>PVHT021183668.1:2705157-2739095 GCA_004024745.2 Catagonus wagneri | reverse complement strand
AAATTTCTATAGGATGTAATTTAGAATTATCTATAGGAAGTGATTTAGGAGTTTCCTTGTGGTGCAGCGGATAAAGGAACCAGCATTGCCGCAGATGTGGCATAGGTCTCAGCTACAGCTCAGATTCGATCCCTGGCCTGGGAACTTCCATATGCTGCTGTGAGTGCTGGGTGGGGGGTGGGCGGGGGGAGACTGGTACCATAATGACTATATTTTCTCTTTCTCTTTTTTTTTTTTTTTGTCCTTTTGCCTTTTTATCTAGAGCCGCACCCGTGGCATATGGAGGTTCCCAGGCTAGGGGTCTAACAGGAGCTGTAGCTGCCGGCCTTCGCTACAGCCACAGCAACGCGGGATCCGAGCCGCGTCTGCAAACTTCACCACAGCTCACGGCAACGCCGGATCCTTAACCCACTGAGCAAGGCCAGGGATCGAACCCGCAACCTAATGGTTCTTAATTGGATTTGTTAACCACTGAGCCACAACGGGAACTCTCATAATGACTATATTTTCTAATCCTACTGTATTTAAGTTGGAGTCAGTATTAACACAGTAATTTGAAGTATATGTGTGTGTGTGAATTTCAAAGCACTTCAAAATAAATTGTAACTTAAATAAGAAATCTGAACAGAAACCAGAAAATAGACCTGAGCCATAACAAAATGAACAAATCAAAATCTGTTGGATGCAGCTAAATTTGTACCTAACGGCCTTAAATGCATGTGTTAGGAATAGAGAAATGTTATAGGTTGATTAAGCAACAAGTTTAAGAATTCAGGGGAGGAGGGGAAATAAATGGAAAGTAGAAGGAAAATCACAACTGGAAGGACAGGAGTTGCTGTTGCGGCTCAGCGAGTTACAAACCTAACTAGTATCCATGAGGATGTGGGTTCCATCCCTGGCCTCGATCAGTGGGTTAAGGATCTGGCGTTGCAGTGGCTGTAGCATAGGCTGGCAGACATAGCTCCGATTTGATCCCTAGCCTGGGAACTCCCATATGCCACAAGTTCAGCCCTTAAAAAAGCAAAACAACAACAACAACAAAATCAAACAAACAAACAAAATGGAAGGACAGACAAATGAACTGAAATACAGAGAAGACAAAGAAAGCCAGAAGTTGGTTTAAAAAAAGCTAATAAAATTGACAAACATCTGATAATGTTTGTCAAGAAAAAGAGTGAAAGCATAAATAAGAGTAGAAATTTAAAGGAAGACATCCCTGTAAATATGGTAGGACTTTATGGCAATAAACTTTATACCATAAATATTTAAAAATTTTTTATTAAAGTGCAGTTGATTTATAACGTTGTGCCAATTTCTGCCGTACAGCAAAGTGACCCAGTCATACATATATACACATTCCCTTTCTTTACATTACCTTCCATCAGGGTCTGTCCCAAGAGATTAGATACAGTTCCCCGTGCTGTATGATAGGACCTTATCTCTTATCCTGTAGCAACAAACTTTATAACTTAGATGAATTGACAGATTCTGAGAAAAATATAACTCATGAGGGAGTTCCCATTGTGGCTCAGTGGTTAACGAATCCGACTAGGTACCATGAGGTTGCGGGTTCAATCCCTGGCCTCACTCAGCGGGTTAAGGATCTGGCGCTGCCATGAGCTGTGGTGTAGGTCGCAGACACGGCTCGGATCCTGCGTGGCTGTGGCTGTGGCATAGACCAGCGGCTACAGCTCCGATTAGACCCCTAGCCTGGGAGCCTCCATATGCTGTGAGTGCGGCCCTAGAAAAGGCAAAAAGACAAAAAATTAAATAAAATAAAAAAAATAAAATAAAATAGACTCATGAGTCCCTGCTGTGGCACAATGGGACCGGCAGTGTCTCTGTAACACCAAGACATAGGTTCGATCCCCTGCCCAGAATAGGGGGTTAAAGGATCTGGTGTTGCCACAGCTGCTGTGTAGGTTGCAACTGCTGCTTGGATCTGATCCCTCGGGGTGGCCAAAAATGAAAAAATAAATAAAATAAACTCATGGATAGATAACTCGAATAATACTATAGCTCTTATAGAAATTAAACTAGTAGTCTAAAACCTTCACACACAAAAATTGCCAAGCCCAGAGTTCCCTAAAAAGTAAAAAAAAAAAAAGGCTAAGCCCCCAGGTTTTCTTTGTCTCTCTTTTTTTTTAGGACTGCACCCTTGGCATATGGAAGTTCCCAGGCTAGGGGCTGAATCAGAGCTATAGCTGCCAGACACAGCCACAGCCACAGCCACGTCAGATCCGAGCCTCATCTGCAGTATACACCACAGCTCACAGCAACACCAGATTCTTAACCCACTGAGTGAGGCTAGGGATGAAACCCATATTCTCATGGATACTAGTCGGGTTCATTATGGCTGAGCCACAGTGGGAACTCCCTGTTTTTGTTTTTAACGGCCACTCCCACAGTGATGCCAGATCCTTTAACCCACTGCACCATCAGGCCAGGGACGGAGCCTGCACCCCTAGAGTGACCTGAGCTGCTGCAGTCCAATTCTTAGCCCACTGTGCAACACCGGGAACACCTAAACCTCAGAGTTTTATAGGTGCATCCTACGAGATATGTAAGTAACAGATGATATCAATTTTACATCAACTCTTCCAAAGAAGAAGTTCTCTACCTCATTTTATGATGCCAGTTTAATCTTGACACCAAAATCAAAGATAGTTCAAGAAAGAAAAACGTAAAGGCCAAAATTCTAAACAAAATCTTAGCAGCTGAAATCCAGAAAATACCAGCTTGGGTTTATTTTTTTTTTCCTTTCTTTTTATGGCTGTGCCTGCAGCATATGGAAGCTCAGGGGCTAGGGGTCCAATCAGAGCTGCAGCTCGGTCTACACCACAGCCAAGGCAACACTGGATCCGAGCCTCATCTGTAACCTACGCCACACCTAGCAGCCATGCCGGATCCTGAACCCACTGAGCGAGGCCAGGGATTGAAACTGCATCCACATGGATACTATGTTGGGTTCTTAACCTGCTGAGCCACAACGGGAACTCCACAAAGCATTCTTAAAGCAAACCAGGCTGGGGATTTGCTCCACCAGATACCAGATTTTATCCTAAGACTTCTAAATAGCATTGTGGCCCTGGAGCAGGAATAGACAAGTTGCCCAGTGGACAGAACCAAGAGCAGTGACTCTGTTTGGTGTATGACAGAAGTGGCACTGCAGGGGCTGTTTAACAGTGGCACTGGGACAACAGGTTATCCTTATGGAGAGACAGATTGAATTTCTACCTTATACCACACATGTGAAAGAGTGTTTTAATCTGAGAGAATATCGTTGTGGCCTCAGGGTGGAGGAGAATTTCTCTCCACATAGGAAGCACAAGCAATTAAGAAAGAGGAGCTCCTGGTGTGGCACAGTGGGTTAAGGACCTGGCATTGCCGTAGCTGTGGCATAGGCTGCAGCTGCAGCTCAGATTCAATCCCTGGCCTGGGAAATTCCATGTGCTGCAGGCGCTGCCAAAAGAAGAGATAGGTGGAGAGTTCCCGTCATGGCTCAGTGGTTAATGAATCCGACTAGGAACCATGGGGTTGCGGGTTCGATCCCTGGCCTTGCTCAGTGGATTAAGGATCCAGCGTTGCCGTGAGCTGATCCCACATGGCTGTGGTGTAGGCCGGCGGCTACAGCTCTGATTAGACCCCTAGCCTGGGAACCTCCATATGCCGCAGGTACGGCTCTAGAAAAGGCAAAAAAAAAAAAAAGATAGGTAGATAGAGAGATAGGCAGGCACATACACATGTATGTGTGTGTATATGCATATAAATGTGTATGTACGTATGTATATATACATATATATATTTCTAACTTTATATATAAAGAACTTTTTTTTTAAAAGTGCAGGCAACCTAATAGAAAAAAAAGCAAAACTCACGAACAGAAGAGGAACGTGAACAGCCCGCCGGACATCATTTCCCTCCATTTCCCACCACGTCCTCTATGCTTTTTTTTAAAAAGTGCAGGCAACCTAATAGAAAAAAAAGCAAAACTCACGAACAGAAGAGGAACGTGAACAGCCCGCCAGCTAGTGGGAAGGTGTCCCATCCTGTTAGCGATTAGGGAAGCACAACTTAAACCCCGTGAGATTTCCACCCACTGCGTGGCAAAAATGGACAACTGCTCCTGCCACCCCGGGCAGCGAGCAGCACGGGCTGCTGCCCCCGCTGCCGGGGGCGGGAACAGGTGCGGCGACTCTGGAAAAGAGTGTGGGCCTCATCCCCGAAGGCTGAGCATTCACCTGACCTCCAGACCCCGGGTGTCCTGGAGAAACCTGCACCTGTTCAGCAGGATGTCCTCAGGGGCCTCGAAGGGGCCAGGTGACACAGCAGCAGGGGAAGAGATGAAACTGTGCTGTGTTTGAAAGTGGACGACTTACAGCGCTGGGAAGGTGAACTCCAGCTGCAGGCACCAACCCAGATGAATCGCAAACGTAACTCAGAAAAAGCAAAAAAAGCAAATCCCAGAATACTGGCAAAAATTTAAATACCACCTGGTTGAGAGTAAAACTCAGGGAAAACAAGGGACCACTAAATACTAAGCCCCCAGCTGAGGGCTGATTCCTCAGACGGGGGGCAGGCAGCAATCAAGGAGAGGCCGATCCGACTAACTCTTAAGCTGGGTGGTGGTTGTATAGGTGTCTGATTCTTTATAACATATGTATTAGACCTTTTGGGTGTGAGAAATGTTTTATTAAAAAAAAAAAAAAAGGGAGTTCCTGTTGTGGCCTCAGTGCATTAAGAACTCAACATAGTTTCCATGAGGATGCAGCTTCTATCCCTGACCTTGATCAGTGGGTTAAGGATTCAGTGTTGCCAAAAGCTGCAGTGTAGGTCACAGATGCGGCTCGGATCCTGGGTTGCTGTGGTGTAGGCCGGCAGCTGCAACTCCGTTTCCACCCGTAGCCTGGAAACTTCCATAGGCCGCAGGTGTGGACCTAAAAGGAAAAACTAAAAAGAGGATGATGCTAATGCTTTCCTGGTCTACAGTCAAGTGAGACAGTCAGATGGGAACCATTGGCGTTGCTTTTTTCTTGGCCGCGGCATTCACTGGATTGATGTGGGATCTCATTTCCCGGGCCAAGGGTCGAACCCGAGCCGCAGCAGTGAAGGCCCTGAGTCCTAACCATTGGACCACCAGGGAAGTCCCCAGCTTCACGTTAATACAGGCACCTACCGTGTGCTAACACGTGATCGGCATTCCTCACGCGTGCAGCACAGGAAAGCTGGGAGAGCAGATACGGTCCAGGGCTGGTGCAGCCGGCTGTGGCCCCGGGTGAAGCCCTGTGGATGCGGGGAGGGTGCCTATCACAGGCGCTCAACTCCTGCCTTCCTGCATGCAGGTGCTGAAGTCCACGGGGGATGTGGCCGGAGGCCGGGCCCTCTACGAGGGGTATGCGGCAGTCACCGATGCGCCCCCCGAGTGCTTCCTCTCGCTCAGGGACACGGTGCTGCTCCGCAAGGAATCTCGGAAGCTCATCGTTCAGCCCAACACTCGCCTGGAAGGTAAGGGGCTCCTGAGCCGTCCTTGAGGGGCGGGCAGGGTAGGGCCCTCTGGGAGCACAGAGGGGGTCTGGGACCCACCCCAAGGCTCAGGAAAGGCTCCCTGGGTGGCTCCTGCCTCTCCCCTTCCCTGCCACAGCCCCCCCCGTGCCAGCCCTGGCCCTCTACCCACCCCCGCTGCCCTCACGGGTTCAGGCTGCTCATAAGGTGACAACAGGACTCAGGAGGGCCCACAGAGCGGGGGGGACATGCCCCAGGAGCACCAGGATGGTAGGACTCCACAGAGCACGTGGCCCCTCTCCCTTCTCAAGTGACGATTCCATTTCCAAAAGCCCTGACCCCGTCAGTCCTGCACCTGGACATTTTGGCGCAAAGGCCTTGGGTCCCAGCACCCGGCTGCACTCACTTTCCTCCCGTCCCTTGACTTGTCTCCGCTGACACTGGTCATGTGAGGCACCTAAGAAGAGGCAGTGCCGGGCTGAGATTGGAGTAGATTGGAGTAGGAGCTGCTGAACTGCTCTGCGGAGTTCCCACTGTGGCTCAGCAGTAACGAACCTGGCTAGTATCCATGAGGAGGGGGTTCGATCCCTGGCCTCGCTCAGTGGGTTAAGAATCCGGCGTTGCCTTGAGCTGTGGTGTAGGTCACAGCAGGTCGGATCCCATGTTGCTGTGGCTGTGACGTAGACTGGCGGCTACAGCTCCAATTGGACCCCTAGCCTGGGAACCTCCATATGCTGTGAGTTCAGCCCTGAAAAGCAGCAGAAAAAAAAAAAAGGAAGGAACTGCTCTGCGACCTTGGCCTGACCACTTAACCTTTCTGGGCTTGGGTGTCTTCACCCAGTGTTGGAGCTCGCATCATGGTGCAGCAGAAACAAATCCAACTAGGAACCATGAGGTTGCCTGTTCAATCCCTGGCTTCGCTCAGTGGGTTAAGGATCTGGCGCTGCTGTGGCTGTGGTGTAGGCTGGCAGCTGCAGCTCTGATTAGACCCCTAGCCTGGGAACCTCCATATGCTGCGGGTGCAACCCTAAAAAAAAAAAAAAGGCATAAAGCCGGTGTTGATGGTCTGCTGACACTCCAGTGAACCTGAGTTAAGTACTTCCTTCAAGTTCCAAGTGCTTTCCAGGGATTAATCCTTTAAATCAGTAGCCTAGCTAGGTAGGTATTTTTATTACCGCCGTTTTACAGATAAGGAAACTGAGGCACAGAGAGTCAGTTAGGCAAGGCTTACAGCTTTTTACTGGGGCAGCCAAGAGTCAGATTGAGAGCGTGTGGTCCTCACTGCCATCGCCACGGGCAGTCCTGAGGGTTAAATGACATGATTGCTTCCTTCTGATGAGAAAAAAGCACTTAGGAGGTTTATCCCAAACCCTTCACTCTGCACTGCAGTGGCATCATGGGGTTCGGCCCCACCCCTTGCCCCCTCCCCTGGCTCGCGGGCCTCTCATTTCTCCAGTCCCCGAGCTCGGTCTGGTCCTGCAGCCTTTGCCCTCGCCGTCCCCTCTGGTTGGCAGGATCCTCCCCGAATCTTGGTCTGGCTGATCCTTCTTGTCCCTGTTAAATGGCATCTCCTGGGAGGGGCTACCTTGACCCCTCAACCTAAGATAATCACTTCAGCCTCTCTGTTCCTTTCTTTTTTTGGCCACCCCGTGGCACATGGAGTTCCCAGGCTAGGGATCAGATCTGAGCCACAGTTGCGACCTATGCCGCAACTGTGGCAACACCGGATCCTTTAACCCACTGTGCTGGGCCAGAGATCGAACCTGCGTCCTAGTGCTGCAGAGACTCTGCCGATCCCACTGCACCACAGTGGGAACTCCAGCCCCTCCATCCTATCACCTGGCTTCATTTCCTTTGTGCGGCCATCACTTGGCTGTTTTCCTGTCTCCGTGGCCACCGGAGCAGCACCTCCTGGGACCCAGCACAGGGCCTGGCCCACAGGAGCCGCGTGGTGCCCATCAAATGAGTGAATGAACAAATCCTGCCGGGCACACTGTGAGTGCTCATTACACGGACAGAAGTGTCACTACCGGGACTGCCCCACCGTGGGCCGGCTTTGGGGGTGAACTGCTCACCTCAAGTAGTTCACAGCCTCTTAGGAGTGAGACAGAGAGAGAAATGATCAGGGGAAGTCATGTTGGGCCAAGTGGCAAATGGTGGCCTGAACACTTAGAGAGGGAAGGTCACATGGACCTTTGAGGGCATCAGGGAAGAGTCTGGAGAGGAAGTGGCCATTAAACCTTAAGGCCTGAGAGTTCCCGTCATGGCTCAGTGGTTAACGAATCTGACTAGGAACCATGAGGTTGCAGGTTCGATCCCTGGCCTTGCTCAGTGGGTTAAGGATCTGGTGTTGCCGTGAGCTGTGGTGTAGGTTGCAGACGTGGCTCGGATCCCGCGTTGCTGTGGCTGTGGCGAAGGCTGGCGGCTGCAGCTCCTGTTAGACCCCTAGCCTGGGAACCTCCATATGCCACGGGTGTGACCCTAGAAAAGGCAAAAAGACAAAAAAAAAAAAAAAAAAAACCCTTCAGGCCTGAAAAACAGGTTGAATTTTCAGAGGTAGTGGTGATGATAGGAACCAACTTTTGAAGACTTCCATGTGCCAGAGTCTGGGCAAAAAGTTCTCATGGATTAACTCCCAGCAACTCAATGAGCACGTTAGTATCCCCATTTTTCAGTAGGAAACTGAGACACCAAGGGGTTGTGTATTTGCTTGAGGTCCCATGGTTAGTGGGTGGCAGGACTAGGGTTTGAACTTGAGCCATCCGAACCCAGAGCCTGTGCTCTTAGCTGCGTACATCCCATATTGCCACAGAGCACCCCAAGCACCGTAAGCCGGTGGAACAGTGGAAGTGTGATAGAGGGAATCGCTTCCCGTGGGTATTTAGGAACACTCCGTAAGTTAAATGGATGCCCTGGGATTGTGGTGCCCATGGCAGCTATGGGCGAACATTCCCTCCATGCATTATAGCATTTATCATCACAGTCTTCAGAGAAGTACTGTGCTCACCCCCACTTTACAGATGAGGAAACTGAGGCTAACAGGTTGAGAAACTTGCCCAGGGTCCCACAGGTGACAGAGATGAAGCAATTCTTGGACTGTAGCTCCTGGAGGCCAAAGACTGTGTCTTTTTTTTTTTTTTTTGCTTTTTAGGGCCAAACCTGCAGTATATGGAGGTTCCCAGGCTAGGGTTCTAATCTGAGCTACAGCTGCCAGCCTACTTCACAGCCACAGCAACACCAGATCCAAGCTGTGTCTGCGACCTTCATCACAGCTCACGGCAACATCGGATCATTAACCCGCTGAGTGAGGCCAGGAATCAAACCCACAACCTCATTGTTCCTAGTCGGATTCGTTTCCGCTGCGCCATGACGGGAACTACCAAGGACTGTAACTTTTTCACCTAATGTGGCACTAGTGTAAAACTTTTTTAATTGAATGAATGCAGCAATTCATTGAATGCTCTCTCTTTAATATTTCCTTTCTTATAGGGTTATTGTAAGGTTTAAGTTAGATGATGAAACATTAAGCACAATTTTTGGTACATGGTAAGAGGTCAGAAAGAACTAGCTGTGCCTATGATTAAGATTATTATTCTGTTGGAGTTCCCGTAGTGGCTCAGTGGTTAATGAATCTGTCTAGCATCCATGAGGACGCAGATTCGATCCCTGGCCTCGCTCAGTAGGTTAAGGATCCGGCGTTGCTGTGAGTGTGGTATAGGTCAGCTGCCACAGCTCCAATTCGACCCCTAGCCTGGGAACCTCCATATGCCTTGGGTGCAGCCCTAAAAAGACAAAAAAAAGAAAAGGGATTATTATTCTGTTTCCCTATTAAGACCTTTTCCCACTGCTATTTTTTTCTCCATTTCCTCCCCAGGCTCAGAAGTACAGCTTCTGGAGTACGAAGCCTCGGCCGCTGGCCTCATCCAGTCCTTTTCTGAGCGCTTCCCAGAGGATGGGCCCGAGTTGGAGGAGATCCTCGCCCAGCTGGCCTCAGCCGATGCCTGCTTCTGGAAGGGCCTCTGTGAAGCCCCATCTGGCCAGGCTTGAGCCAGACTTGTGTGGCCCCTCCCCCCACTCCATCAAACCAAGGCTGCAAGTGGCCCCCTTTGTGTGTGCGTGCGTGTGCGTGTGCGTGTGTGTGTGTGTGTGTGTGTCTCTCTCTCTCTCTCTTAGGGACCGGGGAGGGGCAGGAGCCTGGACCTTGGTGCTACCTCAGCTGAGGGTGGTGACTAAGCCCTTCCATTTGTTAGCACTTTCCAACTTACCAAGTGCTTCCCCTCTGTTAGCCCATTTGATCTGTGCTGCCCTTTGGCGAGTGGGCAAGGCAAGGCGCCTTATCCTGCTTCCCAACTGAGGAAATGCAAGTGACCTGTCTAAGTCCTACAGGACTCAAAAATCTGTCCCAATCCAGTGCTCTTCATATGTTACTTTTATAACCAGAAAAGTAAATATTAGAAACCGCCACCATGTTTGCAATTTGTGTGATTCCTCCTTGCCTTTGTTTCACTTCTCATTTGCTTCCAGCAGGGTGGTGGGATCAAGGGGGTGGGGGATGGGGGGTGCACATTTTTAGGCTCCCATCCACATTTTGACATCACCTCTAAATGGATATGCAGAGTCACAAAGGTGAAAAAGCACAATTTTTGCAGACTTCCTGTGTCACTTCTTTTATTATTTTTATTTTATTTTTTTCCCTTTCTTCTATTCTAAAGTATTCCAGGAACTGAAGTTCCTTCTTTGGCACGGAGTTACAGACCTAGCATTGTCACAGCTGCAGCGTACGCTAAAACTGCCTCTCAGATCTGATCCCTCACCCAGTAACTCCGTGTGCCCCAGATACGGCCTTTTTTTTTTTTTTTTTTAAAGAGAAGTTCAGGAACCTAAAAACTGGAAAGCCTCAACTTCAGTAAGAATCCTAGGATTTAATCTCTTAATCTTTGTGTTTTGTTTCTCTGAGCCTGGACCTCTAGAGTAAGGAGGGAAGAAAAGACATGGTCCCTTTTCAACCCGGTTAACCATGAGGATGAAGGCGGGAGGAGTTCGCTTCTGCTGCTATAAACAAACTCCTCTCCAGGCCTCGAAGCCTGCCACTGACCCAGAAATGCAGGGCCCAGAAGCTCCTGCTGGGAAGGTTCAAAGATAAATGGTGCGAACTAGAATGAGAGGCTGCATCCCAGCAGGTGGGAACCCGGCAGAAGCTAGCGCGTTCTGCCCGGCGGCCTCTCTATCCCGGGCCGGAAAGCTGAGCGCCCGGAACCTTTATACGCGAGTTTCCCCGAACCCGGACGCTATTGGGCGCTGCGCGGAGGCTGGCCAGAGCTGGTTGCCAGGGCGACGCCTGCGAAGATGGCTGCTGCGTCTTCCTCGGATTCAGACAGCGGTAGAGCTGAGAGGTGAAGGCTGGGGTCCTTGATGCTTCCTTCCCTACATATATAAAGAGGGTGTCCTGGTCCCCGGAATCTGGGCTCCTGCGGTTCTCAGTGGCACTCGCAGTCCATGAAAGCCTCTTAGAGATCAAATAAGGAAATTGAGGCTCAAGGGGTGAATGGGTGCGTGGGGGTGACTCGAGGTCACAAAGTGTGGAGTCTTTACTTGGACCCAGACGTTCAGTACCCCTATTCAGAGCCCCCTGCACACCTCGTATCCAGAGACCAGCTCCCTCAAAGTTTTCTTCCCTTCCCTTGGGATTCATCTTCCGCCCGCCTCGCGACTCTCCCTTCTCTCCCAGCAATGAAGCCAGTTCGAAATGGCTGGATGCACACTACGACCCCATGGCCAACATCCACACCTTTTCCGCCTGCCTGGGTGAGTCTCTGGGACCAGGAATCCCGGTTCTGGGGAGACGGAAGAATTAGATGGTTTTGTAGTGAAACCTCTGGGATCCTGAGACCGTGGCTTATGGCCCTTTTGTGTTTTCCAGCGCTGGCAGATTTGCATGGGGACGGGGAGTACAAGGTAAGCGTTTCACCCCAGTAGAAAGAGAATTTGGTGGCAAGCGAACACCAGAGGTGAGATTTCCTGGTGGCTCCAAAGAAACTCTGCGTAACCTGGAATTCATGTGCACTTTGAAAAAGCACATTGAGTTCCCCTTGTGGCTCAGCAGGTTAAGGATCCTGCCTTGCCTCAAGCTGCCCCATAGATTGCAGGTGCAGCTCATCCCAGTGCTGTGTGGCTGTAGCATAGGCCACGGTGCAGCTCTGATTCGTGACCTGGCTTGGGAACTTCCATGTGCCACAGGTGCAGCCATAAAAAAGAAAAAAAATAAAATAAAAGCACATTTAATGTTAAATTTTATTTTTATGTAGAAGTTGTGAAAAGAACCCATTGATTTTATTATACATGCTGCAGAAAGTAAAGCAAAGCAAAATGCTGCTGGAGAATCTAAGACAAAGCGTTTTTTTTTGCCTTTTTAGGGCCGCACCCGTGGCATATGGAGGTTCCCAGGCTAAGGGTCGAATCTTAGCTACAGCTGCTGGTCTATACCGCAGCCACAGCAACACCAGATCCGAGCTGCTTCTGCAAGCTACACCACAGCTCACTGCAGCGCCGGATCCTTAACCCACTGAGCAAGGCCAGGGATCAAACCCACAACCTCGTGGTTCCTAGTCGGATTGATTAACTGCTGCACCACAACGGGAGCTCCCTGACAAAGCCTCTTAATTTTGTTGACATAATTCTTCACTAGAAGGGCCCTTCCTGTGGTTAGGGGGTGAAACGTTAGAATCTGAAGGGAAAGTAGAAGGGAGGAAAGTGGGAGTTTTATGTTTATCAAAGGGCATAGATTTCGAGATTAGCCATAAGCTGATCAGTGTTGAAGCTGGGTGATGGATATTTGGGAGCTCATTATATGAGTCTCCACTTTTGTATATGACTGAAAATTTTCCATAATAAAAGGTTAAATTGTAAATTTAATTTGAAATATAAATAAATTAAAATTTTAAAGGCACAGATTTCTTAAAAGTTGAGAAGTATATTGGGCTAAAGAAAGGAAGTTAACATATATTGAGTGTCTGGACTAGACCCTCTTTGAGGTATTTTCACAAACATAGATATTGTCTATGTCCATTTTGTTGATGGGGAAATAGATTCTGAGAGGCTCAGTTTACGAGTTTGTAAAAGGTAGCTGACCTGGGTCTGTTAGTTTCCCAGTCATGTGTTTGTTCACTTACAGCTCAGCCCTCAGCAAGGGCAGTGAACCCACAACAGGTGTGTGATGTGGGCAGCTAGAAGGGAATCCTACATGGAGAGGGCAGGAGGATTTAGTGGCTTTTGCCCCCAAATTCCTATCCACAAAGCATTCAGCGGTTCAGCAAGCACACAGTGAACCCTTACTATGTGTCAGGTGTTGATACTACACTCAGCAACAAATCAGTGTAGAGTCAGGAGATAGAGACACTCTCCTTAAGTTATCCATGACACTGATTGATCACCTAGCATATGTTTGGGGCTGGCTTGACAGCAGTGAAGGGTAAAGAAATCACCGACCCAGTAATTCATATGAGCTGCTAATGCTTTTGCGTAATAACTTTGTGAATGGCTAATTTGCTTACTGAGGATTCCCAGCATGTAACCCAGTACCTGGCATGAATTGGGTACTTGATAAATATTTTGGGGGTGAATGAGTGGATGCTAAAACAGAATTTCGGGAAGTATTAATGGGAGCATCAATGAGAGAATAGTGAAATCTCTTCGGAGGTGGTAACATGTGAACTGGGGTTGAAGGATGAATGAAGTGTACCAAGAAGGCACGGAAGAGAGGAGGGCATTCCAGGCAGAGGGAACAGCGCAAGCAGAGGCACAGAGGCTGGGAAGTTCACAGCATATTTGGAAAGAGTACATTTGAAATTAGAAAATTGAGGCCAATATAACATGGTAGTTAAGATTTCTAGATTTGGATCAGAGAGACCTAGGTTCAAGTCCTAGCTGTACACGTACTAGCTATTTGACTTTTACCTACCACCTCTTAGCCACAGCTTCCTCGTTTGTGAAGTGGGGCCAACGATCACACCTACCTCACAGGTGGTTGCTGGGACTAAATGAAAGGATGCATGGTGTGGCCCCTGGCACACTACCTGCTCAGCATCCAGACAATCTGTGGCCGCCCCCATTCTGGCTGGAGCATGGCATGGATGGGAAGGCGACAGAAAACAAGTTGGGAACCAGATCAGAAGGGCCCTGAAGACCTCACTGGAGAATGGCCTTGCATGGCAGCCACAGTGGCCGGCAGGGTGGAAAACAGCGGCTGAGGAGTTTGGTTCTCCTCTCTGGGTCCACAGAGCCCATCCCGCTCTGCGTGCTTGGCTCTGCATCTTTAGCTCTGTTCCTATTCGGAAGCCAGGCCCAGAGCGCATGTGCGAGCTTCAGGCCACCCACTGACCTTAGCCATTGTCCCAGTGTCTAGAACAGTGCTTGGCCTGGAGCGGGCCCTGAAGAAATGTTTACTGAATGAATAACAAAAGCATCGGCTGCCACCGACTATAGCACTCACCAGGTTTTTTAGTTCATTATCTCATTTGATTTTCTCTACAAGTGTCATGTGGCAGGTATTCCTACTTTGGGAAAACTGTTGCTCAGGAAGTTGAATCCATTTTCCCAAGGTCATACAGCTTGCAAGCCCTATTGCAAAGCCTTTCCTTCCCACCCTGCCCCCCAGCCCATGGTACACTGTGAGCATATATGAGTGTGTACCAGCGAAAAAGCTAAGCCCAAGAAGAGGGGCCGTAGAGGGGTCTTTAGACCCTGAGCCTGGAATAAGCCAGCCTCTCTCTACAGCTGGTGGTGGGAGACCTTGGTCCAGGTGGGCAGCAGCCCCGCCTGAAGGTGCTTAAAGGACCCATGGTGCTGAGCGAAAGCCCGCTGCCTGCCCTGCCGGCCGCCGCTGCCACCTTCCTCATGGAGCAGCATGAGCCCCGGACACCAGCTCTGGCACTCGCGTCAGGCCCTTGTGTGTATGTCTATAAGAATCTCAGGCCCTACTTCAAGTTCAGCCTGCCCCACTTGCCTCCAAACCCCCTGGAACAAGACCTTTGGAACCAGGCCAAAGAGGTAAGCGACGTGGGGGTTAGGACAAGGAGGCCAAGGCGGCAGCTGCGGGGTGGTCCTCACTCGCCGCCTGGCTCTGGCGCTCAAGGCCCTGCCTTCTTCCCACGCTGGCACAGGACCGCATTGACCCCTTGACCCTGAAGGAAATGCTGGAGGGCATCCGGTGAGAGCCCGCTTCCCTCCATGTGCCTCCCGGCCCTCCCTCCCCTCCCTCATCCCCAGGCCTCCGTCCGACCCCCAGGGCCCTGATGCTCAACTAAACCTGACGCGATGGCCCTCTCCTTACAGGGAGAAGGCAGAGGTGCCTTTGTCTGTGCAGTCACTCAGGTAAGGGCCCTCTGGAGGACCGGGGGTCCAGAAGCTTCCGGAGGGGGGAAGGGAGTGGCTGTGGAGCTGCCCGAGGAGGGCGGCTGGGCCCAGGGCGTGCGGATGTCCGTTCTCTGTGTCCAGGTTTCTGCAGCTGGAGCTGAGGGACTTGGAGGCGTTTGTGAACCAGCACAAGTCCAGGCCCATCAGGCGGCAGGTAGCGCCCTTCTCCCTTATCTCTCTGTTAAAGTGCGGACAGCTTTGTAAAGAGTCAGTATAACACGGGTGGCAGTTCTGTAGCCCAGCCCGACCAGTTTTGCTTTACAGTTTCCCTTCTAGTCTGAGCCACTATATGTCACAGAGCTGCAGGGCTTCTCAGCTCCAGTTAGCAGTGACAGCTCTAAATCGATACATAGTTTTGTAACTTTATATAACGTTATCTTCTTGGGGGAAACATAGCATATTTTCGTTAGAGAAAATGTGGAAAATAAAGAGAAATATAAAGGAGAAATGTAAATGACTACAACCTGATTACTCAGAGGTATCTCCTCGTACCATTTTGGTACATTTCCTTCACAAATATGCTGTTACACCCTGCTTCCCTGAGCCCTTGGGTGTGTAACATTGTTTCTTGAACATTGGTCTTTAATAACTCCATTTTTAGTGCCCCTGGATTGTTTCATTGATTATTCCTTACTTCATTCATAGTTTATGTAACTCTTCATATGTAGGTCATTGGACAAGAAGTGTCTCCTTTTTATTCACTTCATATTTTTCTTAGTTCTGATTTTAATGGCTTTATTGATGAACCTATTCACTGATGAACTCCAGTGGTTCCTGACCTAGGGGCTGACCCTCAGTCCGGAGATGGACTCCCAAAGCCGACCTCTGCGTTTCATAAAGCCTCATAGGAACCACCTGCTTCCCATAGAGGCCACCTGCACTGAACACATTGACCAACACATGGCAAGCCGTAGGCCAGTTCTGTGAGAAACATGGTTGTCTCGTGATGATCAGCAGCTCAGATCCACAGTTGTCAGGATCTTTGAGTACTTTTAAAATCAGAAGTGGAGTTCCCATTGTGGCGCAGTGGAAATGAATCTGACTAGGATCCATGAGGATGTAGGTTCGATCCCTGGCCTCACTCAGTGGGTTAAGGATCCGGCATTGCCCTGAGCTGTGACCAATTCAGCCCCTAGCCCGGGAACCTCCATACGCGCGGGTATAGCTCTAAAAAGAAAAAAAAAAAAATCGGGAAGTAAATTAAGTATTGCTTAAAAAAATGTAGCTTGGGGGAGTTCCCTTCGTGGCTCAGTGGTTAACGAATCCGACTAAGAACCATGAGGTTGCGGGTTCGATCCCTGGCCTTGCTCAGTGGGTTAAGGATCCGGCGTTGCCATGAGCTGTGGTGAAGGTTGCAGACGCGGCTCGGATCCCACGTTCCTGTGGCTGTGGCGAAGGCCTGCGGCTACAGCTCCTGTTAGACCCCTAGCCTGGGAACCTCCATACGCCGCGGGTGCGGCTCTACATAAAGACAAAAAGACAAAAAAAAAAAAATGCAGTTTGGGGAGGCAGGCTTTCCGAGCATGCGCCACGGTTACGTGATTGGGAACCACTGACATCCGTGTTTCTGGAACGTTTCTTGTTGCACTAGGCACTGAGGATCATTCCTCTCTTTTAAAGATGATCATACAATGAGCAGCTTTATCCAAAGAAACATTTTAGTCTCACTAAATTATTTCCATAGGAGAAATTCCTAAAAAGAGGGGGATCATTCCCTTTTGTTTTCTCTCCAATCACAATTAGAAAAAGAACATATGCCCACTATAGAAATTATAGGAAAGCACAGCAAAGAAATTAAACATCACCCATGATCTCATTGTCCAGAGATAACCAATGTTCCTATTTAAGGATTTAGCCTTCCAGCATGTTTTTTTTATTCATATCTTTTTAAAACACTGGAATAACATTAGCATAACTTTTACCTGTGTTTTCTCTTAACATGTTAGAAGCGTTATCCTTGTCGTTGAGTCTTCTTTTAAAGTGTGACTTTTGTAAATGACTGCGTGGTTTGTAGTTAGACAGCCCTCTTCTGTTAGAAAGTTAGGTTTGTTGCAGAGAACAGCTTTTACGTGAATCTCTGACACTCTTCCTCCTCCTTGCCCTCTTCCTTCCTGGGGCGTTCTGGGCGCGTCGGGGGTCTCGTGGGGGACCCGCTGGGTGACGCCTGCGGTCCTTCTGCAGACAGTCATCACCACCATGACCACCTTAAAGAAGAACCTGGCCGATGAGGACGCCGTGTCCTGCCTGGTGCTGGGCACTGAGAACAAGGAGCTCCTGGTGCTGGACCCGGGGGCCTTCACCGTTTTGGCCCAGGTCAGAGTGGGACCTGGCCCTGGGCATACCCGAGGCCCAGGGTCTGTTCCCTCCCCTTTGCCCCTTTATCTCCTGCCCCAGTTAGTTCTTGGTAGTAAATGATCATTGCAGAAAGTTATAAAATGTAGGTAAGCACAGAAGAGAAATAATCCCAAGTCCACCACCCAGACATTTTCATGTTTAGACGTAGACATATAACTTTTTTGTTCAGATATATAACTTCACATAATTTCTTCACATAATTTGTTTTCAAAAATGACCTCATGGAGTAGGATCATTTAAGCTACTGTTTTCGTGTAACAGTAGCTTATCAATATCTTTCCATATCTGTATAAGACTCACTGGCCTTTTCAAAGGCCGCACGACATGCATTGTAGAGATGTTCCATTTATTTGTTTGCACTGTTACCTACTATGGTTTGTTGTTTTCAGTTTTTTGCTATCATTAGCACCACCACAGTGGGTTTCGTTGCCCAAACATCTTCGCATGCTTATCTGAATACTTCCTTAGGGTGCGTTCCTGGAAGTGGCAGAGTTGAGTCAAAGGGTATAGAGTTTTTTTGCTACATGTCGCTGAGTTTCCCTCCAGAAAAACCGTACAGGTTTAAAGTGTGTCCAGCAAGGTGTGTGAGGAGATTGGGACTTCGGACAAGGAACCAACCTGGGGGCACTGCTTCAGGTTAGAGAAGGGCTAGGCCTCCGGAGCGGTCTGGAGTTCGAGTGTCTTCTTTGCAGATGAGCCTACCCAGCGTCCCCGTCTTCCTGGAGGTTTCTGGCCAGTTCGACGTGGAGTTCCGTCTTGCCGCTGCCTGCCGCGACGGGAACATCTATATGCTGAGGAGGTAGCCACGTCCCTGGGCTCTGGGGCCAGGAGGGACGTCTCAGAAACCTGGTTTCCAGGGCTGCAAGAGTAGCAGGGGCTTTGGGGGTGGAATGTGGGACTGGGAAGAGCCGAGAACTTCCATGTAGGAGGACGAGCTTAGGGGGATGTCTGGAGGCTTGTCCCGAGGTCTGGCAAAGCAAGAGTCTGGCCTAGGTGACGTAACAGGAGCAGTGCAATCAGACAGTAGAAGAGATAAAATAGTCTCTCATATTTGTTCTGTTGCTTTATAGGTATGTGAAATTTCCTTGTGCATTAGTTTGATATCAACATTCATTTTTTTAACTCAAGAACTATTTTTGAGGACCTACTGTGTATTAGGCATTGTAAAAGGTACTGGGGGTGCATTGATGAACAAAATAGAAACATAGTCCCTGCCGTTGTGGGAAGACGGATGTTAAAACCAAGATAGGAGTTCCCTTGTGATGCAGCAGGTTAAGGATCTGGTGATGTCACTGCTGTGGCACGAGTTTGATCCCTGGCCCGGGAACTTCCACATGCCGCAGATGAGGCCAAAACAGAAAACAAAGAATAAAATTGCAAATTGGATGCATTCTATGGAGGAAAAAAATACGAGCTTAATTGGAAAAAATAATGGGGTCAGGCTGATCAGCGAATGCCTGTCTCTGGAGATGACCAGAGGCTGAGGAGGACCGGTGTTCCAGACGTGGAGCCGGAGTGTGATGTGCAGAGAGAACGGAAGCAGACTCTAGGTGGGGACAGCACTGGCTTGTGCTGCTCAAGCCCAGTGGGCAGGGGAGACTCACGCAGGACCTGGTGGGACATGGTCAAGATTTTTAGTTTTATCAGAAACGCAGTGGGAAACTGTTACGGAGTTTTAGTCAGAAGAACGACATGATCCATTTACATTTTTAAAAGATAACTGTGCTTGCAGAGTTCCCGTTGTGGCTCAGTGGTTAATGAATCCGACTAGGAGCCACGAGGTTGCAGGTTCGATCCCTGGCCTTGCTCAGTGGGTTAAGGATCCGGCATTGCCGTGAGCTGTGGTGTAGGTTGCAGACGCGGCTCGGATCCCACGTTGCTGTGGCTGTGGCGAAGGCCGGCGGCTACAGCTCCTGTTAGACCCCTAGCCTGGGAACCTCCATATGCCGCAGGTGCGGCCCTAGATAAGCCAAAAAGACCAAAAAAAAAAAAAAAAAGATAACTGTGCTTGGGAGTTTCCGTTGTGATTCACTGGGTTAAGAACCTGGCTGGTCAGAGTTCCCGTCATTGCTCAGTGGTCAGCAAATCTGACTAGCATCCATGAGGACGTTGTTTCTATCCCTGGCCTTGCTCAGTGAGTTAGGGATCCGGTGTTGCTGTGAACTGTGGTGTAGGTCACAGACTAGGCTCGGATCTGCGTTGCTGTGGCTGTGGCGTAGGCGGGCAGCTGCAGCTCCAATTGGACCCCAAGCCTGGGAACCTCCATATGCAATGGGTGTGGCCCTAAAAAGACAAGGAAAAAAAAAAGAGAGAGATTACTGTGCTGGGTGGCAGGTAGATTGGAAGGAGGCCCAGAGGCCAGTGGCAGCTCTCAGATGGGTCATCAGATGGGCAATGACTCTGGCGTAGACTTGGTGATGAAGAGAGTTGGGCCGGAACCTGTGGGGGATAGACAGGGATTATCCCTACTTTCTGACCAAGAGGAGTTAAGATGCACAGGCCGGAAAACTGAAAACAGTGCATTTACACGGGGCGACTCCTCCTGCTTTTCTGATAATTACTAAACTGCGTCAGCCCAGTGCTTTGTCTAACCTGAGGCACACTCACTGTAAACTGTTAAATGCCAGCAGCGTCTCACTCGAGTCGCTGTAGTAAAGTTGGGAGGAAGGCTAGGAAGGAAATCACACTCCTGTAACCCAGGGCCACACAGCCGCTCAGTCACAGAGGGAGAAGTAGTACCGCAGTCATCTGCCTGTGGGCCAGCCTGTGGGGCTTGGAACGTGGAGGGCCAGCCAGGGGCGGGGAGAGGGTTCCTCTGGGGCTGGAGAGTGTGTCTTTATTCCACAGAGACTCCAAGCGCCCCAAGTACTGCATCGAGCTGAGCGCCCAGCCTGTGGGGTTTGTCTGGGTACACAAGATCCTGGTGGTGGGCAGCAACCAGGAGAGCCTACACGGCTTCACCCACAAGGTGTGCCCCGGGGCGAGCACCGCCCTGCAGCCCCTCCACGCATGTCTGCTCTGCCCCCCTTAGTAGGCGACCCCGTCTGGGGCTTCCCTCCAGCACCTTCGGCCAGCCTTCCTTTCCACCCTTAATCCCTGAGCCCCCTGCAGCCACTTAGCTGTTCCCTCCCAGGGTAAGAAGCTGTGGACGGTGCAGATGCCTGCAGCCATCCTGACCATGAACCTCCTGGAGCAGCACTCCCGGGGCCTGCAGGCCGTCATGGCCGGGCTGGCCAATGGAGAGGTCCGCATCTACCGCGACAAGGCCCTGCTCGACGTCATCCGCACGCCGGTGAGCTGCTGGCTCCTCCCTGCCCCGGACCCGCCTTTGAGGCTCCCTGGCTGCCTCTCCTGGGAGCCTATTAGAAAGCTGACCCCAAAAGGCCAGTGATGTTCAGTGTGGAACCGTGGCTGTGGCAGTGAGGTTGGGGCAGGATTAGAAACATAGGAAACATTTCGGAGGCAGCACTGCCCCAGGCCTCGCCTCACATCTCAGCTATTGCATCACGTCTGGGGTCTCCCAGCCTTATCTCCCCCTCACCCCAGTCTTGCTCTCCTCGCTGAGATATTTCCCCAACTAAATTCTGGTGTCTCCACTGTAGGATGCAGTGACCAGCCTTTGTTTTGGCCGCTATGGGCGGGAAGATAACACCCTCATCGTGACTACACGAGGTGAGGCGCGTCAGACCTGGCGAGCGTTTTAGAGTTGGGAGTCGGGGGGTCAGGCTAGGTCCTGGGAAAGAAGAGGTGGGTGTGAAACATGGGGGCCTGGGTTTGGAAAGCAAGACCTGCAGACGCTCGTCCTCTCCCCCCTTCGATGGGGACAGCTCGTGGACAGTTTGATGTCGCTACCTAGGGGCCAGGCCCTGGCTATGTCTCCACGTCACCCCAGTATCCCCAGCATCTGCCACAATGCCAGGAACAGCACAGTGGTCAATAAATAATAGCTTAGGGAATGAATTAATGGTAGGACACACTTCATTCCCTCCAGAAACTCAGAGCCTCAGCAGGAGGACGGAAATGGGTTGATAAGAGGCAAAGTGTTTAGGGAGTTCCCATCGTGGCTCAGTGGTTAACGAATCCGACTAGGAACCATGAGGTTGTGGGTTCGATCCCTGGCCTTGCTCAGTGGGTTGAGGATCCGGTGTTGCCGTGAGCTGTGGTGTAGGTTGCAGACGCGGCTCGGATCTGGCATTGCTATGGCTGTGGCGTAGGCCAGCGGCTACAACTCCTGTTAGACTCCTAGCCTGGAAACTTCCATATGCCGCAGGTGCAGCCCTAGATAAGGCAAAAAGACAAAAAAAAAAAGCCAGATTGTTTGGGGGAAAAGAGTGGGAGAGTAGGGCAGAACTGGGGAGGACAGACCTGCTCCTGCCTGCCCTCTTCCCTAGGTGGGGGCCTGATTATCAAGATCCTGAAGCGCACAGCAGTGTTTGTGGAGGGGGGCGGTGAGGCCGGCCCCCCGCCAGCCCAGGCCACGAAACTCAACGTGCCCCGGAAGACGCGGCTTTATGTGGATCAGACCCTGCGAGAGCGGGAAGCTGGCACCGGTGAGGCCCAGGCCGTGTCCTTCCTCCTCTCCCTCCTCCACTGCTCCAAAGCAGCAGAAGCTGGGTGAATGCAGTGCCTGCTTGCTCTGAGTAGTGGGAGGAGACCTGGGTGGACTGGGAGGGTCCCGTGCCTCTGGAAGCCCGGGGACAGCCTCAGAGGTGCCCCTGCCAACGAGAACTGTACCTCAAGGTGGAAGGTGCGGTGGGTGAGGGCGAGAGCCCTTAGACTTCAGAGCGAGCAGCCACTTCTAGATGCAGGAAGTCTCATGAGAGAAGTAGAATTTGATCAAGGTTCTTCCTTTTCCTTTCAGTTTTTCCTGCCCTTTTGTTCGTTCATTCATTCATTCAATACCTGTGATTAGGCCACACCTTGTGCCGGGTGCCTTGACTTAGGCTCATCCCTACCTAAAGGGCTCAGTACACCTTGCTAACTTCCTGTTGTGTGACAGATGTACAAGTCGCTGCAAAGGCCTTGTGTTTGCCTGGGAGTCTGGGAGAGGCTTCAGAGAGTGATGACATTGGATTTGACACTAAAAGACGATTCCAAGTCCACCAGCCGAGGGGGCCAGGGAGGGGTGATTTAGGTAGAGGCTTGGGTACCTAGATTCAAGCAGCCTCTGCATGTGGCTGTGGGCGCAGTGCAGTAAGGCTCAGTGGCCAGCAGGGAGGCTGGAAAGGCAGGTCAGCCAGCTCCCAAGGGGCCTGGAATGCAGAGTTAAAATGTTTTGGTTTATTCTGTCTAGTGGAGAAATGGGAAAGATGTTAAGCAGAAAAATACAGTTACCTCAACCTCCACTGTCTTTAAAGGGCTCTCGCTTGCAGTTCACAGGATAAATTAGAAAACAGCAAGTGCCTGCTGTGGTGCAGCAGGTTAAGGGTCTGGCACTGTCTCTATGGTGGTGCAGGTTTGGCTCCCCAGCCTGGCGCAGTGGGTTAAAGATCCGCGTTCCTGGAGTTCCCTTCGTGGCTCAGCAGTTAATGAATCTAACTAGCATCCATGAGGATGCAGGTTTGATTCCCGGCTTCGCTCAGTGGGTTAAGGATCTGGTATTGCTGTGAGCTGTGGTGTAAGTCGCATCTTTGCTGTGGCTGTGGCGTAGGCTGGCAGCTCCAGCTCCGATTCCACCCCTAGCCTGGGAACTTCCATATGCCTCGGGTATGGCCCTAAAAAAAAAAAGAGATCCAACGTTCCTGCAGCTGTGGCGTAGGTCACAGCTGCAGCTTGGATTCGATCCCTGGCCTGACCCCTATGCTGCAGATGCCAAAAGAGATGAAAAAGAAATAGCCAGCAGATTATTGTACCTTAGAGAACCCAAGAAAAGCAACTGATATATTAGAGAAATAATTAGGAAGTTCTCTAAGGTATAATGAAAATATGCAAAAATCCATAGTTTTTATATATACCAACAGTAACCAGTTAGAAAATATAATGGAGTTTCCATTCACAGTAGCAAGGAAATCCTTAGGAATAAACTTAACAAGAAAACATACAAAGTCTAATAAAGAAAATTAGAAAACTGCTCTAGGAGTTCCTGTCATGGCTTGGTGGTTAACAAAACTGACTAGTATCCATGAAGACACAGGATCAATCCCTGGCCTCACTCAGTGGATTAAGGATCCGGCATTGCCATGAGCTGTGGTGTAGGTCACAGACGTGGCTCCCATCTGTCGTTGGCTGTGGTGTAGGCCAGTGGCTACAGCTCTGATTAGACCCCTAGCCTGGGAACTTTCATATGTGCGGTCCTGAAAAAAAAAAAGAAAAGGAAACTGCTCTAAAGAGCAGAAAAGACCACCTGACTATTTAAAGGACCAGATTTGCCAAGTCTCTGGGTAATAAGACCTAATATTATAAAGTTGTTGATTAATTAACAGCTTCTGAAATTAATCTAGAAACATAGCAGAGTTATAGTTCAAATCCCAAAGGGGTTTATTTTGAGAACTGGACCACTTGATTCTAAGAGTAGATCTAAGAAATTTGGAGGAAATAAGAATGAGGAGACCCAACCTGTCTATTAGCAGAATGAACTAGGAAGCCGTGGGCGTAAGCAGCTCTGGCATCCGTCGGGAATTGATACAGATCAGTGGCACCTGTAGGATGTCCAGAAACAAACCCTTGTCTTTGTGGGACGTTAGTATATGACAAAGGCATCCTTTCAAATTAGTGGGGAAAGGAGAGACTGCATAAGAAACATAATTAGGACAACTTGTTTCTAGGGGAAAAAGAACTCTACCTCATACCAAACATAAAAGTTAATTCTGGATAAATTAAAGATAAACTGGGGAGTTCCCGTCGTGGCTCAGTGGTTAACGAATCCGACTGAGAACCTTGAGGTTGCGGGTTCGATCCCTGGCCTTGCTCAGTGGGTTAAGGATACTAGCTGAGTTTGTTAACCACTGAGCCATGACAGGAACTCCCCAAAAGGAGAGATTAATGGCTGGGATAACATAAAGATGTAAAACTTCTCAATGGCGTGGCACCTCACACGCACAAGGCATGAGGACAGACTGGCCGGCCCAGGTGCTCCGGCAGGAAAGAAGGACAGTGGAGGTGGAGCCGGAACTGTGGCTCTGGAGAGGGCTCGGAGGAAGAGGCTCCAATCCTGGCAAGTGACAGACGTGAGGGGAGACTTGGGGATGGATGGAGGGGGTGAAACGAGGAGGGCCTCCGCAGTGTCGGGCTCTGGGTATTGATGGGACGTCCAGGTGGTTGGAAACAGCAGGCAGGCGGGGCCCCGCACTGCTGGAGGTGACATGGGCCAGCCCTGTGCTGGCACTGAGGACTCGGCAGTGGTGAGCCCCCGCCCTCCGGAGCTGGTGGTTGTTCCTCTTGGGGTCACAGCCAGGGCAGGACAGTGCAGCGGGGGGGACAGATGACGCTGGGACTGTGCGGGCAGCCAGGAAGGAGCAGGGAGAGGTCCACGGCATCCAGTGTCCACAAAGGCTGGGCTGTGGGACCTGGGTCCTCCTGTCCCCCAGGCCCCCAGCTTCTGCCCGCCGGGCCTTCCTCTTCCACTCTCCCCGCCGTGGCCTGAGCTGGAGCGCCCGCACTTGTGGCCTCCTCCAGTGTCAGCCCTTGGTGTCGCTCCCCCACAGCCATGCACCGGGCCTTCCAGGCAGACCTCTACCTGCTGCGCCTCCGGGCCGCCCGCGCCTACGTGCAGGCCCTCGAGTCCAGCCTGAGCCCCGTGTCCGCGACGGACCGGGAGCCACTCAAGCTGCACGCTGTGGTGAGTGCCGGGTGTGGGGGCGTCGGGCCGCCTGCGTGCCAGGGGCTGAGGTTGGGGGTGAGCGGGGACCCCTCAGCCCTGGAGCCGCCTTCTCACCTTCCCACAGGCCCTGGGCAGGTGCAGAGTGGGGCCCACTCTCCAGCTCCCTCTGTCCACATGCTGCCTCAGAGGAGTCCACGGGCTTGGGGTGGGGCACATGGGCAGTCACCGCTGGACATTTCTTCCCGGGAGCCCGGGGGACTCTTCCAGCTCTGGCACAGGGGGGACGCCGTGCACTGCAGTTCCTCCGGGCCACCCGAGGGGTGAGACTGCCCGGTACTGCCAAGGGGCCGCCCGAGACTTGCACAGTCACGGGGGTGAGGAGCTTTCACTCAGGCACGAGTGGCCTCAAGGTCATCAGGGCTCCAGGCAGCTCTAAATGGGTCCCCGAGGTGTGCTGTCTGACCCGACTGGGTTTCCTTGCTTTTCTTTCTTTCCGTTTTTGCTTTATAAAATAGATTCAAAGAAAGAATCCATACATCTTAAAATATAGGTACAGGGTCATTGAATGCAATCAGAAATACTTCCAAGGAGTTCCCGTCGTGGTTCAGCCATTACTGAACCCAGCTAGCATCCATGAGGATGCGGATTCGATCCCTGGCCTTGCTCAGTGGGTTAAGGATCCGGCGTTGCTGTGAGCTGTGGTGCGAGTCGCAGACGAGGCTTGGATCCCGCATTGCTGTGGCTGTGGCCGTGGCTGTGGTGTAGGCCCGCGGCTACAGCTGGGATTCGACCCCTAACCGAATTCTACTAATTCCAAATACTAGTTTATTTATGTTTTTCTAGTTTCTCATTCTTTTAAATTCAGTTTTAGTATCCTGTATTTAGTAGAAATCACATTTTCCTCTTAGCTTCCAGTTTATTAATGTAAGCTGTTTTTTGGTTTTTTTCTTTTTTTCAATTGAAGTGTAGTCGACTTACAGTGTGTTAGTTTCCCCAGGTGAGTTTCTGATTTCTCTTTCCCTGAAGAGAGCGGGGAGCCGTAGAGGCTACAGAGCCCGGAGGGTAAGAGGGAGGACCCCGTGCAGACCCTGGAGGACTGGAGGTGGAGGCGGCCCTGGGAGGGGAGGGGCAGGGCCGGTGGGACCAGGTGGGGGCGGGGCCTGCTGCCCCAGCCGCCCCGCCTCCACCTCTGGCTCCGCCCACCTTGTCCTGCGCCTCTATCAAGGCCTTCTCCCTTTGGGGCCTTCACTGATCTCTGTACACATGGACCCAAGTTTCTGGGCTCCTTGTTTTTTGAGGGGCGGAGGGACAGTGCATTAGCACAGCTGGAGGAATGTGATCTGAGGACTTTGATGAGGAAGAGGCGGGAAGGGCCAGTGTAGACCATCCGTATTCAGCACCCAGGGCCACTGGGGCCTAAGGGCTTTCTCCTCCACCCCACCCTCTCCACAGGTTCAGGGCCTGGGCCCTACCTTTAAGCTCACACTGCACCTGCAGAACACCTCCACAGCCCGGCCCATCCTGGGGCTGCAGATCTGCTTCCTGTACAACGAGGCGCTCTATGCTCTGCGCCAGCCCTTCTTCAAGGTACTCGCCCAGGGCCTCACAGACCTGGAGTGAGAAAGGGTGGGCGGGTCCTCATTGGATGCCCCCAGGTCTGAGGTGGGGGGTAAGCAAGTGGCTGCAGCCACAGAGCAGACTAGGGCGCAGCAGGGGCCCAGGGTAGAGCCCCCAAGACCTGCCTCTGCTGCTTTTCTGCCAGCCCGTGGGAGGCCTCAGGGAGGCATGCGGGAGCCAGTGAGTCCCCGTCCCACCCATGCCGCTCTCAGCAGCTTCAGTGCTGGGGAGTCCCAGAGCCCGCCCTGCTTTCCAGCCACTCGTGCAGCAGGCCTGGGAGCCCCAAGAAGAGCCTTCCAGAGTGACAGGCCTGGTTTTCCTCCAGGTCCAGATTTGACCCTAAATCGGAAGGACCAGACGCTGAGAAAAGGCTCTGGGATGTGAAAGAACTAGCCCTGAACTTGGCTGGGGTCAGAAGGTCTAGGTTTAATTCCAGGCATGTGTGCAGCCCTGGAGCATTCCCTCCCAGCCCGCCCCATCCCCCCCAGCCCGTGTCCTCCTCACACGGCCTGTCACCCCCCCACCCGGCCAGGCTACGGCCAGGCACGCGAGTGCTTTGGAATCTGCCAAACACTGTCCAGGCAGGCGCGCTGACTGCCTTACCTCTTCGTCCCCAACTTAGGTCCCCCTGCTGGTGCCAGGGCTCAGCTACCCGCTGGAGACCTTTGTGGAGAGTCTTAGTGACAAGGGCATCTCGGACATTATCAAGGTAGGTCACCCGTGGGGACAGCTGGGGAGGCAGTGAGGGTGAGTGTGGGCAAGGTCCCAGCTGGCCGCCCAGACGGGGGGGGTTTGCACAGAGAGGCCTCCCAGCACCCCCGCGCCTTTGACGGAGCCCTGCTGGCCCGTCGCCGGGGCCGGGGCCGGGGCCGGCCGGGCGGTGCGTGCTGGGCCTCTGCAGGGGGCGGGGGGTGAAGCGGGAACCCCACGGGCACCTTCCCTGCAGGTGCTGGTCCTTCGGGAAGGCCAGAGCGCACCCCTGCTGAGTGCCCACATCAACATGCCCGTGAGTGAGGGGCTGGCGGCTGCTTGACCCCTGGGCCGATGCTAGAGCCCCTGCGGAACCAGGACCGGGAAGATCCAGCCCCTTCCCCTGAGCCGGGCAGTCACTGCCCGCTCCGGGCAGCGGCGTGCCAGGGAGACAGCCTCCCCCGCTCTCCTAAGCGTCCCTTTCTCACCGCCTGACCCGGGTGGGACCGGTAGCAGCAGGTCAGCGAGTACCGGGAGGTTCAGGTCTCTGCTCCTCAGGAAGCCCAGGCGCTGGCCCGCCGGGCTCTTGCTGCTCTTCTGCTCGCCCCGCTTCTCCCCAGAAACCAGACCCAGGTCCGAAGGAGGAGTTCCCCATGGTTAAGGAGAGATGAGGGCGCAGGCCCAGCCGCTTCCGTTAGGCACCTCACTCTGCTGTGCTGCAGAACTGGCGAGGGCTCGGCCTGCAGTCAGGCTTTGCTTGGGTGACGCTGGGCCCTCTCTTGCTCCCTGGGGTTCCAGAGGCTTGGCTGCTGCCAGCTCAGCTTGCAGGCAAAACACAAGCTCTGATCTCCCTTTGTGACCTCAGCATGGGGCCCCTCTCTCTGCTCGGAGGCCCTGGAAATAAATGCCTTTCCATAGGGAGCTGTTCTGAAGTCTTGGGCTCAGCCAAGGCCTCAGGCCTGTGATGCTCGGTGAAGACTGCCAAGGGAGAGGCTGGTACGGGAGGGGAGAGGGTGCCCGTGCAGGGAGCCCCCCCAGGCTTCCGCGGACCACCCAGCTGCTGCTCCTGCCTCGGAGGCTCAGGCCCAGAAAGCCTCCCAGGAAAGGAGGGCTCAGCTGGGCAGAGCAGAGTGGGGCGGGGGCACACAGGAAGGGCGTCGCTGGGGTGCTGGGGGGCGGGGGGCACAGGAGGCAGAAGCCCAGAACTGCCAGTCAAGACGCTC
This sequence comes from Catagonus wagneri, assembly GCA_004024745.2. Lineage (NCBI taxonomy): Eukaryota > Metazoa > Chordata > Mammalia > Artiodactyla > Tayassuidae > Catagonus > Catagonus wagneri. Next base: position 2,710,538 of record PVHT021183668.1, on the reverse strand, counting down.
TTCTGTGCCCTGGAGCCCAGGTCAGTCAGGTGAGTGGCACGTCCACTGGGCAGTGGCCACGGTTGAGAAATTAGCTGCAGAGACACGGACCGTGGCGTTGTGTGAAGCCGAAGATGGAACGAAGGCACATGTCTAGACCACACGGGTCAGAGAGCCACAGTCCAGGCCCTTGGTGCCTCCTGGAGCCCCTGCCTAGTCTGCCTGGTGCACCTCACAGCCTTCTTCTGGGTTAGTGCCACCAGGGCCCCCCGAGCCATTTGTGAGCCAGGAGCCCTGCTCCCTGAGGAACGCAGCCCAGCGTGGCTGACACCTCCGGCAGGTGGCCCGTAACCAAACGCCTGCGTGTTTCAGTTTCCCCGGGTGTACAACGAGGCGGTTTGAGCAGATTCAGCTCTAACATCCTGGAGCTTGGCAGCCCCCCTAAGGAAACGAGGAGTCAGCTCCAGAAAGGGGTGCTTGACCTGAGTAAGCGCAGAGCTTTTGCTCTTGAGACCAAGCTGACTGGTTCTGCCAGGCCACGGCCTCTGTACCTAAGACACTGAGGGACCGCCCACAGCCGCCCCCGTCCTTCCCAAGGACTGCATTCTGGGGCCAGGTCAAGAGAAGCAGGGGGTCTGGACCAAAGGGAGGGCCCAGCCCCTCCTCTCCGCGTGGTCCAGACGCGCAAACACAGGCCCGGCGGTCGGTGGGCAGGAGCCCCTAGCTCCAGCCCGCCGCGGCACAGCCGGGATAAGCCGGGGGTTAATCTGGAGACCGAAAGACGCCAGAGGGAGTGTCGCTGTCAAAGATTTCACCTTAACCTGAAGCGTTTTCTGAGAGCTTATCAGAGACGGAGGGCCTGCCCGGAAGGTCGTGAGCCCCTTGTCCCCGGAGCCATCACTTGGACCAGGCCAGATGGCCTTACAGTCCCTTTCACACCAGTCAAGTGACGAACTGTGTGAACTCGGAACAAAGAGGTCTGACCTGGGTTCTCTTTGTAGTTATTCAGGATGATGAAAGCGGAGAAACTGTTCCTAAGCCCGGTACCTAATGTGAATTTACACAGTGTAATACTGCGTATCTATTATTAAAAAATACGTGACCCGCACTGATGTGGCCTGTGTGCAGAAAGCAATACAGAGCAAGAAACAGTGCCTGCTACCAGGGCCCTCACTAGTCAGAGCTCTAAGAAGCCAAGTACGTTAAGGATGAGGAAAGTGGTGCCTTTTTTTTTTTTTCTTCGAAGTGGCTAAACACAGGTACCTGCTTAGTGCTGTGACAGTGGCCTTTACAACAACCAAAAGGCCTCTGCCCCTTCGCCAGCACCGCTCCCTGCTCCCTGGCTGCAGTCAGTTCACTTCTCTGAGCGACTTATGCTTGAAACACGCTTATACTTAGGATTTGCTGGCTCTCTCGTAGTGGATGAGGCTTTAGTTCTCTGTGAGAGCACCTCGCCCTCCCCTTTTCTTCTCAGCTTTAGGGGAATTGATTCTCAGTTTGGATCGCTCTCTGGAAGTGGTAATCTGCTTCTTGCTGAGCCAAGAACTGGGCTATAATTAAATTACCTTTTTGGTACTTATTTATTTTTCATGGAGTTAATAATTGCCATTTTTTTCATGTGCTTAGTTTTCTGTGTATACCAACTGCTAATTCTTCCCCAACCCAGGCTGACGGTTCCCCTTTTTTCTGGACATTTCCCTTGCTCCCTGCTTAAGCAAGTGCTGTCTGCTTTCTAGAATTGCAGCGGGCACTTCTCCTGGGACTTGTCTTTGCCATATTCTGGGCCAGATTCCCTGATTCCTGGACCCCATGTCTTTTTCTAGTTCTTTTATCCCTGATTTGGTGAATCATATCTACGGGTACCTTCTTTTTAAGAAACCACTAGGGAAAAAATATTTTTCCTCCAATTTTCTCTGTTTTCTCTGGAATTCTGATTAAGCATAGCGTCTGATAAATGGTAATTCCAGAGAGAACAGGATTGATCCTGCAATGGGAATGGCCGCGTCTTGGGAACGCTGGGACACAGTTTCGATTCCTGTCCCAGCACGGTGGGTTAAGGATCTGGTGTTGCTGCAGCTGTGGCTTAGGTCGCAACTGCGATTCAGATCTGATCCCTGGCCCAGGAGCTCCATGTGCCTCAGGGTGGCCAAAAATGAAAAAAACAAAAAAACAAAAAAAAAACCCCAGGAGATCGGGGTGGGGGGGGAAATCAATGAAACCAAAAATTTCTTTGAAATCTTATCAGAATCAGCAGGGGAAATTGCCTTTTTCCAAAACTAGTACTGGGCAGAAGAGAGGGAAAAGCTTCTCCTGAGAATGTCTGACCACATGCCAACCTGAATTAATGATACTTGGTTGGTCCAAAAGACCCCTAGCTAAGAATTTAAAGTGGAGCAGGTTTGGTTTGTTATTAGTTGGTCCAAAAGACCCCTAGCTAAGAATTTAAAGTGGAGCAGGTTTGGTTTGTTATTAGTTGGTCCAAAAGACCCCTAGCTAAGAATTTAAAGTGGAGCAGGTTTGGTTTGTTATCAGGCAACTGATAAACACATTTTCCCTCTGGAGGAATTCAGTTTTAACCCAATCTCAAAAAAATCCCCATTGATAGAATTCTAAGAAATATAATTTCAGTCAAAACTCACAAACTGCAAAAAAAGGCATTATAAGCAAGAACAAACACAAACAGTAGCCTGCATAATCAGGCCTCAAAGACCTAAGATACTGGAATTACCAAAAAATATAAAATATATTTTCAATATATTTGAAGGAAAAATGGAAACTTAAAATGTAAGACATCAAGAGTATATAAAATGATCAAGCAAACTTGAAAAGGAAGCAAACGGAACTTCTGGAAATGAAAAATAAAACAAGTAAACCTCATTGAATGAGTTGGTACAACCACTAAAAACAAACACACCCCTAAAAAAAAAAAAAAAGCAAAGGCCTTCAATAGATTGGTTTAGCAGCTGACGAAAGACTTAACTGGCAGATATATGCATAGTAATTATCCAGAATTCCAGAATCAGAAAACATGAGCTATAAAGAGACAAGAAGGATAGAGTAGGAAGGTCTAATCAGAGTTCCAGTAGAGACAGAGAAAACATCTGAAGGCCAATTACTGCATTTAGAATGGAGAGGCAAGGAGGTCCTCCTGTACAGCACAGGGGACTGTATCTAAGCTCCTGGGATAGGCCATGATGGAAAGTGATACATATTTTTTTGAAGAATGTATATATACGTATGTATGACTGAGTCACTTTGTACAGCAGAAATTAGCACCACATTGTAAATCAACTATAAGAAAAAAACATGAAAAACAAATGAAGATATGACTGAAAATTTTCTAGAACTGATGGAAGACATCAATACATAGACCCAGGACACCTAAGGAATCCCATTAAGATAAATACAAAGAAAACCACACTTTGACATATCACAGTAAAACGCAGAGTACCAAGGAAAAAATCTTAAAAGCAGTTGGAGACAAAAAGTATCTTTAGGAGTTACCTTGTGACTCAGTGGGTTAAGGACCTAGCATTGTCACTGCTATGGCATTGGTTCGATCCCTGGCCCAGGAACTTTGCATGCCATGGGCATGGCCAAAAAATTATCTTCAAAGGGTCAGTAACAACAAAAACAACAACAAAATAGATAACAGCTGACTTACAGCAACAATGGAGACCAAAAGACAGAATCATATTTTCACTATATTGACAGGAAATAACTATTAGCCTAGAATTCTGCACCCAGGAAAAAATAACTTTAAATGAAAAGGTAAAAAAGCTAGAAAAGATTAGGACAATAGCACAAAATAAAGGAGCAGAAATATATCTAAGAACATTAATTACAATAGATAAAAATGACTAAATAACTTCCATTAGAAGACAAATTTACCTACATTTTAAAAATCCACCTACAGCCCATTCTTAAAAGGCAGAAAGTCAAGGTAAAAGGATAAAAATGAAAGTTTAATATATTTGAGAGTTCCCTTTGTAGCTCAGTGGTTAACGAACCTGACTAGGATCTATGAGAATGAGGGTTCAATCCCTGGCCTCGCTCAGTGGGTTAAGGATCCAGCATTGCTTTGAGCTGTGGTGTAGGTGGCAGATGCAGCTCAGATCTGGTGTTGCTGTGGCTGTGGTGTAGGCCGGCAGCTGTGGCTGTGATTGGACCTCTAGCCTGGGAACCTCCATATGCTGCAGGTTTGGCCCTAAAAAAGCAAAAAAAGAAGTTTAATATATTTGTAATCAAAGGAAACTTTTTCGGCCTAATAAAAGGCATCAATTAAAAAAAAAACTAGGGGAGTTCCTGCTGTGGTGCAGTGGGTTCAGAATCCAACTTCAGTGGCTCAGGTCACTATGGAAGTGTGGATTGGTTCCCCAGCCTAGCATAGTGGGTTAAGGATCTGGCGATCCCACAGCTGTGGTGTAGGTCACAGCTGCAGTTCTGATTCAATCCCTAGCCCAAGAACTTCCATATGACATGAGTATGGCAAAAAAAAAAAAAAAAACCTATAGCAAACTATGGTGAAATACTGAAATTATCCCCTCTAAGGTCAGAAACAAGTCAAAGATACCCGGCCTTTCCTCCACTTAGACAGAGGGGCAAGAAAAATAAGAGAGATGAAAATTAAAAAGAGAACAAAATTATCCTTTCATAGATATGATTATAAATATAGAAAACTCAAAATTTACAAGTAAATTATAAGTTTTAGGTTTGTTGGACATAATATTATCTTCATAAACCATGAACAATACATAACTATCAAATACTTAAGAATAAATTCAACCAAAAAAGATATGATCTTGGAGTTCCCTTCATGGCTCAGCAGAAACGAATGTGACTAGTATCCATGAGGACACAGGTTCAACTCCTGGCCTTGCTCAGTGGGTTAAGGATCTGGCGTTGCTGTGAGCTGTGGTGTGGGTTGCAGATGCGGCTCGGATCTGGCGGGGCTGTGGCTGTGGCATAGGCCAGCAGCTGCAGCTCCAATCTAACCTCTAGCCTGGGAAACTCCATATGCCTCGGCCCTAAAAAACAACAACAACAACAACAAAAAGTATGATCTTTATGAGAACAAGTATACAAATTTATTGAGAACATTGCATGGAGAGATACACCGTGTTCATGAACTTGAAAATTCAATTTCACGGAGATGCTGATTTTCCCCAAACTGACCTAGAGATTAGGTTGGGTTCCATTCACAATTTCAAAGGAGTTTCATTGGTAGAACTTGACAAGCTAATTCTAAAGTTTATACGGAAGAGCAAGGGGAAAGAATAGAACTTGGGGGATCATACATGGGTAGATAAAATGATCAGTGGGACAAAACCAAAAAATCAATAGCGGTATCTTCAGTGGGTCACTCTACAACAAGAAAAAGGAATACCGTACAGCCACACACA
>PVHT021183668.1:2622647-2699573 GCA_004024745.2 Catagonus wagneri | reverse complement strand
TTTTTTTTTTTTGGTCTTTTTGCCTTTTTTAGGGCCGCACCCATGGCATATGGAGGTTCCCAGACTAGGGGTCTAACAGGAGCTGTAGCCGCTGGCCTACGGCACAGTCACAGCAATGCCAGATCTGAGCCGCGTCTGCAACCTACACCACAGCTCACGGCAACGCCGGATCCTTAACCCACTGAGCGAGGCCAGGGATTGAACCCACAACCTCATGGTTCCTAGTCGGATTTGTGAACCACTGAGCCACGATGGGAACTCCCCGAGTGACACATTTTGGATTCTAACAGGACTGGGGCATGGATGTAGAGCAGAGGAAGGAAGTCAAATGGAGGAGAAGGTCAAGAAGCCGAGTGGTTGAGACCATTCAGCCAGACCCGCAGATACTCATGATTTCAACAAGGCCCGGGGCTGAGAGAGACTGCGCCCTGGAGCCCAAGTCTTCAGTGAGTGTGGGAAGCGAGTGGGAGGCCGTGGATGACCGAGGTGGGGGAGGACTCGAGTCTCAGTGGAGACGGGGTCACTGGGGGGGCAGGGGAGCCCTGCTCAGGAAGCCATGTGGGCGGAGGAAGACCCTGACAACCCTATTGGGCCCGCGAAGCCTTCCCCTGGGCTGCAGGGAGGGGTCCTGGGGACAGAGCTGGCCTTGGATAGGATGGGGAGACAGAGTCACTATCCAGAGTGGCCAGGAAGTTTAGCTGCTGAAGGACAAGGTGACAGAGAGGACTGTCCAGAGGTCAGGAGGAAGGAGTCGGGGAAGAGACAGCCCAAAGCATTCTGGGGACAGATAACAAAGTATATATATAAAAAAAAGTGGGCCTTCTATCCTGGGGGGTGGCGGAGGAGAGTGTCATCCAGAACACAGCTTCTCAATCAGCCTCCCGAGCCCAAACTTCCCCTGCCAGCGTCCCCCTGTAACCTTCACTGGCTCCCCACTGCCCAGTCAAGTAAGAGCCGTCTCCTGACACCCACTAGAGGCCCCCGCCAGCCAGAACTAACCTACTGTCCTGCTCTCAGTTGTCACAATTCCCATCGAAACGCCCTCACGCCTCCCTGCCCACCTTCTAAGCTTCTGTCACACTGATTCCCCAGCTCAGAATGCCCCCGGCCCCGACTTACAACACTCCGTCACGGCCCCCAGCCGCCCCTCGGTGAAATCCCACCAGTCTTCCGTCCTCTGCCAGTGCCTCCTGGTGCCCTCCCCTGATTCCCAGCCCGGACTCTGTACCTGAGTCAAGGGCCTATTATTTTGCCAGCGTCTACACCCAGTTGAATCCCTGGCTGCCCTCGCCTCCCATCACTGACACTGGGACTGGGTCCCAGGCCACTGCCTAGAGAACCCGCCAGAAATCCCACCTCCCACCAGGACGGGCCTCGGCCTCTCCGGCTCCCCACCTGTGAGCAGCATGAGCCAGGGCAGCAGGAGGAGGGCAGCCGTATGGACGGGAGTGTGCGCTCGCAGCAGGGCCGACAGGGCCGGGCCCAGCAGCACCGAGACGTGCAGCAGGACACCTGCGGCGTGAAGCAGCAGACACAGGAAGGGCCGGTAGTTGTGGAAGCCGACGCAGCGGCCCAGCAGGCGGCAGTGGTGGTCCCGGCGGAGGATGCAGATGCGACAAGCGGAGCAATGCCCACTGCGTGGCGGCACCTGGCTTTGGCACTGGTAGCAGTAACTGCAGGGAAGGAACCACACGGTCAGTTCCCCGCGGCAGCTCCCAGTGCCCCACATCATGCCCGGGTCAGCCCCTGAACCTGTCCTGGGGAACAGGCACGGCCACGGCCCTTGCTAAGCCTCACGTTCTTCACAGGTAAACGCAGGCCGATCACCGCTTCCCAGGCCCTTCCGCTTCTGGCACAGCAGGTCTGAGGGCTCTTCCAGCTCCCACGGCCCAGTCCTGAGCCTCTTCTCTGGCTTCTAACTTCCGGAGCAAACTGCTCATCTCTTCCGTCACCGCTTCAGTCCAAGTCACCATGAACTCTACCCTGGATTATTGCAGCAGCCTCTTGCCCGGTCTCCCTGATGCCACTTTTGTCCCCTGTCCCCAGGATGCTTCCTTTTTCTTTTTTGGCCACGGATGTGGTATTCAGAAGTTCCTGGGCCAGGGGTTGAACCTGACAACGTTGATCTTTCAAAAATCGAAATCGTGCCCCTCTTCTTTCAAAACCCTCCAACAGCTCTCCATTTCACTTCCAGTGAAAAGCCAAGAATTCAGTGTCTTACAAGGGCTTTATATCTCTAGCCTCTCCTCTCCCATCTCACTCCACATCAGCCACATTGGCTGTCTGGCTGTTCCTGGAACATGCTGGGCACACAACTGCCTCAGAGCCTTTGCATTGCCTGTTTCCTCTGCCTAGAACATTCTTTCCTCAGATGAGTGGTGCTAACTCTCCCACCCTCTTCAAATCTTTGCTCAAATACCACCTTCTCAATGAGGCCTACCGCTCTGTTTCAAACTGCCATTTGCATCCTCCTTACCTTGCTCTTTTTGTTTCTTTACCACCACCTTCTAACATTCTATATTATTTGTTTATTTACTACACCTAAAGTTTATCACCTGCTCCCTCCTCCACTAAAAACAGGAGAAAGTTTTATTGCACCTCCAGTGCCTGGAACAGGGCCTTGCACACAGTAGGTACTAAATATTTGTAAGTGAATGAATGATACTTCTTCCGGCTTCTGGTTCTAAAGGAGTTCTCTGGCTCTAACAAGCGGATCTTTGTAAACCGGTTCTAACATCTTCAGGTCCAAGGGCCCTGCCCCTGCCCAAAGCTCCCCCCGCCCCCACCCCCCGCCTCCGCCAGATCCCGTGCCCCACTCACGCCCAGCCCTGGCCCAGACCACGGCCGGCCAGCATAACACCCCGGATGCTGGGATCCGAGCGCAGGAACAGCCCCACGTTGCCCAGAAGATTGAGCAGCTGGAAGGCTGCCAGCGCAAGCTGCAAGGTCCGGGCCAAGGGTCCCAGCGGGGGAGGCCCGGGACCCAGCACCAGCACGTAGGCCAGCTCCAAGCCCACAGCCGCGGCCCAGAGCGCGGTGAGCACAAGGGGCAGCCGCGCCGGTGCCCCCTCGGCGCTCCCCACTGCCCAGGGCTGCCCCATGGCCTGGGCCCACCCGCGGTGGGATCGCGAGTACCCCGCCGCTTCCGTGTTGGGGCGGGGATAGTGGCAAACGGACGTCTGCGACGACCAATAGAAGCTCTGAAGAGGTGCTTGAGCATTCGAGTTCACAGGCAGCGGCCGGCAGATACGGAGATGTGATTGGACGGCCGAACGAGCCAAGGAGAGGTTTGGCAGCTTGTCGGCGCTAGAGCCTGGTAGGGCAGCGACGTTATAGCCCCGCCCACCTACGGAGGCCCCGCCCCTCCCGCCGAGGCTGTGAGTGCGGGTCAGGCTGGCTGGCTGCTGACGGGCCAAGGGAGATAGAGTTGCAGCCTCAGTGGCGTCGGGGTTTCCCGGCTCAGCACATTCTCCCTCAACCCTTAGTCGCCCCGATATTAATAGCCCTGCCTCTGCCCATCCTGTTGGCTTGGAGCCCGCCCCCTCCTCTAGTGTCTCCTCTTGTTATCCGAGAAAACATTCAAATCAAATCTGGGCCTCGGTGTTTCCAACTGTGAAATGGGAATAGTGCTCCTTGTTTCCCACCAATAGTGGGGCGCAGGAAGAGGGTCAGGAGGAGGCCCCAATGGCAGATTCTAGAACGGTCTGCAGCCACTAGTATTGTCGTCATCTCCGTTGTACACCTGAGGAAACAGATTCAGAGAGGGCCCGCGGCTTTCCTAAAGTCACACAGGAGCCGGAACGCGAATCCCAGATCTCCGCTACGAGGTCCACCCCAGCGCCTCAAAATTCTGCCGTCTCCTAGTCCCAGGACAGCCTCCTGCCTGGTCCCGACCCAAGCGTCCTCGCCCCAATCCGGCCCCTCCCTCCTCCCCCATATTTAGCGCGAATCCGATCCGGGGCTGGGCCGGCCGCTACTTAACGCGGCCCCCACGTTCTGGAGCGCGCCGAGCGGAGCGGAGCCAGGAGCCCAAGCGAGATGATGATGGTTATGCAGCCCGAGGGTCTGGGGGCCAGGGAGGGGCCCTTCGCAGGCGGAGGCGGCGGGGGCGGCGAGTACATGGAGCAGGAGGAGGACTGGGACCGCGACCTGCTGCTGGACCCGGCCTGGGAGAAGCAGCAGAGGAAAGTGAGTGCTAGCCCATTTCCTGATGGCAAAACTGAGGCCTGAGAAGCCAGGCGGTTTGTCCTTGGCATCTCAGCAGGTCAGGGGCAGAGCCTGTCTTAAACCTCAGTGCCATTCCTTAGCCCAGGCTCTGCCCATCAGCCGCTGTGGTCTCCCAGGGCTGGAAGAGAGAGCTGGGGACCCTCGGGTGGTTTAGGATGACGAGAAGAGTTTCCCCACCCCCGCCCCCAGAGCTCATCCCCTGGGCCCAGGGCTCCATTTCTGCTAAGGACTATGGGGTGAGCAAAGCCCAGGAGACCCAAGTTTGGGGGGGGAGAAATCTCTTTCTCCCCCCACACACACCCCCCCCACTCTCTGGTGAAATATTCCCAGACCCCACCTGAGGTCTTGCAGCCAGACAAGTAGTGGACTTGCGAGTGTGGGGGAAGGGGTAACTGTCCCAGACCCCCCCTCCCCACCCTCTCTATAGTCTCTCCAGCGTGATGTTCAGCTCGCCTATCCCAATTGTCACATCAGAAAGGGGCAGAGATAGGACCCAAATAATATACTGTCAGAAAACAGGACCCCGGCAACCTGAGGGTGTTTGCCCATTGCCTGCCCCACCTCGATTCTTTCCCGGGATACCCGTCCCCACCCCAGGGGCCCTGAGTCTGCTGTAAAGGCCACAGGTTGGCCAGGGGGGTCGGGGGGGGGCTGGGTTTCCTTACTCAGTAACCTGACTCTCTGGCCAGATGGACACTTTGTGCTGAGGCAGCGCCTTGGAGGAGCTGAGAGGGGCACATGGGCAGCTGCCGCCCGCCTTGTAGGGCTCTCTGGCATCCCCTCCCGATCTATTTTCACTCCCAGACTTTCCCAGATGGAGGGGGCAGGACACCTGGGGACCCAAAAGAGAAAATGATCCGGGCTGGAGCGAGGAAACTGGGGAGTGGCAGGCCAGGGGTAGGGAGAGCCCACGAGGTCATTCGACCCTACTCAGCATTTGCCAACAATGTATGACACCAGGAAAGGGTCGAGAACAGGGCTGCTCAGTGGAATTTGCAGGATCTGAGAATCCCAGGACTTAGAATCAGAGCACTTCCGCTGGGTTAGATGACAGGAGGTGACCCAAGGGGCCGAAAGGCTCAGCTGACTTAACCAGGGTGCCCTGGGTGACATGCCTCCCCCCAGCTCCTCCTGCACCTGTCTCTGAGCGGGGCTGTGGTCCTTGGGCCCAGCCATCTCCCGGTGATGTCATCCCGGCCCCTGGCCCCAGCTGCCATCTGCTCTGCGAAACTCCTCCCCTACCCCCCACCCAGGCCTCTCCCAGATCCAGGTTCACTGGCCCCGCATTAGACACCGCCAGCCTGTAACTTGCTTTCATCACTTCAAATGTCAAGAGCATCCTCCGAGCCCCACTTACAGCCACTCATGCATTTATCCAGTGGCTGCACCGCGTAGATGCTCCACGCATTAATCAGCAGCCCCTGGATCCCCTTTGCAGCCCGCGTTGTTTATTACAACGTGATGAAGATCCCCGGGCTCCGCTTTAGCCCCACCCCATCCCTGCTTCTCCTCCCAGTCCTGCAGCACTCCTGTCTCCTCCCACCTGACCCCTGAGTCCTCCTTATTCCACTTCATTCGAAACCATTCATTCAGTCTTTCTTAGGGTGGGCCTACTGCCCGGCACTGTTTCAGGTGCCAGGAATTCAGCAGGGGACAAAATTCAGCCCCTGCCTCAGGGAGCTTATGTTCTAGCAGGGACCAATGTTTCTCTGTCCACTCGATCCTGCGCCATCCCCCTCGCTGACACCCTTCCTCCCTCTCGCTGGTCTCAGTCGCCAGCTTCTCAATTCTCCCTTCGGCTCTGCCAAGCCATTTGTCTCCACTCCGGGAGCATAGTGTGTTTCTAAAACACAGGCCTGCCCCTCTCCCTCCTCTGCCTGAAAGCTTCCCTGCCTCCCTGCTGCCCTCACGTCAAGTTCAGCCTCCCTGGCTTAGCACTCAGGATCATGCATGACCTGGCTTCTGCCTCCCCTCCGGCCGGCCTCTCACCACTTCCACCGCAACGCCCCCAGAGCAGTGCCCACATAGCTGTAGCCTCACAAGCCTGGCAGCTCTTTCTTATCACCAGGCACTTGCCTGCATGGCTGTCCCCTCCTGGAATGCCCTTGCCTGCCCTTCCCTGCCTGAATAACTCCTGCTCTTCCATCACAGTTATTAACCTTCCCCCAAGAGGTCCCCCGTTTTGATTTGAAGCCCTACTCCCCTAGGCTCCCTGACACTGGTCTCTCCCAGCACTTCTCAGGCCAGCGCGACTCTTTGATAGACTGTGAGTTCCTTTAGGGCAGGAGACAAATCTCATTAAAGTCGTGTTTATCCGAGGAAAGAATGACCCTCTCGGCCATGAAGCCCCCCACCCCGGGGCCTGCCTTTCCCCCTGCCCTGTCTAGACCCAGAGCAACCCAGACTCCAGGGTTTGGAAGGAATTACAGAGAATCCAACCACCCTCTCCTGTGCCCCATCAGTCAAAGCTCAGCACCTGCTTCCACACCTTAGGAAGTAACCAGCAGGGCCACCTCCCTGGAGTAGCTGCTTTGGGGCGGGGGGCATGCTCTGAATTCCAGAATCCTGCAAGGTCAAGGGAAGAAGAACCTGAGACATAGTGGACTCTGAACCCTTAATTGAGCAAATGGGGGGAACTGAGCCCAAGAGAGGGCAGGGGACACATCCCAGGTTGCAGAGACTGAGCAGCTCAGCCAGGACGGGAGCCCAAGTACGGATTCCACCAAGGACTCTGCAGCTGGTGGCGGGATCCTGGGCTCAGAGGCTTTGTAGGTTGGTGGGAACCTGTGCAACGAGCTCTAGGCCCCTCCCATCCCCCAAAGACACGCAGCCGTCTCCCACCCCTTGCATCTCAGATAGAGGCTGAAGCCCACTCTGCGGGGAGGCGGAGGGCAGGCCCCCTCCAGAAACTAGGTCAGGTGTCTGTGGAGTTCTTGCAGCCTCATGGTCTCCATGGAGGCCATCGCAACGCCCGCAGGAGGTCGGTGGAGCTGATGACAATACATAGGAGCACAGTCCCTCAGGCAAAATCTTGGAGCTTTTCAGATTTTATCTTTTTATTTTTTGCTTTTTAGATTTTAGAAAGTCAGTGTCACCCTGCCTTGAACCTTGTGTCTCAGAGGGCTTCACACTTGGGAGGGTTGGCTTTACAGTTTTCTAAATCCCCTGCCAGTGCCTGAGACTGGCCAAAGTTGTTCTGCTGCTGGCAAGTCACCCCAAGTCCAAACTGGGACAGGAATGGGCTCCAGGTCCCATTGCTCCTCTTCCCAGAGAATTGAAGCTCAGAGAGGGGAAGGGGCTGGGCCCAGATGCCCAGCGAGTCAGTGGCTGAGCCAGGACTTGAACCTAGGGCCTTGGGCTCTGAGATCTACCCTGGCAAAGGGGCCGGAGCGCTGTCCTCAGCTCTAGGGTCTGAGCGCTGTCCTCTGCCCCCAGACCTTCACTGCCTGGTGCAACTCGCACCTGCGCAAGGCTGGCACCCAGATCGAGAACATCGAGGAGGATTTCCGCAATGGCCTCAAACTCATGTTGCTCCTGGAGGTCATTTCAGGTGAGGGGTGCAAACCAGTGCCTGGGGACCCCAGCACTAGGGGAACCCAGAGAGCTGTGGGAATAGTGGCAGCAGAGTGCTGGAGGGGGACTTGGTGGGTGGGGGGGGATCTGAGGACTGTGTCTTCGGCTTCCTCTCATGACCTTTGACCCTTGACCTCTCCTCTCACACCCAGGAGAGAGGCTGCCCAGGCCGGACAAAGGCAAGATGCGTTTCCACAAAATCGCCAACGTCAACAAGGCCCTTGACTTCATTGCGAGCAAGGGGGTGAAGCTGGTGTCCATCGGCGCTGAAGGTGAGGAGGCTGGCGGCCTGGGTGGGGGTGGGGGGACCAGGGGGCGCTTCTTAGTCTCAGCAGTGGGGGTAACCCTCCGTGCTGCACCAGAGGGACTGTAAGGAGCAAATGTCCCCAAAGTGCTGGCACTGGGCCTGGCGCCTAGTAGGTGTTGAATGAATCATTTTTAAGGAAAATGATTGCGCACCTACTAAGTGCCAGCCCTGGGATGGGGGCCAAGGGCCAGAGGGCGGAGCAGAGGCAAGGTACAGGCCCCAAGTGCCAGGTGGCACGTGCCCCGCCCCTGCCCCGCAGAGATTGTCGACGGGAACCTGAAGATGACCCTGGGCATGATCTGGACCATCATCCTTCGCTTCGCCATCCAGGACATCTCCGTGGAAGGTGAGCGCCAGGGAGGCGGGTAGGGTGAGAGGGCTGGCCCAGACCGTCCCCCCGCCGACACACACCCCCGTCCCCGCCCAGAAACCTCGGCCAAGGAAGGCTTGCTGCTGTGGTGTCAGCGGAAGACGGCGCCGTACCGCAACGTCAACGTGCAGAACTTCCACACCAGGTCGGTCGGCGGCCAGCGCGAGCCACGGGGGGGAGGAGAGGTCACGGCCAAGTTCCTGCAACAGTGTCCGAAAATACGAAGACTCGGTCAATGTTGAACTGATTCCAGGAGGGCGAGGGGGAATTCCCGGAGCGGGGGCCGTGAGAGACATCCCGGGGGAGGGCCTTCGTGAGCAAAGACCTGGAGGCCCCGAACATCTCGAAAGCGGGTGGCTTAAGTGTAGCATATGAGAAGGGTCACCATGGGCTTGGAGGAGATGGCCCAAGGCCGGCAATCAAGGGCCCGAAACGCACAGCCGCGGGGTTTGGACAGCCAAGGCTGTCCTGATAGGGCTGCTCCTGGGACGAGGGGAGGACAGGGCCTCGGCTTGAACCCAGGCCTGACCCCCCCTTCTCTCTGCGCAGCTGGAAGGACGGCCTGGCCCTCTGCGCTCTCATCCACCGACACCGCCCCGACCTCATTGACTACGCCAAACTGCGCAAGGTCGGCTCCCCCCACTCACCGGCCCCGGCTCCCCCACCTCTGCCCTCAGCTGATCTTTGACCTCTGCCCCCTCACGCCATCCAGGATGACCCCATCGGCAACCTGAACACCGCCTTCGAGGTGGCAGAGAAGTACTTGGACATCCCCAAGATGCTGGACGCGGAAGGTGAGTGAGCCGGCCCGGGCCAGCTGTCCGTGTGCTCGCCGGTCAGCACCGTCCAGCCCCCAGGCTTTGGCCCTGATCCTCCCGCCTCCTGGAGCGCCCTGCCCACAGGCCCCCTTCTCCAGGAGTCCTCATCCCATCCTCGCCCTCTCCACCCAGTGGAACCAGCTTCTCCCACCTCTGCCCTTAAATAACGGCCCCACCCTCTGCCTCCCACCCATTACCCGGGTCACCCGGGGGCTTGACGGTGGCCCATCTTGGGAGCTCCCCTTGGGCGGGTCCTCCCTCTTGTCTCTGGGCCCATAAAAGTCTGGAGTCAATTAAAGCAGCAGACATTTTCTGGGCACCTACTGTGTCTGGTACCCTGGATGTGAACTGGGGGTGCAGACAGACAGACAGACAGAGTTATGGGGCGGCTAGCGACGCCAGGCAGTGTGGCCTGGGACCTCATGAGGGCTGCGGTGCTGCCTCACCCCACAGAGGGGGAGGTTGGGGGCCCCAGGGTGACCCACAGAGGCCTCCAGGGAAGAGAAGGGCACGGGGTTTGGGGAATCCGGTGGCTGGTGGCCGTGACTGGCCGTCTCTGCCCCCTCCCATCCCGAGGGAGCCCTCTGGGCGGGGGCACAAGCACCCTCCCCTCCCCTGGCTTTGGCCAGTCACCACCTCGCTGCCGCTGCCACCCCTCAGACATCGTGAACACCCCCAAGCCCGACGAGAAGGCCATCATGACCTACGTGTCCTGCTTCTACCACGCCTTCGCGGGGGCCGAGCAGGTAGGGGGCTCGGCTGCGGCTGCCGCCTGCTCTGGGCCGGTGGACCCTGGGGCCCCACCCTGGCAGCGTCTCAACATTTGGAGGTGCCAGGCCCCGTGTGGGCGGGAGTGCCACTGTCCCAGCTGCTCACACTCGATCCTTGGGAGCTCGGGGGCGGAGACCTCTGGCCTGGAAGTTCCCTGCTTACCCTACAAGATGTGCTGCCCTCTTTTCCTCTCTCTGGGCCCAGGTTTTAAGGGTCTACAGAGGGAGGCTGGCTCGGGGGTGTCTGTGGCACTTTGTTCTGATGACGGCCCTTCTGCCCACTCCCACCAAAGGCAGAGACAGCCGCCAACAGGATCTGCAAGGTGCTGGCCGTGAACCAGGAGAACGAGAAGCTGATGGAAGAGTATGAGAAGCTGGCCAGCGAGGTGAGATGGGGGCCAGAGAGGGCCGCCCCCTCCTCCGCCTGTGCTCTCCCCGGGCCTGGATCTGCAGAGCCCCCCTCTCCTCTGAGCAGCCTGGGGCTCCCCAGCCTCCTCCTGCCCCCTCCTGCCATCCAGGCTCCCACTGTCCACTCGGCATCATTCAGTTACTCCATCGCTTATCCATTCACTCCTGTTGAGCCCGTCTCACGCCCTTTGCCCTGTGCCAACCTACACCGGTTCCTGGACTCCGACGTCAGCCATCCTGCTCCTTCTCAGACTAGTGGGGGCCCTCCACCACTCTGCCCCCTGGACCCCCACTCTTCTTGGGGCCCGGCCTCTTGGCCACAGCCTGGGTGTGGGTGGAGAGGGGTGGGCGCGGTGAGCGGGGCTCAGTACCCTCTGCTCTGCCCCTGCCTGGCCGCGGCAGCTGCTGGAATGGATCCGCCGCACCGTGCCGTGGCTGGAGAACCGCGTGGGCGAGCCCAGCATGAGTGCCATGCAGCGCAAGCTGGAGGACTTCCGGGACTACCGGCGCCTGCACAAGCCGCCCCGCGTGCAGGAGAAGTGCCAGCTGGAGATCAACTTCAACACCCTGCAGACCAAGCTGCGGCTGAGCCACCGGCCGGCCTTCATGCCGTCTGAGGGCAAGCTGGTCTCGGTGAGCCAGGCTGGGGGAGGCGGCGACCCCGGCCCTACCCCGGTCATCCTCTGGGTGACCTTGGACTCTCTGTCCCCTTTTTATGATGGGTGAGCCATGATGGAGGGCACCTCTGCCTGCCCCACAGGACATTGCCAATGCATGGCGGGGGCTGGAGCAAGTGGAGAAGGGCTATGAGGACTGGCTGCTCTCGGAGATCCGGCGCCTGCAGCGGCTGCAGCACCTGGCCGAGAAATTCCAGCAGAAGTCCTCCCTGCATGAAGCCTGGACCCGGGGTAGGCACCAGAGGGCTTGCATCTTGTCCCGGGGTGGAGACTGTGGGAAGGGGTCCTGGCAGAGTACACGGGTCAGGGCAGGTGTTCTGTAGAGAAGCTGCAGCTCTGCTGTCTGGTCCCACCATGACTTGCCGTGCAGTCAAGTCACTGCCCCTTTTTGGGCCACAGTTCCTTTTTCTGTAAACTCAGGCCCCTAAACCTCTCCTGGCTCTGGCCTTCTGTAGGTCTGTTCTGATTCATTTGTCATTTAGTGAATAATTTGTGTACGTAGCAGGTGTCCAAAGATGAGTCCCCAACACTGACACCACTTAGCTTATACTCAAAGTATACTGATACAAGGAGTTCCTATTGTGGCTCAGCAGGGTAAGAATCTGACACAGAGTCCCTGAGGATGTGGGTTCAGCCCTTGCCCTGGCTCAGTGGGTTAAGGATCTGGCGTTGCCACAAGCTGCGGCATAGGTTTCAAATGCAGCTCAGATCTGGTATTGCCATGGATGTGCTATAGACCACAGTTGTGGCTCTAATTCGACCCCTAGCCTGGAACTTCCATACGCAGCAGGTGCAGCCCTTAAAAAAAAAAAAAAAAAAGGATTTCCCCATGTGGCTCAGCGGTAATGAACCCAGCTAGGATCCATGAGGATGCAGGTTCGATCCCTGGCCTTGCTCAGTGGGTTAAGTACCTGGCATTGCTGTGGCTGTGGTGCAGGCCAGCAGCTGCAGCTCCGATCTGACACCTAGTCAGGGAACTAACATATGCTGCAGGTGTGGCCATAAAAAAAAAGCAATAATGGATTATGGGCATAATTAATAACAATGGCTTGATATAATAATTCCTTAAATACGAGGCCACTTGTGTGACCACTTGTGGAACCTCTAAACCTCAGTTACCTTCTCTGAAAAATGCAGAGGCACTCAATAAATGATCACTGTTGCATTTATTGTGACTGTGGTTTTATTTGTATAATTATGGTAACTATCATTCTCAAAGCACTTTTACAGCTATTATTCATTTATCCAACAAATATTCATAGAGCATCTACCAAGTGCCAGGCCCTGGGGAAACTGATGAGCAAAGGAATGCGGGCCAAGGGCTCACTGGACTCACGGAGGCACTGGAAGGCAGTCTGCCATCCAATGATACCAAAATGTACCAAGGGCCAACCCGAATCGTGCAGGGTCAGGGCCTGTGACGTCACTCACCGGCCATGCCTGAATCAGGAGCTTCACTTACTGTTATCGCTCTGGTGCCTCCGAGAGAACCCCCAGGGTAGGCTGGGCAGGTGTAATCTCCCTGGTTTCACAGATGAGGAAGCTCTATGGTCAAACAGCCAGGCTCGGACCCCCTGCTCCTGCTGTGGCCACCACTGGGTGACCCGAGCCGGGCCTCTCTCTCCCGAGCAGGGAAGGAGGACATGCTGAGCCAGCGGGACTACGAGTCGGCTTCACTACAGGAGGTGCGGGCACTGCTGCGGCGCCACGAGGCTTTTGAGAGCGACCTGGCGGCGCACCAGGACCGCGTGGAGCACATCGCTGCGCTGGCCCAGGAGCTGAAGTAGGCGCGATGGCTACCGACCGCCCCGCCCAGCGCGACCACGCCCCCTGCCCGGCCCCGCCCCTCGGGCCCGAGCCCCGCCCTGTTCCCATTGCCCTCAAGACCTTTCTCTCTCCCGGTTTGGTAACCCCACCTTGGTACCCTAGTCCTTCCCCCTCCTCCGGTTCGGACACTGCTGTTGCCCACTACTGGTGCTCGACCTGCCCCCTAACCTGGCCACTCCAGTTTCAGGCAGGCCTCACCCCACCTCTTGTAAACCCGCCCGGGAGCTCCAGGCCCTGCTCTTCCATCCGAGCTCCTCCAGGGACTGGAGCTGAGGGCCAGCAGGAGACCACCCCCCTTCTGGGAACCCCCTGCTCTAGGAAGGCCCCCATCACCCTCATCTGGCCCCGTGCCCTTACACCTTCGCCACCACTGAGGCTGGGGCTCCAGTCCCGGAGGGCAGTCAGGAAGGAATCTGGCCTGCAGTCTGGCCCCTCAGTCACCCTGCTTCCTGTCCCCAGTGAGCTGGACTACCACGAGGCGGCCTCGGTGAACAGCCGCTGCCAGGCCATCTGTGACCAGTGGGACAACCTGGGCACACTGACCCAGAAGAGGCGGGATGCACTAGAGGTGAGGTGGGGGTCAGGGAGATGGAGGCCGGATGCTGGAGGAGGGTGAGGGGGCCTGCTGGGCAGGCTGCTGATGGGCCATCACTGTGGCCCCTAGAGGATGGAGAAGCTTCTGGAGACCATCGACCAGCTACAGCTGGAGTTTGCCCGGCGGGCAGCGCCCTTCAACAACTGGCTGGACGGCGCCGTGGAGGACCTGCAGGACGTGTGGCTGGTGCACTCGGTGGAGGAGACCCAGGTGGGTGCAGGGGTTCCAGGTGTGGCGGGTTGGAGGGGATGACAGGAAGGTGGCTGGTCTTCCGTCGGCTGCCCCTTTGGGTTCCGGGGGATGGGCGCAGGAGGAAACCTCCAGTTCCTGTGTGTTGGGGGACAGGAGGCCTGGGTACTCCTGCCAGCGCTGTCCTGGAGCCGCCAGATGGCCTGGAGCACACCGCTGCCATTTCTGCTTCCCCGTGCGGGAGGCAGGGTCCCTGGTTGATGCTTCCTGCCTGTTGTCCCCAGAGCCTGGTGACGGCACACGAGCAGTTCAAGGCAACGTTGCCCGAGGCTGATCGAGAGAGGGGTGCCATCCTGGGCATCCAGGGCGAGATCCAGAAGATCTGCCAGACGTACGGGCTGCGGCCCAGCTCCACCAACCCCTACATCGCCCTCAGCCCCCAGGACATCAACAGCAAGTGGGACACGGTCAGTGCCGCCTGCAGCCTTTCCCTGCCTCCCTCCCACTCCCGTGCATCCTAACCACCCTGGGAATCTCCGCATCCCAAGATTTGGAGAATCAAGTCCACCTGCATTTACAAGGCCTGTCACAGACTCCACATGGCGCTGGACAGGGCCCCTTGCCTGACTCGGCCACAACATCTGTAAAATGACTATAACAGCAGCATTTTCATGTCCGGCCTGATGTGGAGTAGAATTAGATCTGATGTGTGGACACCCTTTACAAAAAAATCTAAGCTTGTTAAGAATGATGTCATGGGTGATTTCCTATTGTGGTTCAGTGGGTTAAGAACCCAACTACTATCCATGAGGTTGAGGGTTCAATCCCTGGCCCTGCTCAGTGGGTTAAGGATCCAGTGCTGCCGTGAGCTGTGGTGTAGGTTGCAGACTTGGCTTGGATCCTGCATTGCTGTGGCTGTGGTGTAGGCCGGCAGCTGTAGCTCTGATTCAACCCCTAGCCTGGGAATTTCCATATGCCGTGGAAAAAAAAAATGAGCCCCATTTTACAGAAGAGGAAAGGAACCTAGAGGTTTAGTGACTTACCCACCCCCACTGCCCCAGAGCCCCAACGCCTTGGCTCAGAGCAGCAGGAGCTTTGTGGGGACTGGAGCCCACCTCTCAGCTCCAAGTGGTGCCCCTGGCACAAGCACCTTCCCTCCCAGGTCCGAAAGCTGGTACCCAGCCGGGATCAGACGCTGCAGGAGGAGCTGACACGGCAGCAGGTGAACGAGAGGCTCCGGCGACAGTTTGCGGCCCAGGCCAATGCCATTGGGCCCTGGATCCAGGCGAAGGTGGAGGTGAGGCTTGGATGGCGGTGCCAGCCTGGGAGGATGGGGCCAGGGCGGGGCCACCGGGAGCTGGGGCCCTCACCCTGCCCGGGCTCCCCTGCAGGAAGTGGGGCGCCTGGCGGCGGGCATGGCCGGCTCTCTCGAGGAGCAGATGGCCGGGCTGCGGCAGCAGGAGCAGAACATCATCAACTACAAGGGCAACATCGACCGGCTGGAGGGCGACCACCAGCTGCTGCAGGAGGGCCTGGTGTTCGACAATAAGCACACCGTGTACAGCATGGAGGTGCGGCCACACCCGCTCGGGACGGGGGGGCAGCGGCACCGGCTGGGGAAGCCTGGGCGCCCATGGCGGGACAGAGCACACCTGCCCCAGGAGGGTCCCAGTTCAGCTTGGTCAGGTCCCCGAAGGTACCCCTGGGGACACTGAGACCCAGCGAGTGAAAGCGACCTGTCCAGAGTCCCGTGGCAGTCTAAGTCCATGGCCACGGCTGGTTGAT
Organism: Catagonus wagneri; assembly: GCA_004024745.2. Taxonomy (NCBI): domain Eukaryota; kingdom Metazoa; phylum Chordata; class Mammalia; order Artiodactyla; family Tayassuidae; genus Catagonus; species Catagonus wagneri. The sequence goes on along the minus strand of PVHT021183668.1, from coordinate 2,684,027 downwards.
CAACACATAGTATGTATCACCAAACCTGAAGGCAGAAGGGCCAGTGGAACCTCCCGATGGGGACAGAGGCCCAGCAAGGGGGTGGACTCGCCCAGGGTCATACAGTGAGCTGGGGGGGAGCTCCAGCTAGTGGCCCGGCCCTGGCCGCCTACAGACCTGGCCTGTCTCCTGCTTTCCCAGCACATCCGCGTGGGCTGGGAGCAGCTGCTCACCTCCATTGCCCGCACCATCAACGAAGTGGAGAACCAGGTACTGACCCGAGATGCCAAGGGCCTGAGCCAGGAGCAGCTCAACGAGTTCCGGGCATCCTTCAACCACTTTGACCGGGTCAGCAGGGGCCTGGCCCTGTGTGCTGGTGGACCTGGGGGCTAGGGGTGTTTGGGGACTGAGCCTGACATCCTGTCCTCGCTACAGAAGCGCAACGGTATGATGGAGCCTGACGACTTCCGGGCCTGCCTCATCTCCATGGGCTATGACCTGGTGGGTGTCCCCCAGTCCCATCCACGGAGTCCCATCAGGGCCCCCTCCTACATGCTGGTCCCCCACATGTCCCTCCCACCATCACACACGTGATCTCACTTCCTTCTCATCACACCCGCGGGGCGGGGACGGGGTGGGGATTACCCCTTTGCAGACAGGGGCTCCCAAGGGCTCAGAGAGGTGAGTTGACTTGTTCAGAGATCCTTGTTTGGACTTAGTTCTGTGCGACTCCAAACATACGTTTTTATCTCAAGAGGCCCAGGAACCAGGCAGCAGTGGGGCTGCGGGGGGCACTTCTGCAGGAAGCGGAGCTCAGCCTAGCAGGGGAGTCCCTAAAGCTTGAGCTGGATGAGGCGGCAGCGGACGGTCTACGGAGAAAGGGGACACCTTGTCACTGGGGTGGTCAAGCCAAGGCTAGACAGTCCCCGGGAGGGGACACAGCGCTCCTGGCTTCAGCACCACGGGCTCGATGCCTGGCCTCTAACCCTGCAGGGGGAAGTGGAGTTTGCGCGAATCATGACCATGGTGGACCCCAACGCAGCCGGGGTCGTGACCTTCCAGGCCTTCATCGACTTCATGACCCGAGAGACAGCCGAGACCGACACGGCTGAGCAAGTTGTGGCCTCTTTCAAGATCCTGGCGGGAGACAAGGTGAGCCCCTGGCGGTGCAGGGGGCTGCGGGACGGGGCGGGGAACCGGACCGGCGGGCCCTCAATGCTGCTTCTTCCCCAGAACTACATCACTGCCGAGGAGCTGCGGCGGGAACTCCCGGCGGAACAGGCCGAGTACTGCATCCGCCGCATGGCGCCCTACAAGGGGGCCGGGGCTCCGGCTGGGGCCCTGGACTATGTGGCCTTCTCCAGTGCCCTCTACGGAGAGAGCGACCTCTGACCTGGACCCCGGCCGCCTCCTCTGGCTGATCCCATCCATCCCTCCGAGCAGGAGGGTGACTGGCCAAGTGTTTCTGAATAAAGATCCACCGGGGGCCTCCCTCCATCTCCTTTTGGTTCCCGAAGCGGGAGCTTGGCCCTCAGGCTTCTGCACAGGACCAGCTGCCTGACCTTGACCCACCCTCCCTGCCCTCAGGGACCAAACATTCACAGCACACTGGGCCCAGCACACCTCTTTATTGTGTTAGAAAAGGTTGGTTACAAGTCTCTAGATGTGGAAGGCAATACTACCCCCAAATCCAGGGGAACCAGAAAATTTACAGCATCGGAGAAAAGCCGGGGCGGGAAGGCAGAGCCTGCTGAGGACACAGCCGGGTTTAGGGCCAGGGCACTTTCCTCCCACCTGCCCCGGACCCAGCCCAGGGCTCTCGCCCCAGCTCCGGCTGCCAAGACAGTCACCCTTCACCCCAAGATCCTTTTAGCTACCACAACTCAACAAAGGTGCAGACGGGGAACTTTGGGAGGGGGGCTGGGCCCCTAGCCCAGTGGCCCTTGCTCACCCTGAGGTACCCGATGCCTGTCCCTCGGTCAGCTGTGCCCCCCGGGAAGGGGCCCGGTCAGGCAGGGGAAGGGGCTGCTCTGGTCGTGCGCCTCAGTTCACCACTGCTGAGCTGGCCATGATGTTCACGCCACAGGCCCCGGACCCACGGTACAAGTAGTAGTAACCCTGGGAGAGGGGGGCGTGGTGAGGTGCCAGGGCAGGCTGCGGGCCGGAGGGCTGGGGCCAGGCAGGCAAGACTCACCTCCTCGCCCCAGTCAGTGCCCCAGCTGTTCTTGATGGCCCAGAAGGGAGTGGCAGAGCCTGGGGGGCAGAGCAGAGTGTGGGGGGTCAGGGCCCAAGCACTCCGCCCTCTTCCAATCCCTGCTGTGGGCCTACTGTGTGACAGGTACTAGGAAAAGAGCAGAAAGCCAGACAGACCCACCGCCCAGCCTCCTGGAGACCTGGTGCCACCCTGGGGTTTGGGGAGGGTACCCACGCGCCTGCCCTAACAGCTCAGCCTCCCACCACCTCAGCTTTCCCATCCAGAGGGACGGGTGAGGCCGCCCGGTCCACAGCCCGAGGCCGGGTAAGGACAGCTTCCCTGCATTCCCCTGGTCTCCCCGCAGAGGTCCTGAGATGCGGGGGGCCGACCGCACAGAGAGGGGTCAGCGGGACTCACGGTTGCCGTAGCCCACGAGCAGCACAGCGTGATCAATGAGCCAAGGGCTGCAGAGGGGCCGCAGCGGGTGGGAGATCCCATGGCGGTAAAACTGCGGGGAGACGGAGTGGGGGGCTGGCTCCAGTGAGGGGAGAGAAGTCGGGGCTGGCTCCAGTGAGGGGAGAGGAGTCAGAGCTGGCTCCACTGAGGGGACAGGGGTCGGCGGGCCTTACCTGCATGCCAAAGGCGTTGATGGCCACGGAGATGGGGCCCTTCTCGGCCAGCCAGGCCGCCAGCTCTGAGACGGGAGGGGCGGTGTCAGGGGCACCCAGGCCCCAGCTCTACCCGGCCTGGCCCCACCCTCCCTCACTCACTCTGCTCATTCTGGCTCAGCTCCACCGAGTCGTTGATGTAGACCTTGGCCTTCTCTGCGTCGAAGCTGCAGGTCTGCAAGTGGCCCCGGTAGCTGTAGTCGTCCTCCGTCTCCAGCCCTCCTGGGGAGTAGGGGGGGGGCTGGGGGTTAGAGGAAAGGTGGATCCCGGCTCACCAGACGCGTCTTCTCCCAGCCAGGGGCTGTGCTAGGCCTCAGCCACAAGGCCCCCCATTCTTCATCCAGCCCAGGCCATGTGGACTTCCTGTGTGGCTCGCAACATCCACCCCAGGCCACGTTCCTCTCCAAGGAATGGCCTCAGTCTAGACACGACACAACTGAGGCTGAGGAAGCTGCCACTGAGAAATGTGGCAGGGATGGGACTCAACTGCCCACTTTTTTTTTGGCCATGCCCCAGGCATGTGGAAATTCCCGGGCCAGGAATCCAACCCGCACCACAGCAGTGACAATGCTGGGTCCTTAACCGCTAGGCCACAGGGAACTCCCTCAACTCCCCACTTGTGACTCCTCGCTCTCCCAGCGTTTCTAGGACTCCCGACCTCGGCTGGCTTGTCCTGCTCTGACCAGACCCCCTCCCGGCTCACAGCCAGCTCAACCCCTCGGCCCCCACCCTCCTGCCACTGCAGCCCACCACCAGTTTAGGCCAATACCTCCCCTCAAGGGGGCGGTGTGTGTGCTGTCACCTGGTTGAGCAGCATTTCGGAAACAAAGACGTCCCAGCAGTGAAGGGACCAGACCCCCTGCTGTGCAGCAGGACCGCCACAAGCATTTCCTCACTCGAGACTCACGGCCAAGGGGCACGTGAGGACCCCACTCCACAGATGAGGCACCGGAGGCTCTGCTGAGCGCTGACGTGCCCGAGGTCTTCCGTCAGAGAGGGTCAGCAGTAAGACCTGAACCGGCGCACATGCCTGCCGCCCCGTCTCCCATCCCAGAGCATGACCGCTGGGCGAGAGCACCGCGGCTCCCGCTGCCCCCCGCCGCCCGAGGCCCATCAACGCTCACCCAGGGTCTTTATGGCCGAGTAGGCGTTGGAGGGCAAGCCGCCCATGCAGGCCTTGTCCACCGTGTCGCAGTCCAGGAGCTCTAGGAGACAGAAGGCCGGTCCCGAGGAGCTGGCCGGAGGAGCGGGGCCGGGGCCGGGGCCGGGGAGGTGGCGCAGGATGCTCACCCTGCTCAGAGAGCGAGAGCAGCGTCCCCCGCTTCAGGAACCACTGGCCCTCCACGTTGCCCGTGACGGAAAAGGCCCAGCAGGAGCCGCACATGCCCTGCGGAGACGTCGGCGTCAGCGCGGGGCCCTTCCAGACACCTCGCCTCCCGCCGTCGCTCCTCAGGGGTCCCACCTGATCCTTGACGTTGGTGACAGCCCCCTTTTTCCTCCAGTCCCACTCGGGGGGCGGAAGGCTGGAGACAGGCTTGGCGAGGCGCAGCTTCTGGCCAGGCTCCTCTTGCAGGAGGGGATTCAGGTAGATGGTGCGGAACTCCTCCTCTGTGGACCGGGCGGGCGGAGACGGGGGAAGGGTATTCGCGGCCGGCCCGGCTGGAGGCCCCGGGAGCAGGCCCTGTCACTTCCAGGCACCACGAGGGCTCTGGCCGCCACCCCTACCTGTGAGATCACTGAACTTGGTGACCCCATAGCGAGCTGTGCCAGTGTCCAGGGCCTGGATCTTCTGCGCTCGCACCATGTTATTGGCGAAGACCGACATGCGCCACCTGGCCTCTGCGGACCAAGGAGCAGGAGAGAAGAGAAGTGTGGGCCCCAGATCATCACAGGAGAGGTGCTTGGGGATAAGAAGAGGCAGAGGTTTCCCTGGGGCAAAGGTAGGCTCTGGATCAGGCCTGAAGTTTATTTCAAAAAGGGTAGCACCCTGGGGTGGGGGTGGGGGGGTCCGGACCTGCAAGTGGTTTAAGAGTGGGGCCAAATTGGGGTGATGACTTCCCAGGTATGAAAACACAACCAAAATGGGCTCCTAAGGGCACCCCCAGACAGGAGGTTGTGGGAAAAGGCCACGAGCTGCGGTTCCTCCAACAGAGAAAATCTGGCCTTCGCCCCATCCCACTTCATCCAGAATGATGGAGACCTACGGTTTCCGACCAGCAAAACCAGATGGGAGAAGGAGCCAGGTACCCGAGACGGCTGCCAGGTCCTGGGAGGCTGAGCAAGAACTTGGGAATTTAGGGGGTCCTTGAAAGGACCTCTTGTGCCCTTCCCCTCTCCAACACCACCGTGCCAAGTTGGGGCGAAGGCCCTGACCTGGCTGGGACAGCTATAGCCAAGGCTGGGTCCTCACCCTCCTCTGAACCATACGTCCGGTTATAGGTGGTGACAAAGTCCTTGAAGATCGACACCATCTTCACAGAAAAGTCCTGGAAAGGCAGAGGGGTCTTTTCAAGGAGTCCTTCTCAGACTGGCCAGGGAGGGGAAGAGAGGGGACATAAGGTGGCAGCCAGCTTCCCACCTGCGGCAGGGGATCCTTGTCCAACAGTGGGAGGAATGAACTCAAAGTCTCGTTTCTGTCATCTGGACAGGGTTGGAACAGAGAATTAGGACTGAACCCTACCTGAGGTCTGACCCGAGCTATCCCAGCATCCTGGGCTCTCCCAGCACCTGTAACCTTGGTATCCACTGGGCCACAGTCCCGCCTCAGCAGCATGTGTTTTCCCAGCTCATCCAGGACTTCGAAGCTGCAGAGCTGGAGGGAGAAGAGGAAGCCAGTTAGGGGGCTGGGTCAGGAGCAAGGCCTCAGGCAAGATGGAGCTGGAAGGGTCTCAGATGAGGACCAGCGTCAAGGCAATCACCCCCAGAGTGGAGAGCGGGGCACACAACCTCCCTTTTATAGCATCTTGGTCTCTAGCGGGCCAGGCCTGGTTAGGGGCTCAGGGTGGACTAGCCTCGGCCTCAGAAGCTCCCTCTAGAAACCTGACCCACCATCCAAACGACTGCCTGACTCAGGAAAGCACAGGAACTCCATCACTCACCAGGGTTTTCTTGGATACAGGGAGCTGGCACACCGTAGGGTCGTTGCAGGGCGGCTCCACCAGGGTGGCCTTCAGGGAGTACAGCGACCCCCGGCCCGCCTGGATGGAAGGAAGGGTGAGGCGGCCAGAGCCACTCCCTCCTCGGCCCGGCCTTCATTGGGCCCACAGATCCACCATGTTCCTTCCTCTTCCCAATCACTGGAGAGCCAACGCCCCCGCCCCAAGTCTGGCCCCCTCCCCAAGTCTGGAGTCCAACGCCCTCGCCCCAAGTCCAGCCCAAAGTTCCCAACCCTCCGACGAGGGCCCCGCTCACTCCGGCCCGGAAAGCTCCCGCCGCCAGCGCGTCCTCACCCGGCGGACGCGCCCGCGCACGGCCCTCAGCGCGGCCCTCGTCCCGGCAGCCCGGCCGCGGTTGTACATCTCCAGGGCGAAGCGGGCGGGCGCCAGGAGCTCCGGGGACGCCAGCTCCCCGGACTGCAGGCCGGCCGCTCGGGGCTTCCTGGGGGAGGGAGCGGCGCCCGGGAGCAGCCCCAGCAGCAACAGCAGCTGCAGCCAGTGAGCCATGGCGAGGGCAAAGCCGGCGGCCCGGATCGCGCAGGGAGCGACGCGCGGACCAACCGACCCGGCGGAGCCGCCCGCAGCGGGAGGGCCCGCGTCCTCCCAGCTCCAGGGCGGCGGGGCGCCGGCCAATGGGCGCCGGCGGGGGGCGCCTGCGCACTTGCTTGTTTACGTGAGGCACGTGGGGCGCGCCGGCCGCGCAGGTGCTGGAGCCAGAATCCCACGCTGAAGCTGCCCGGCATCCCCCCGGCTCGGCGGACTGGCGGGTGTCCAGAGTTCCAGCCTCGAAGTAATCTTAGGTCTTGGATCTGCTGTTTGGGGAGGGGAAAGGATGCTGGCCTGAGGACAGAAATAAGAACTAGCATTTCTTGCATGCTTATTGTATGTTACACGGTCTGTGCCATCTCCCTTTAATCATGGTAGCGATCCTGCGAATAGGTGTTATCCCCATCTAAAAACTGAGGAAATGGAGCCTTAGAGAGATTAAATGGCTTGCCACACCTCTGTTGCGTGAAGGAGCTGGACTTGAACCCAGGGAGTTGGCTTCAGAGCTTGAGATCACAGTTTGGTCATCTCTTTCGTTTCTCTCTCTCTCTCTCTCTTTTTTTTTTTTTTCTTTTGCCTTTTTAGGGCCACACCCACGGCATATGGAGGTTCCCATACTAGGGGTCAAATCAGAGCTGTAGCTGGTGGCCTACGCCACAGCCACAGCAACGCTGGATCTGAGCAGCGTCTGCGACCTACACTACAGCTCAGGGCAATGCCAGATTGTTAAACCACTGAGCGAGGCCAGGGATGGAACCGGTGTCTTAATGGATGCTAGTCGACTTCGTTAACCGCTGAGTCACGATGGGAACTCCAGGAGGGGTATTTTAAAAGTCACACATGTTGGAGTTCCTGCTGTGAAGCAACAGGATCAGTGGCGTCTTGGGAGCACTGGGACGCAGGTTTGATCCGGGGCCTGGCAGGGCAGGTTAAGAATCCAGCATTTCTGCAGCTTCAGCTTAGGTAGAAACTGGGACTCCGACCTGATCCCTGGCCCCAGAACTCCATGTGCCTCCGGGTGGCTGGAAAAAAAAGTCACACATACGTTATCTGGGGCAATTCTCACAAAAACTTTCAAGAGAGAAATTGCACAATTACACGTGAGGAAAGTGAAGCAGGGGCATGCCAGCGTTCAGAAGCTGAGCTGAAAAGAGGGAGGCAGCAGAGGAGACTGGGAAGAAATGGACATTGAGCGAGTAGGAAGACTAAGAGAGGGTGATGTCAAGAAAGCAGAAGAGGGAGTTCCTGTTGTGGAGCAGTGTAAATGAGTCCGACTAGTAACTGTGATGTTGCGGGTTCTAGCCCTGCCTTCTCTCAGTGAGTTAAGGATTCGGTGTTGCCGTTGGCTGTGTGTAGGTTGCAGACACAGCTCGGATCTGGTGTTGCTGTGACTGTGGTGTAGGCCGGCAGCTGTAGCTCCAGTTTGACCCCTAGCCTGAGAATCTCCATGTGCCATGAATGCAGCCCAAAAAGAAAAAAAAAAAAGGAAAGAAAAAGTAGGAAAGAGTGTATCTCAGGAAGAGGAAATGGAGTTCCCTTGTGGCCCAGGATCTGTCCTTTTCATTGCTGTGGCTCTGGTCACTTCTGTGCCACAGGTTCAGTCCCTGACCCGGGAACTTCCACATGCCATGGGTGCAACCAAAAAAAAAAAAAAAAAAAAGCAATTTTGGAGTTCCCACTGTGGTTCAGAAGATTAAGGACCAAATGCCATCTCTGTGACGATTTGGGTTCAATCCCTGGCCTTGCTCAGTGGGTTAAGGATCCAGTGTTGTGGCATAAGATGCTGTAGCAGCTCTGATTTGACCCCTGGCCTGGTAACTTTCATATTCTGCAGGTAAGGCCATAAAAAGAAAAAAAAGGAAAGAAAGAGGAAATAGGTTGGCTGTGTCCAATGCCACAGAGAGGGCAGATAAGATGAGGAAAGAGACGTGACCTTGACACTGGGCAATGGTAGGTCATTGGCGATCTCATTAAGTGTGGTAGGTTGAGGGAGTCCCCTGATGGCCTAGCAGTTTAGAATCTGGGGTTGTCACTGCTGTGCCTGGGTCCCTGCTGTGGTAATTCAATCCCTGGCTGCAGGTACGCCAAAATTTTTTTAAAGAGTGGTGGGTTAGAGTCCCATTGTGGCTCAGGGGGTTGGGAACCCGACTAGCATCCATGAAGTTGTGGGTTCGATCCCTGGCCTTGCTCAGTGGGTTAAGGATCCGGCGTTGCCGTGAGCTGTGGTGTAGGTTGCAGACGCGGCTCGGATCCCGCGTTGCTGTGGCTGTGGTGTAGGCCAGCAGCTGCAGCTCCAATTGGACCCCTAGCCTGGGAACTTCCATATGCCGTGGGTGCGGCCATTAAAAAAAAAAAGTGGCGGGTTGAGGAGATAATGTGAGAAATGTGGGCAATGAATGGAGACAAACATTTTAAGAAGTTTGCTATGGAGGAGAGTAGAGAAATGAGGTAATTACGAGGAGAGTGTGGGCCATCTAAAGAGTGTTTTTTAGAAAGGGAGACCCTGTAGCATGCTTAGGAGTTGACGGAGTGGCCCAATGGGAAGGGAGATATCGACCATCCAGGTGGGAGGGGAGAATTGTAGGACCGAAGAGCTTGAACGGTGAGGGGTGGTGTACCAGTTATCCGTGCCGTGTGGAAATCACCATAAACAGATGGCTAGGGCTGCAGTCTCACTGGAGGCTGGACTGAGGAAGCATCTGCTTCCAAGACCACATGACCAGTGGCAGCTCCCAGTTCCTTGGGGGCCACGTTTGTTTGCTGGCTGATGGCTGTCCGCCGCCCTCAGCTCCTTGCCATGTGGCCTTTCCCAGCACGGCTGCTTGCTTCCTCAAAGCAGGCGAGGTGTCGATCAACTCTGCCATATCCTGTTGTTTAGAAGCAAGTCACGGATCCCTCGCACAGGCAGGGGGAAGGGTGGGGGGCCACCCACAGATGGGACTGGGAGACGAGGATCACGGGGGCCACTTTAGGGGCCTGTCTGCCACAGACGTTCCCCAGAAGATGCCTGGTACACACAAATATTAACAACGCTAAAAAGAATGGCTTGGAGTTCCCGTCATGACTCGGCAGAAGTGCATCTGACTAGGAACCATGAGGTTGCATGTTCAATCCCCTGGCCCCGCTCAGTGCGTTAAGGATTTGGAGTTGCTGTGGCTGTGGTATAGGCCGGTAGCTGTAGCTCTGATTTGACCCCTAGCCTGGGGACCTCCCATTGCCACGGGTGCGGCCCTAAAAAAAAAAGACAAGATAAAATAAAATAAAATAAAATAAATAAAATAAAAAGAATGGCTAACATTTAATGAGCTCCACGCTAGGCACCCCACGTTCTTAGCACGTACATTAGCCCATTAAACCCCACAACATCCCTGTGAAACAGGTATCAGGCAGATGAGGAAACTAAAGCAACAAGAGATTCAGTTACTTGCCCAAGTTGCAGAAATGGTGGTGCTGGAGGCGGGGTTTGAATCCAGTTCTAATACAGGTGAAGACTCTGCTTCTCAGACTGGCCTCTGCAGACCTGCTGGGGTGCAGGAGGTCGGCAGTGTAAAGCCAGAGAATAAACACAGCCTTCTTCCTCCAAGCACACGGAGTAGACTAAATAGATCAGTTACTCACTGGCAGGGGGTGCGGGCTGAGGGATGGGGGAGTACGACAGTGTGGTCCTGGCTTCTGCTTCAGTAGGTCCAGGTGATGAATTTCGAATATGTGGGTGAATCTTAGGAGCACTTAACGCTTTTTTTTTTCTTTTTAGGGCCGCACCCGTGGCATATATATGAAAATTCCTGAAAGGGATCAAATCAGAGCTGCAGCTGCAGACCTACGCCACAGCCACAGCAACACGGGATCCGAGTCACGTCTGCAATCTACACCACAGGTTGCGGCAATGCCAGATCCTTAACCCAGTGAGTGAGGCCAAGGATCGAACCCGCATCCTCATGGATGCTGGTCAGGTTTTTAACTGCTCGAGCCACAGCAGGAACTCCGGGAGCACTTATGTTTGAAAAGTAGGTCCATTTCTATACTGAGATGGAGTTTATTTTAAATTGATTTTCTGGAGTTCCCAGTGTGGCGCAGCAGAAATGAATCCGACTAGGAACCATGAGGTTGCGTTTTCGATCCCTGACCTTGCTCAGTGGGTTAAGGATCCGGCAATGCTGTGAGCTGTGGTGTAGGTTACAGACGCAGCTCTGATCTGATGTTGCTGTGGCTGTGGCATAGGCCAGCAGCTACAGCTCCGATTCGATCCCTAGCCTGGGAACCTCCATATGCTGCAGGTGTGGCCCTAAAAAGCAAAAATAAATAAACAGATTTTCTATTGAACATGTCCCCCAAATATTCGGGATGGTGTGCAAAATTTGCAGCATTTCTTTAAGGACCTGAATTTTTAACGAAATGGCAGTTGCTCGTGGCTCTTCCCTAATCCCAGCAAAGAAGGTGGATTTTGCCCCCTTCTGACACTAGGAGTTTGAGAAGCGCTGCAGCACTTATGCTGAGGCAGATGCCGCCCAAAAATGCACATGTATAGGGGGTGGCCCAACACTCAGGTCGTGGTCAGATGGAAATGACCTTTCTTTTTCCTGTCTTTTTTTTTTTTTTCCCTTAGGGCCGCACCCGGGGCACATGGAGGTTCCCAGGCTAGGGGTCTAATCGGAGTTGTAGCTGCCGGCCAGCGCCACAGCCACAGCCACGCAGGATCCGAGCTGCGTCTGCAACCTACACCACAGCTCACAGCAACGCCGGATCATTAACCCACTGAGCGATACCAGGGATTGAACCTGCAACCTCATGGTTCCTAGTCAGATTCGTTTCTGCTGTGCCATGATGGGAACTCCAGGGCTGACCTTTCTAGGACAAGGTGGAGCAAACAGCAGGCTTCCCTTCCAGGAATTTCACCTGATTTATGAGAATGGCGGTAACAGCTGTGTGATCTGAATCCACTCCAAACCCCTCCAGCGTCACCTCCTGACCTTCAGGAGTGGTAAACAACTTACAATAAATCTTACCCAGTAAGTGAAAAGCCTCTGCTTCCAAAGACTTCTGTCTCCACAATAAAATAAATCTTTTTCTGGGACTGAGAGATAGGGGACAGTGAAAAGGGATTAGAAAAAGGGCCAGCTCATAGGCATTAGAGTCAGACTGACTGACCTGGGCTTAACTTCTGCTTCGGCCCACTTTGAATGGGCTGTGTGACCATGAGCAAGTTACTTCACTTCTCTGAGCCTTTTTGTAGAAATAGGAAGAGAATAGAAATGTGCCTTATTTATCACATCAGTTCTAACCGTCTAGCAACAAACATTTGCAGAGAGAGTCCTAAAGGGCAGGGTGAGAAGTGAGGGCGTGAAAGCCCAGGGCTTCAGTGTCCGGGAGGGCTCGGAATGAGGAGAAGGCCAAAAAAGCACAGCTCGGGTGGCTAGGCTTTCACCTACACCGAACTCTCAAAGGGAGATCTGTGCCTGGAAGTTTGGATTTGGAAACTTGTGGGGGCATATTTGGTTATCACATTGACGGGGGCTCTTCCGATCCTTAGCAGACGGGGGCTAGACACGCTCGACATCCTCCAGTGTTCAGGGCAGTCCCACATTATCAAGTGTTTCTCTAGGTCCCGCACAGCTTTCTAATGTCCCACTGGTCATTTAGGTAAGTGGAAAAGCCTGTTTATAATTCTCTGTGCCAAGAACCCTAACTCCTTGGCATGTGTAAACACGTAACATGATGTGCACAGTTTTAGCCTCTGCAGACTTTTCCAGGAATTCTACTAAAGTGAAAATCCAGGGAAGAATTTCGCTTGTGTGAGTTCGGGTCTTTACAAAGTGCATTCACCGTTTCAGAAGATCATGTCTCTGGAGTTCCTGTCATGGCTCAGCAGTAATGAACCCAACTAGGATCCATGAGGCTGCAGGTTTGATCCCTGGCCTCGCTCAGTGGGTTAAGAATCCAGCATCTCAGTGAGCTGTGGTGTAGGTCACAGACGAGGCTCAGATCTTATAGTGCTGTGGCTGTGGTGCAGGCCAGCATCTTCAGCTCTAATTGGACCCCTAGCCTGGGAACTTCCATATGCCTCGGGTTCGGCCCTAAAAAGACACATACACACGTTCACACACACACACTCACACACACACACACACACACACACGTCTGAAGGCAACATGCCTCTATCAGTCTTGGGGGGTGGTCCCAGTTCACTATAACCACTTCATTGTCTTCAAGTGTGAAGCTGACTGCACATGCACAGGCATATGAAATGCAGATTTCTTTGTCATTTTTTCCTTTTTATGGCCACATGCGGCATATGGAAGTTCTCAAGCTAGGGGCTAAATCAGAGCTACGGCGCTGGCCACGGCCACAGCCACAAACACAGCAATGACAGATCCGAGCCACATCTGTGACCTATGCTGCAGCTCATGGCAATGCCAGATCCTTGACCCACTGAGTGAGTCCAGGGATCAAACCCACATCCTCACCGACACTATGTCAGTTCTTAAGCCACAGAGCCACAATGGGAACTCCTGAAATGCAGATTTCTTTAGCATATGTTACTTTTATTTTATTTTGACTTTTTTTTTTTGTCTTTTTAGGGCTGCACCTGTGGCATCTGGAGGTTCCCAGCCTAGGGGTCCAACCGGAGCTGCAGCCTCCAACCTATGCCACAGCCAGAGCAACGCCAGATCCGAGCCTCATCTGCAACCTACACCACAGCTCAGGGCAATGCCAGATCCTTAACCCACTGAGTGAGGCCAGGAATCGAACCCGCTTCCTCATGCATACTAGTCAAATTCGTTTCCGCTGAGCCACGACAACTACCTACTTTGCCTTGATTTTAAAAATATGTCCATAGGTAGGATATTATCTGTGAATTTCATTTCATTCATTTAACAAATATTGACTGAGTGTGTAATAAGTCATCAGGCACAATCCAGATGCTGGGGGATGTAAAGAGGGCATTATAAAATATTTGTTGTTAAAATGGCATCTTGGATCTGACAGAGTTGAGATTCACTAGTAGGCTGACCCGGGTTTGTTGTTTTTTTTTGTTTTTTGCTTTTTTAGGTACACACCTACAGCATATGGAGGTTCCCGGGCTAGGGGTCCAATTGGAGCTACAGATGCTGACCTACGCCACAGCCACAGCAATGCCAGATCCAGGTCACATCTGTGACCTACACCACAGCTCATGGCAATGCTGGGTCGTTAACCCACTGAGCAAGGCCAAGGATCAAACCCGAAACCTCATGGTTCCTAGTCGGATTCGTTTCTGCTGCACCACGACGGGAACTCGCTGTTCTGTTTCTTTTGAGGCTCATCGTCTCCCTCCCACTTTGAGTTGTCCAAAATCCGCAGTGATTTACTTGGTAGGAAAGAGGAGCCAGGTGAGGCTGTTTTCTGTGGTCTGACCTCTTTCCCCACCAGGCAGGCAGCTGAAGTCTGGAGTCCACTGCTGTTATGATTTATTATCGCCACACGATGGCGATGTTGAGGCTTGTTCCTCGACACTTCCTGGGTCTGGAGCCCTAGAAAAAGTTGAGGGGCGCTCTCTCCTCGCCCTCTTACCTCCCACTCAGCCATTCAATGCCCTCAGAGCACAGCCGCTGGGCCTGGGATGCAGGGACAGAGAAGAGTCCAGCATCACTGGACGAAAATCAGCCCTAATCTGCATCTTCAACATGTAACCTCTGAACTTCATACTCATTTGACATCAACTCCTGACAGCCAATGGGCACGCCCCGGCAGAGGTACCGGGTACCAATGTCAAAAAGACTTTCTGGGAGTTCCTGTTGTGGCTCAGCGGGTTAAGAATCTGACATAGTGTCAGCGAGGATTTGGGTTTGATCCCTGGCCTTGGTCAGTGGGTTAAGGATCCAGCATTGCGGCAAGCTGCAGCATAGTTTGCAGACACCACCGCACAACAGATCCAAGCTGAGTCTGCGACCTGCACCGAAGCTCACGGCAACGCTAGATCCTTAACCCACTGAGTGAGACCAGGCATCAAACCCACGTCCTCATGGGTACTAGTCAGGTTCGTTACCACTGAACCACAACGGGAACACCTACTTTGCCCATTTAAATGCTGAGGAAACAGAGGTACAAGAAGTCACATGCATGAGGTCTTAGTGCCATTAAATGGGAGAGAGGCGGTTTGAACCCAAACGGTCTGACTCTAGAGCACACACACCCCTAACACCTATGACACACTGCCACCTCGCACAGAGCCAAGGGCCACTAATGTCCACAACAAGAATTCCTCTTTTTTTTTTTTTTTTTAACCTTACCCATGGCATGCGGAAGTTCCCACACAGCCAGGGGATCGAACCCACACAGCTGTTGTGACCTACACCACTGCTGCAGCAGCACTGGCTCCTTAACCCTCTGCACCACAAGGGAACTTCCACCTCTACTCTTGCCTGAGAACAGAAACCTTGTCAGCCTTGCTCGTTGGCTGTTTTCTCCTTGGTGCCTAAGCACAGATGTAGAGGGTGCTTGTTGAATATATGATGCACGAATGAATGAGCAAAAAGGAGATGGAATTCCTTGCCCAAGGCCCCTCAGACAATGAATGGGAAAGCTGGGACCTCGGACTCCCTGGCCAGGATACACCGCATGACGCCCGTCTCAGACTGTCGGGTTGGCTGAAACAACCAACACGTATTTCTCACAGTTTTGGAGACTGGGAAGTCCTGGTTAAGGTGCTGGCAGATTCAGTGCCGGGGAAGTCTTCTTCCTGGTTTGCCACTGGCTGCTTTCTTGCTATACGCTCACAAGGTGAAGGGGCTCTGGTCTCCTCTGCCTCTTATAAGGGCCCCCTCTCGTGGTCTCATCTAAGTCTGAATATCTCCCAAAGTCCAGACCCCAAACACCATTGCGTATGAGTTTTAGGGGATGCAAACATTCTGTCCACAGCAATGCCTAACTCGGTGGTATTAGGTGAACTTGGTATATAGCGATTAATAATTTTGGTGGGTTTTTGGTGCACACACATGTGGAAGTTCCTGGACAGTGAACCAAGCTGCTTACAACACTGGATCCTTAACCCCCTGTGCCACAAGGCAACTTCTGATCCCCTCTTTTGTTTATTATTATTGTTTGGCTGCCCCTGGGGAATTCCTGG
This sequence comes from Catagonus wagneri, assembly GCA_004024745.2. Taxonomy (NCBI): domain Eukaryota; kingdom Metazoa; phylum Chordata; class Mammalia; order Artiodactyla; family Tayassuidae; genus Catagonus; species Catagonus wagneri. Next base: position 2,668,379 of record PVHT021183668.1, on the reverse strand, counting down.
GCCAGGGACCGGATTTGAGCCGAAGTTTCCACACTGCAACTGTAGCAATGCCGGATCCTCAACCCACTGTGCCGGGCTGGAGATGGAACCTGCATCCGGGGGCTGCAAAGACGCCACCGATGATCCCTTTGTATCACAGTGGGAACTCCTCCCCGATCCCCTACTTTATTTTTTTAGGGCTGCACCTGCGGCTATGGAAGTTCCCAGTCTAGGGGTCGAATCAGAGCTGCAGGTACTAGCTTTTGCCACAGCCACCGCAACACCGCAGTTGAGCCAAGCCACATCTGTGACTACACCACAGCTCACAGCAACACTGGATTCTTAACCCACTGAGTGAGGCCAGGGATCGAACCCGCATCCTCATGGATGCTAGTCAGGTTTGTTAGTGCTGAACCACGATGGGAACTCCCACTCATCTCTGTTTTAAATCACTCCTCTCTGAACTTTGCCCTTTTGACTTTTTTCCATTTGTCACCATTTCACGGACCATTTGTTTCACCTGCATGACTCCTGTGTCCTCCCACCAGAACGTAAGGGTCCCTGTCATGTCGTTCAGTGTGGCATTCTCACGGTTTGCTGGTGAGTACAGGGCTTCCCACTGCTTACAAAACAAAGCCTGCTCTTGACCCAGCCTTGCCTCCCCCTGCAGCCTTGCACCCTCCCAGGCCTGTCAGGTGCTTTTAGTTCTCCAGCATACACTGCGCTCCTCTTCAGACTTGTGCTCATGCTGGGCCCCGACACCTCTCCTCCCTGATAGCCTCCATGATAACCCCCACTCAGTCTTCTAGAATTTAGACTCCATTTGAGTGTGGCCTCCTCCAGGAAGCCCTCCCTCCTCACCCTCCCCTCTACCCCTCAGCTCTGTTGAGTGTTCTTTTTGTGGCCTCCCACTGTAAACTTCACTTGACACATTTTTTTTTTTTTAGGGCTGCACCTGAGGCATATGGAGGTTCCCAGGCTAGGGGCTGAATCAGGGCTGTAGCTGCCGGCCTGTACCACAGCCACAGCAACGGCAGATCTGAGCCGTATCTGTGACCTACGCCACAGCTCACCGCAACGTCAGATCCTTAACCCACTGAGAGAGGCCAGGGATCGAACCTGCGTCCTCATGGATGCTAGTCAGATTCGTTTCCGCTGAGCCACGACCGGAACTCCTCACCTGCCATATTATTGAACTTACTTTCCCTACTGAACCTTAAACTACTCAGGGTCTGGTTCTCTCTGGTTCCCTCTGGCTGTGCGCCCCACGCTCCCCCAAGCAGTGTCTGACTCTTGGGAGGAATTTGGTGAATGTGCTCTGAGCCAGGAAGAAGAATGATGCGGGCCTCAGAGTCACTGCTGGGAATCGAGGGCTGGCAGAAAAAGCCTGATTTCCTTCTGGTTCAGACAATAATGAAAGCCGAAAATCGGATCATACTCAGCTTCTTCCCAGGGGCCTCAACTGGGCAGACTTGTTTCTGATATTTTATAAGAAATGGTATTTAAGAGCATGTACTTGGAACCAACCATGTTCCTAGCTGTGTGACCTCGGGCAAGTTACATAACCACTCTGAGCCTCAGTTCCTTCAACTGGACCTTAAAATAATAGTAGTACATATCCCACTGCATTGCCATGAGGACTAAATGAATTACTGCATGAAAAATATTTAGAATGGAGCCTGGCAGTTAATAATCACTATATAGTATGAGCCAGTGTAATTAAAATTGCCTTTAAAATTAGTATTAAAATTAGGAGTTCCCGGTGGCCTAGCAGTTAAGGATCCGGTGTTGTCACTGCTCTGGCTCAGGTCGCTTCTATCATGGAGTTCAGTGCCTGGCATTGGGAACTTCTGCATGCCATGGGTGTGGCCAATTAAATTAAAAGTGTTAAAAGTGAGTCAATATAAAGAAAAACGTTTGGTAAACAACAGCACCAGAAGAGGTAAGCCAAAACAGAAACCTCAAGACCAGGAGGGTTAGGGCTGTAGGCTGAGTGGAGCTGGAAGCATCTGGGCCCAAATCCAGTCCCTGCCAGCTCCCACGAGCCATCAGAACTTGGCCTCAGTTCTGTAGGTCTCAGCTTCCCAGAGGGGCCAGATCACAAAAGTCAGTCTGCTTGTCCAGCAACTAGTAACCAGTCTGCAGAATTACTGAGTGCTGGTTTGTTTTTTTTCTTTTTTGCCCGCCCCCCCGCCCCCGGCAGCATATGGAGTTCCCAGGTCAGGGATCAGACCGAGCTGCGGTTGTGACCCATGCCGCAGCTTCAGCAATGCTTGATCCTTAACCCGTTGTGCCAGGGGGCAGATCGAACTTGGGTCCCGGTGCTCCAGACATGCCCTGATCCCGTTGTGCCACAGCAGGAACTCCTGGTTGTTGCTGTTGTTGTTTTAATAGCTTTTATTTATTTTCATTCATTTATTTATTTTGCTTTTTAGGGCTGAACTCATGGCATATTGAAGTTCCCAGGCTAGATGGTCATATCGGAGCAACAGTTGCCAGCCTACACCAGAGCCACAGCAACGCGGGATCCAAGCCGCATCTGCAACCTGCACCCCAGCTCACAGCAACAATGGATCCCCGACCCACTGACTGAGGCCAGGGATCAAACCTGCATCCTCACGGATACAGGTAGGATTTGTTTCCGCTGAGCCACAACGGGAACTCTTGTGTTTTTTTTTTTTTTTTTTTTTGTCTTTGTGCCTTTATGTAGAGCCGTACCCGCAGCATATGGAAGTTCCCAGCTAGGGGTCTAACAGGAGCTGTAGCAACGCGGGATCTGAGTCGCGTTTGCAACCTACACCACAGCTCACGGCAACACCGGATCCTTAACCCACTGAGCAAGGCCAGGGATCGAACCCACAACCTCATGGTTCTTAGTCGGATTCGTTAACCACTGAGCCACGAAGGGAACTCCTTTTTTTTTTTTTTAATTGTAGTTTTACCTCTGGTTTTGCCCTTAATATTTTATAAGCAAACAAGTGGGTCAGTCAACACTTCCCTCACTTTTACTGCCCACTCCCTCACTCACACCTCACGGTCCCTACCCCTACTCCTCTATTGCCTTTGCCCCCATCTCTGCCCCTTCCTCTCCTTAAAATACAAATTAAGTGTCCCCCAGACCTTTTCTGGAGTTTCATCATGTCAAAACCGTTTTCTTTTTTAAAAAATCATTTATTTATTTATTTAGGCCATACCCATGGCATGTGGAAGTTCCCTAGGCCAAGGATCTAACGTGCACTTGCAGTAGTGACCCAAGCCACAGCAGTGACAATGCTGGATCCTTAACTGCTAGGCTGCCAGGGAACTCCAGCTCTTTTCATAATACTGCTGACACGTCACTTGTCTTTTCTATGTTCACTGTCTCTTGATTAGTGTTTTCCAGAGGCTGTGGGCCACGTGATGCAGCAGAAACATAAATGAGAATCCAGCTCTCTCCTGTTAGGCCAGACATTCAGGAGACTTGTAAAATAGCTACACTTCACAACTCTTTTATTCTTTGGCTGCTCCTGTGGCATGCAGAAGTTCCCGGGCCAGAAACCGAACCTGCACCACAGCTGTAACCACAGTCACGGCCGTGACAACACAGGATCCCTAACCTGTTAGGCCACCAGGGAATTCTCACTTCCCTTTTTTTTTCTGTCTCTTTTCTTCTTTCTTTCTCCATTCCTTCCTTCCCTTTTTTTCTTTTTATGGCCACACCGTGGCATATGGAAGTTCCCAGGCTAGGGGCTGAATTGGAGCTGCAGCTGCCAGCCTACACCGGAGCTGAGCTGCGTCTGTGACCTATAGCACAACTCACGGCAACGCCAGATCCTTAACCCACTGAGCGGGGCCAGGGACCGAACCTTTACACTCACAGACCCTATGTCGAATTCTTAACCTGCTGAGCCACGACGGTAACTCCATTTGTGTCTTTTGTCTTTTTTCTTAAACAAAGTTTTTTTTCATAAAATACATATTTGTTAAATGACAAATATTTAAATGTGCAAAGCCATCACTTTAATGCAACAGCAAATAGAGATAATACTGCACTTCTATGGGCTTGGGCCTTGCCCCTGCCTGGGCGCAAAAGAGCTGTAGCAAATCATAGAGCCTGGAGTCAAAGTATTTGCCTGATGGCCTCTGGATCCAGAGCAGGCACAAAACTCAAACATGCACAAAAACCCTCAGTCATTAGAGAACTGGTTTTTGCCCAGTTATCCTAGGATCCAGTTTCCCCAGAGGGAGGTAGCAATGCCTTCTCTTTCTCTGCAAGATTGTCATGAGGATTATGTGAAATAACATCCTTAAAGCACCCGAGCATGATGCTTGGTGAACAGCTGATTTCAACACAACTGAGTTTGCTGGGTGGGACCAGAGACCTTGAGTTGCCTGGAGGCGGGCATGGAGCAGGGGCGCCCCCTGCAGCCAGCGCCCAGGGCAAAGGATCTGCGGTCCCCAGATCTGGGTTAAGTCACGACTCCACTGGTTTAGAGGCAAGTTACATTCAACCGATTCTCTGCCAAATGGCCGTGAAAAGCACTTTATAGTCAGTAGATTATGGGTGAACATCAGTTATCATTATCATTATTACATTCACTCCACCCATAAAGAGGATCAGCGGTGAGAGATCGCACGGCTGTGGGTTTAAGTCTGGAACTCCGGGGAAGTCAGGAGGCCTTTACCCTCCCACATCCCAAGACCCAGGTGAAAGGGCAGGACCCGCTCAGGCAGGGCTCTGGAGCAGGCCCGAGTCTCCCCACTGCCTGCGGCTTCCCTTCTTGAGCCCGTCCTGGGCTTGACGATGCCCCTTTCATGCAGCCTGAGTCCAGATGTCCCAGCTGGGCCTGTGTGTCTAGGACTGTACATCCATGCCCTACCACTGTGGACTAACCCCATCCAGAAATGTTTCCCAGACCTTATTTCCCAGTGAGTAGAGTGGCTATGAAGGAGTAAAAGAGTTCTCTGAGTTAAGCAGATTCACTTTTTTAAGACTGACCAGAGCTTTCAACATGCTAACATGTACTGTGATTCTCAGAGGGAATTCGGGAACACAGACCGTAATGTTACCCGAAGTTATCTGACCACGGAACACTTTTTCCAGGACTGTCACCAGGATTAACTTACTAGGCACACATTTTGGGAAATGCTGCACTTACCTTCCTCCTCCTGAATGTCTTCGCTTTTTTTTAATGTCCGCGCTCAAGGCATGTGGAAGTTCCCAGGCTAGGAATCGAACCTGCAGAGCTGCTGCACTGACAACACTGGACCCTTAATCCACTGCACCACCAGAGAATTCCTGTGTTTGCTTTCTTTTCTTTTTTTGTCTTTTTGCCTTTTCTAGGGCCGCACTCGTGGCATGTGGAGGTTCCCAGGCTAGGGGTCTAACAGGAGCTGTAGCCGCCGGCCTACGCCACAACCACAGCAACGCGGGATCCGAGCCACATCTGCAACCTACACCACAGCTCACTGCAACGCCGGATCCTTAACCCACTGAGCAAGGCCAGGAATCAAACCCGGAACCTCATGGTTCCTAGTCGGATTTGTTAACCACTGAGCCACGACAGGAACTCCCTGTGTTTGCTTTTTGTTTTGTCTTTTAGGGCCACATCCATGGCGTGTGGAAGTTCCCAGGGGTCAAATCAGAGCTACAGCTTCGGGCCACAGCTACAACCACAGTAGTGAGGGATTTGAGCTGCGTCTGCGACCCACACCACAGCTCAGGGCAACCCCGGATCCCCAACCCACTGGGTGAGGCCAGGAATCAAACCTGCAACCCCATGATCCCCAGCTGAATTCATTTCCGCTGCGCCACAATAGGAACTCCATGTTTGCTTTTTAAAGGGGCTGATGCTGTAGCATTTCAGTTGGCAAATTATAGCCTGGGGCAGCAGCTTGTTTTTGTTTTCACTTTTGTTTTTCTTTTTATAGCCGCACCACAGCCACAGCAACACTGGATCGGAGCTGCATTTTCGACCTATGCCACAGCTTGTGGCAACACCGGATCTTTAACCCACTGAACAAGTCCAGGGAGCAAACCTGCCTCCTTATGGACACTGTGTTGGGTTCTTAATCTGCTGAGCAACAGTGAGAACTCCTGCTTGTTTTTGTAAAGAAAAGCCTTCTTGGAACGCAACACTACCCATTTACTTAAATGTTGTTTGTAACTGCGTTTGCACAATAAAAGCAAAGCTAAGTCTTGTGACAGAAGCCATATGGCTCACAAAGATTAAAATATTTAGTACTACCTGGCCCTTTAAAGAGTTTGCTTTACCTGGGTTATGTGTTTCTTACCTGGGTTATGTGTAACTCCCAGAGAATGCAGAAGCAGACTGGAAGAGAAGCCTTTCTGTAAAAGCTAACAATAGCATATCTGCCTGGAGGGCCAGTTCAATTCAAAGAAAAGTCCTGTTAAACATCTTTTTTTTTTTTGTCTTTTTCAGGGCATATGGAAGTTCCCTGGCTAGGGGTTGAATCAGAGCTGCAGCTGCCCGCCTACACTGCAGCCACAGCAACGCCAGATCCGAGCTTCGTCTGCGACCTACACCACAGCTCATGGCAACGCCAGACCCTTAACCCACTGAGCAAGGCCAGGGATCGAACCCATGTCCTCATGGTTACTAGCTGGGTTCGTTATCGCTGAGTCACAACAGGTACTCCACACATCATTTTTATATTAAAACAAACATAGGAGTTCCTGTCGTGGCTCAGCGGTTAACAGTCCCAACTAGTATCCATGAGGACGCGGGTTCAATCCCTGGCCTCGCTCAGTGGGTTAAGGACTGGCGCTGCCGTGCGCTGCGGTGTAGGTCGCAGATGAGGCTTGGATCCGGCATTGCTATGGTATAGGCGGGCAACTGCAGCTCTAACTCAGCCCCTAGCCTGGGAAACTCCATATGCCGAGGGTATGGCCCCAAAAAGACCAAAGGAAAAAAAGTGGTTGTATTACAGAGTAGAATGCAGGAGTTCCTGCTGTGGTGAAATGGGATCAACAGCATCTCCCATTCAATACCTGACCCAGCACTTTGGGTTAAAGGAGCCGGTGTTGCCGCAGCTGCAGCATAGGTCTCAACTGCATCTGGGATCTGATCCCTAGCCTAGGGATTTCATATGCTGTGGGATGGCCAAAAAAGAAAAAAAAAATCGACAACACTGTTGGTGAGAGTGGGGAAAATGGAATACTCATGCAATGCTGATGATAAGGCAAACTCTTACAAGATTACAAATGCTTGTGCTTATTTTTTTTTTTTGGCCACACTCATGGCATGTAGAAGTTCCTCAGCCAGGGATCAAACCTCCACCACAGCAGTGACCCGAGCTGCTAAAAGGACAACGCCCGATCCTTAGCCTGCTGTTGCTACAAAGGACCTTCCACAAATGTTTATGCTTAGATATATTCCCATTCCATGAACTTAAACCATAGAAATAACTGCCCATGCTAAACAGATGAACAAGGATATTTTCAGAGCACTGCTTTTGTTTGTAAATGTCCAATAATATGAAACTGGGTAAACACAATAAAAACACACACAGGGGAGTTACTGCTGTGGCGCAGCAGAAACGAATCCAACTAGTAACTACGAGGATGCAGGTTCAATCCCTAGCCTTGCCCAGTGGGTCAGGGATTCTGCGTTGCCGTGCACTGTGGTGTAGTTTGCAAACTCAGCTTGGATTCAGAGTTGCTGTAGACTGTAGCAGCTGTAGCTCTGATTTGACCCCTAACCTGGGAACTTCCGTATGCTGCGGGTATAGCCCTAAAAAACAAACAAAAAACCCAAAAAACCAAAAACAAAAACCAACACAGTAGGATACTGTGTCATAATCAAAAAGAGTAAGTCAGAGGTCCCGTCGTGGCACAATGGTTAACGAATCCGACTAGGTACTGTGAGGTTGCGGGTTCGACCCCTCGCCTCGCTCAGTGGGTTAAGGATCCGGCGTTGCCGTGAGCTGTGGTGTAGGTCGCAGACGTGGCTCGGATCTGGCTTTGCTATGGCTGTGGCATAGGCCAGCAGCTGTAGCTCCGATTAGACCTCTAGCTTGGGAACCTCCATATGCCACGGGTGTGGCCCCAAAATGCAAAAAAAAAAAGAGAGAGAGAGAGAGAATAAGGCAGCTCTATGTGTATTGATGTGGAATGAGCTTGAGGCAAGTTAGGTGAAAAAAGGAAGGGGTGGAGTTTCCACTATGCCTTTAACTGGTTAAGAACCTGACAGTGTCAGGGAAGATGTAGGTTTGATCCCTGGCCTCACCTCGTTAAGGATCTGGCATTGCTGAAAGCTTAGGTGGAGGTCACAGATGTGGCTCAGATCTGGCATTGCCTATGCCACAGCTTCAGCTCCATTCGTCCCTTGGCCTGGGACCTTCCATATGCCATGGGTATGGCCGTAAAAAGAAAAAAGAGACAAAAGGAAGCAGTAAAACAGAGGCGAGTTCCTTGGTGGCCTAGCGGGTTAAGGATCCCATGTTGTCACTGCTGTGGCTCGAGTTCAATCCCTAGCCCAGGAATTCTGCATGCCACGGGTGTGACCAAAACCAAACCAAGACAAAATGGGACAGCTGGTGTCCTTATAAACACATGCATAAACTATATGGCATATAAGCTATGGAACTAGTTCTCACATAATCTAACCTGCCCCTTGGAACCTTGACAGGACCCTCCGACGCCTCTCTCCTGGGGCTCCGCTCCACCTGCACTGGCCACCTTGCTTTTCGGGACACCCCAGGCTCCCACCTGCCTTGGGCGTCATAATCACCGTCAGGAATGCTGCCGTCCCAGCTGTCCACCGGGCTCCCGCCTTCCCCTCCTTCAGGCCTTTGCTCAAATCTCCCCTTCCTAGTGAAGCCTGCAGAGGACTACCCTAAAAATCTATCTCCTTCACCATTTTATTTTTAAGTTTTTGGGCCGTGCCCATGGCATGTGGAAGTTCCCTGGCCAGGGATCGAACCCATGCCACGGCAGTGACCCAAGCCGCTGCAGACAATGCCAGATCCTCAACCCGCTGTGCCACAAGAGAACTTCCCTCCTTCACCCTTTTTCCCTCTTCTTTTCCTCTGCCTTTTCTTTCTTCCACGGCACTTCTAACCCTCTAACATTCTGTTATTCATGTGCTTCGGTACTAAGTTTATGGTCTGTTTCCCTCAGTAGAATGTAAACTCTATGTAAAGGGTAGGGTCTTTGGTTTGTTTGGTGATAACAGACCAAACACGAACGCCTAGTCGGTGCTCAACATTTGCCACTTAAGGGAATGGAAAGACACACGAGAAACTGGGAACAGGCGTTTCCCACAAGGAGGAGAAGTGAGATCCTGGAGGTAAGGCTGGGAAGACCAGCAGCGCACACCCTTGGGTGCTTTGCGAACCATGTGCTTGTACGAACTGATAAAAATTTAATAAAAACTTTAGCTCTACCAACGGTCTGCTGGGACTGGCAGGAGGGACAAGCTGGACCCAGCTCCCCCCATCTGATGTAGGAAGGGCCAGATGCAGAACAGTTAGGTAGTTTGCCTGAAGTCTGCCAGGATTTAAACTCACATTGACTAACTCCAGAGCACTGGTCTTAGCCCCGATGCCATAATGCCTCTTGGTCTGCGGCCCTAATCCGCCAATCGGGTGCGGTGTGCTAGAAATGCTGAGGTGTTCCAAAAAGGACGGCTGGCATCCGTGTGACATCTCCCATTACAAGGAACTCGAAGGGAGGCCTCAGTTCACCTGAAAACATGAGATGTGGGCTGTGCTGTGCAGAGCTTGACAGAAATGCAAATACTGGGCTTGGGGCTTCTTTTCTGAGAACTTCATGGTCAAAAGAAGGTGTTAATCTCAGTCCCTGGGTGGCTGGAGGTGCAGTTTTCCAGAACCCTGCACTCCCAGACGGCTCTTCTTTCAAAGCCGTCAAGAGGTCCGGACGAGCTGCTGGCTGGATGGCAGTGAGGCAGGGCTCTGAGGGCACTTGGCGGGGTCAAAGGGCAGCGGGAGTGTTCCCAGGGACCGTCAGAGGCTGGCTGCTGAGCTTCCTGGACAGGGTGGGTGGATCGGAGGCCCTCTTGGCCCGGACCAGGTGGCGGAGCCGCCGCCGCTGCTGCAGCCAGTACAGCATCTCCACTTCATCCTGCTTCATCTTGTCCAGGTAGCGCCGCCCCTTGAAGGTCACTGGCTCACCAAAGACTGACTCAATCTCCTCCAGGAGCGGAACCAAAGGAGCCTCCACTAGACCGAGCTCCCTATGGAGATGGCTGCGGATCTGATTCTCCTCCAGGAAGCGCCTCAGGCCCATGTCAGTCTTTTGGAAGAAGCGGTTAGGGTCGGAGGCTTGTCGCTCAAACCGCTCCAGTCTCCCCAGCAAGATCTCCCGCAGCTGGATGGGCTGCAAGGCCCGCTCCCAGGCCCCCACCAGGGAAGGCAGCTGCCTGAGACGGGCGTTGGAGCTGTACTTGACGGCCATGTCCAGCCGGTCCTTGTCGGGGACCTCGAGCATGGACCACAGCCGCTCCAGACGCTTCTGCAAGCTCTGGGTCTTGTGAGATTCTTGCAGGAGGCTGTTCTTCGTAGCTCCTAGCCTGTGCTCCAGCACCGTGTTCCAATCCCACTCTCCTGGCACAAAGTCCGGTTCGTCGTCTTCCAGCAAGGGAGGCGGGAGCTGAATTTTCAGGGTCTCTTTGACAGGGGTCGCGGTCTTCACAGGAACCTCCTCTTCATACATCTGGAAGATGACATGGAGGAAATCTGTCTGCTGGTTGGCGAGGTACCTGAAGTAGTCGCCTACCGACAAAGTGGTTTTCCACCAGGTCATCCACGAGGCCCTGTGTGACCGCTTCTTCCAGCTCTTACTGGCTTGGAGTGACCGCTTCTCCCAGCTCTTACTGGCTTGGAGTGACCGCTTCTCCCAGCTCTTACTAGCTTGGAGTGACACGAGGGAGGACATCTTACCCGGGTGGCACTGTAAGGAGTTTGCTCCCTGGGAATAAAGTCCGGCCAGCTTGGGGTTGATGCTGCGATGCTGTTTTTCTTGATTTAGAAAGGCTGAGGACAGGAAGGCTGACCAGTCTTTAAGGGCTGCAGGCTCCACCAGGGGGCCCTGGTCAAAAGAGAAGTGGGCCTTAGAGACACGACCCATCAGCTCCTTGTAGACCTTCCTAATGCTACTGCTGGCAGAGTGATCCACGTCCATTTCCTCAATAAGTCTGGGCTCCAGTTCGCCAGTCAAGTGGTTGTACAAGACTCCAGCCCCGTCAACGTGGAAGGAATCCACAAAGTTTCTCCCCGAGACCTGTACAGCAGCTGCCTGGACCGCCTGATTTCTTAGCTTCAAAGTAACGGTCACTGGCTGTGGTTCAAGCGGTGGGGACGTGGGGGACTGCTGCCCAGAGGCTTCATTCTCCTCCAGACCCTTCAGCATTCTCTGCAGCTCTTCCGTGTGACGTGCTGCAGCTGGGCGGTAGGTCAGGGCCCCCAGGAGCGGGGGCAGGCCTGAGTCCAACCGCGAGGAGCGGGTCTGCTGCAATTCCACGCTCCTCATTATCTGCTTCAGGTCCTCAGCCACCGTGTCCCCTGCCAGCTCTCGTTTGCTCTCTGCAACCAGGACCAGCGGGGTTGAGGGTCGAGGAGAGGGCGGAGGAAGGCCCAACTCATCTGCTAGCTTCCAGCCCTTACGTAGAGAGGGCATGGACTGGCCCCTCCGGAGCTGGAAGTGGAGGGGCGAGGGGGAGGAGGAGGGAGCCCGGCTGGGGGGATCCACGGAGTACCCCGGCAGGGACGCAGGCTGTGCAGAACCCAAGTGGCTTTCTTTCTTCTTTTGCATGGAGGACAGCCAGCGAAGAGGCTTCCGCCTCCTCAGCTGGGGAATGGACTTCAGTTCCTTCACCGGATCCAGTTCAGGCTCACTGGCAAACTCTCGAGGGCGGCTGCGCTGGATGAGATAGTTCAGGCTGAGGCTGAAATACGGCACTTGGGCCAAGCCAGTGCTCTGATACCACGGGATAGGGCAGAGCTCGAAAGCCTCGGGGGAGCCGCCCGGGCGCAGTCTGGACCCGCAGGCTTGGGCCTGCTCTTCCTTGAGCTGGGCGCGGAAGTCGGTGAGCAGCCCACGGTAGACGTCGGGGCTGGTGAGGAAGACTGTGCATTCCCGGGCGAGGCTGGCGGCCAACCGGGTGAGCGTGGCTGATTCAGTGAAGACACCTGCGGAGGCCGACGTCCTCTTCTGAAGGTGCAGGGAGCGGACGAAGAGCAGCTCGCTGCTGAGCAGCATGTAGACCAGGAGCCGTTGCCGCAGCCTCTGATTGTCCAAGTGGCTCAGACCAGGTTCCGCGGGGGGCTCCTGCCAGCTGCATTTTAGCTCGTCCAGGATGACCTGGGTGAAACAGAGTCGCACCTTCGCAGGCGCGCGCGCCTCCAGCCCGCTGCGGGCCAGCCGCTCCGTTACCTGGCGGCAGAGGGACGCCACCGTCAGCCGGGAGATTGGCAGGGGCAGCAGCATCGGGACCTCCTGCGGGAGACGCTTCTCAGGCTCCGTGCGCGTCGCCCTGCGGGGGAACAGCGACAGCGGACGCAGCAGCCGGTGGTAAAGCCTCTGGAGCTCGAGCTCTGGATTACTGGGCTCCATCTTCAGGCTGGCCACCGGGGCCGCGCAGGCGGAACCGGCGGTTACTGAGGCGACGACGGCCCCCCGATGCCCAAGTGCGCCTGCGCGGCCCGTGCACCCCCGCAGCCTGGCGCCGGGTGGGGAGGCGCAGTCCTCGCTTGCGCGCGCACCAGGAGGCGGGGCAAGGAGCGTCTTCCCGGGCTCCGCCTCCCCGCGGCGCTGTTCTGGGTTGCTGCTTGCCGAGCGGAATAGTCCGGTCCCTCGGCAGGTGCCTGGATCCAGGATGGCATCGGACTCCGGGGACCGCGAGACTGCCTGCACGGTGAGGGGTCGAGGCCTCTTGTGGGAGCCCCGCAGAGCACAAGCCTCGGCTTCTGGGGTGATCTTTAACTTGAGAATGGGGGAAGGAGCGGACGCCTGGGTTGGGGCCTGGGGCCCCGGCTTGAAACTGGAATGTGAGACTAGCAGAGCCCTTGGCGTCAATGTTGGGGGGTGTTGGTCCTGGAATGATCGTGAGTGATAAAGGAGCTTGAGGAGGGGGTCACGCGGGGCGCCGTTACTCCAGGTTTTTGGGGGTGGTCATAGGGGAGGTAGTGAAACAAAGTCACCCAAGTAGGAGTTTCCCAGCTCTTACCGCCCGTCCCTGCTACCTTTGCAGCTAGAGTTCGCGGTGCAGATGACCTGTCAGAGCTGTGTGGACGCGGTGAGCGGGAGCCTGCAAGGGGTGGCTGGTAAGAGCCAGACCGGATAAACTTTTGTTCCAGTCTGGAGGCCTCTGGGAGGCCCAGGAAACTCTCTTAGACCAACCCTACTCCCATTTACAGATACAGAAATTGAAACCCGGGGAGAGGAAGGACTGTTTTCAGAGACCCAGAGGGGGAGGCTAGAGTACAGGGCTCAGGCTTGCCCAGCCAGATTCTTCTACTGGCTCTAATTGTCTGCCCAGCTGGTTTCTTAAACCTCAGGTGCCTGGAGAGTGAGCCAGTAGGCAGAGCATAGCCCCCTGCAGGGGGTGTTCCCTGGAAAACAGGCAGTTCTTGTTTGAGAAACGTGATTTTTTTTTTTTTTTTTGGTCTTTTTTGGGCTGCACCTGGTTATAGGGGTCTAATCGGAGCTGTAACTGCTGGCCTACCTCACAGCCACAAGAACGCCAGATATGAGCTGCGTCTGTGACCTACACCACAGCTCATGGCAACATCGGATCCTTAACCCACTGAGCGACGCCAGGGATCGAACCTTTGTCCTCACGGATGGTAGTCAGATTCGTTTCCGCTGAGTCACCACAGGAGCTCTAACAGTGTGATCCTGACAAAGTAAACAGCAGCCCTGGCCATGTTCCATCCCAGGTGGCCTTGATTCTTAAAAGCCAGCTAACTGGTCTGGTGCTGACCTGGCACACTTGGAAAGATCAGAGAAGGCAGAGCCACCAGCATGGTCCTGGAAACTGGCTGCCTTTGATTCTGTTAAAGATTTATCCAGTCATTCAGCAGGTATAGACCAGACACTGGGGGCTTCTGAGGGCGGAGGGTTGACAGGTGTCCCTTCCCTCAGGGAAGATGAGCACACAGGCTTTGTGCTGGGAAGTGCAGGGGATGAGATGTGATGGGCTCCGAGGAGAGTGGTGGCACTTGGCTCTGTGCGAGGTGGCAGTGTGTGCTCTAGGGTCAGACTGTTTGGGTTCAAATCACCTCTTTGGCACTTGAGGGCACTAAGACCTCATGCATGTGACTTTTTGTGCCTCTGTTTCTTTAGCGTTTAAATGGGCAAAGTAGGAGTTCTGTCGTGGCTCAGTGGTAACGAACCTGACTAGTATCCATGAGGATCCGGGTTTGATCCCTGGCCTCTCTCAGTGGGTTAAGGATCTGGCGTTGCTGTGAGCTGGGTTGTAGGTCATAGCCACTGTGCCCCATGTTGCTGTGGCCGTGGTGTAGGCCGGCGGCTACAGCTCCGATTTGACCCTTAGCCTGGGAACTTCCAGATGCATATGTGGCCCTAAAAAAACCACTAAAAACAAATAGGCTAGTTTTCTCAGCAGGTTTCATAGGAACCAGATAAAGGCTTCTGGTGACTTACATTTCATTTTCTGGCCTGGTTAACTGATCAGCTTGGCTTTCTCATGGGCTGGCAGGGAAGTTGTAACGTCCAGGGGGGAAAGAGAGAGAGAGAGAGAGAGAGAGAGAGAGAGAGAGAGAGAGAGAGAGAGAGAGAGAGGGAGAGGGAGAGGGGTAGGGATAGAGAAAGGGATGGGGTTAGAGATAGAGTTAGGGCTAGGGATAGAGATCCGGCTAGAGGTCGAGAGATAGGGATAGAGATCTGGCGAGAGATGGGTTGATTTGCCTTCTCCGGGAGGCCTGGGCTTTGGGGAAGAGGGCTCTGCTCTCCTCCTAGGGGTAAGTGGGAGACTTCCCAACCCCAACGCTCACTTCCTTGAACCTTTATCACCCACCCTTGAACCCCTATGGTTTTATGTTTTCCTCCTCTCTGGGCTCTGAACTAAACAGATACTGGCCTGGCCACGCTCCACACCGGCCAAACCAAACCACCACTCACCTGGGGAGCCAGTCTTCTTGGTTCAGACTCATGTCAAGAGCTCAGGAAGTGCAGAGTTAACAGGGAGCTGCTCACTGGGGCCTTCACACTTGAGCTGCGAAGAAGCAGGTCTTCTTAGGAGACCCCAGAGCAGGGCAGGAACCCACCTGTGCCGGAGCCAGTCCATCAGGACGTCTTGGCTGCTGTGTCTGAAACTCTTTTTCCCTGCTTTGGTCTTCGCACCCTTCCAAGCCACTTCACTTCTCCCAGACCCAAGGAGAACCTCACCTTTGGGCTCCCTGTTGCCTCTGTTGCCCCCTCTAATAGTTTTTTCATATAAAAGCCGTCGTGGCTCAGTGATTAACGATTCCAACTAGGAACCATGAGGTTGCGGGTTCGATCCCTGGCCTCGCTCAGTGGGTTAAGGATCTGGCGTTGCCATGGGTTGTGGTGTATGTTGCACACGTGGCTCTGATCCCGTGTTGCTGTGGCTGTGGCGTAGGCCGGCAGCTACAGCTCCTGTTAGACCCCTAGCCTGGGAATCTCCATATGCCGCGAGTGTGGCCCTAGAAAAGGCAAAGAGACCAAAAATCAGTAAATAAATAAAATAAAATCATACGTCAGATACTGTGTTGCCCTGCTTTAAGTCTTCTAAAAGTAAGAATGTTTAAGAGCTTCCTGTGGGACAGGCACCGTTCTAGATGCTCTTTGTGAGCTACTCATTTAGGCCTTCGAGAGCCCTCTGCGGTAGGTAGTATTGGTACCTCCACTTGTAGATGAAGAACCTGAAAAGAAAACTCAACAGAAAGGTTGAGTAAGTTGTCTTAAGACCGCACAGCTGGTGTGTGGCAGATTCAGGATTTCAACTCCAGAGCCCACACCCTCCACCACTGTACTCTGTGGCCTTTCCCAGTGGCCTCCCCTTGCGTTAAAATTAAATTCCAGGGCTTCCCGGGTGGCCTAGCCGTTAAGGACTCGGCATTGTCACTGCAGTGGCTCGGGTTCAATCCCTGGCCTGGGAACTTTTGTATGCCACAGGCACAGCCAAAATAAGTAAGTAAGTAAATAAATAAATAAATTCGGATTCTTCCCTGTTTCCTGCAAGACTTGATTGGTCTCCACTTACAACTCCATGTCTTGCTATTCTTTTCATTCCAGCTCCAGCCACTCTGTCCTTTCTCTTCTTAGCATGCAATAGATTAAAAACAAAAACAAACAAAAACACAATAGATGTTGTTTCTGCCTCGAGGTCTTTGCCCAAACTGTGCCTTCTGCTGGACTGCTCTCCCCTGACTGCATTTAGGCCTTTGCTTAAATGCTCAAGGAGACCTTCCTTGACCAGCCTGCCTAAGTGGCTCACCCCCTTGTTGTTCCCTAACAACTGTTTCATTGACCACACTTTGCATATTCCGAATGTCCCTCTGTGTACATTGCTGTCCATATGCATGCAAGGGAGCACAGGCTGCTTTATGGGGAAGCTGGCTTTTTCCTGCTGTATCCCCACTGCCTGGAACGTGGCGCGTGGCAGGTGCTTAGCGTACATCTGTGACATGAATGAGTAGGCAAGTGAGTCCCTCACACTGCATGCTTATTTGAGCCCCGGGAGCCTTAGACAATCAGTTTTCTGGGGCCCAGTCCTAATTCCTGTGGGGCAAGGGGACCAAGCCTTAGCTTTGGGGTTGGACAGGCCTCTGAGCTTTGTGATCTGAAGCCAGTTGTGTCACCCTCCACCTCATTTCCTCACCTGCCTAAGAAGGACAGTATCGCCATCCAGATGTGTGCGACGCTGAGCCCACAGCTCTTGGCATTCCGCAGAGGCTCAGCCCATCCTCCCTACACCCCTTTGCATCCAGAGGTGGACTTGGGGCTCAAAGGCTTTGCATCCGGGAGCCCAGAGTGGGATGCTATGTGAAGTGATTGGCAGTTGGGTTATTTGGAGGGTTTTCTTCTGAGAATTGCCCTGTACTTGCGGGAGTGGAGGAGGTGGGTTTATATCTTCTGTCCCCTCCCCCAACAGTATCACCGCACAGTGCGGAGGTCAGCCCCAGGGACCTTCTGTAACCCCAGACCTAATATTCTGGTCTCTCAGGTGCCACCTCCTCCCAGCAGCACCTCCCTGTTCTGCCTGGAGCCGGAAGGAATCCCAACAGCTGCTTTTTCTAGTCTGTACCTTAGGGACTGTTATTCCCTTCCCTGCCTGAGGGCTAATCCGGGTGGCTTCTCCCCTCCCCCTGGAGCTCCCTGAGGAGGAGGCCGCCCGCCCCGCAAGTCTGGAGGCGCGGAGCTGCTTCTCAGGGTGACCAGTGTTCAGGGGAAGTGCTCAGGTGTATCCCGGTCCTGCAGGTTGCTGCAGTGTGACTTGAGCAAGCTGCTAATTCCTCTCGGCCTCAGTTTTCTCACCTGTAATGTGGGAATGATAGTGCCAGACTCACAAGGTTCCTTGAGTTAATCACAGGTAAAGTAAGAAAAAGCCCACAGTGCCTGCTCAGTAAATGCTAGCTTTCATGACGATGGTGAGAGCCCCCTTTGCATGTGTGCCAGCCTTATTGAGATATAATTCATATGTCGTACAATCCATTCGTTAAAGCATACAATCCAGTGGTTTTAGTGTTGTCACAGAGCTATGCATGCCTTACCGTTATCAATGCGACATTTAATCACCTCCTGAGGAAACTGTACTTTCAGCTATCACCCCCTTGTTCCCCTATCCCTTAATCTATTTCCTGGCTCTGTAGATTTACTGATTCTGGACATTTCATCCAGAACGAAGTCATCTAATAGGTGGTCTTTGTGAGTGGCTTTTATTAGCATAAGGTCTGCAAGTTTCATCTATGCTGTAGCATTATCAGTGCTTCATTCCTTTTTTATGGCTGAATAGTATTTCATTGTACGGGTGCTCATTTTATTTACCCATTCATTAGTTGACGGACTTTGGGGTTGTTTTCACCTTTTGGCTATCATGAATAACGTGGCTATTGATAGCTCACTTTTTTTTTTCCTGGCCGAGCCAATGGCATGTGGAATTTCCCAGGCCAGAGATCAAACCCATGCCACAGCAACAACCTGAGCCACAGTTGTGACAATGCTGGCTCCTTAACCCACTGCGCCACCAGGGATCTCCTGATAGCCCACTTCTATAAAAACATTTTAATTTAATTTTTTTTCCTCTTTTAGGGCTGCATCTGCAGCCTATGTAAGTTCCCGGGCTAGGGGTCGAACCAGAGCTACAGCTGCCAGCCTACGCCACAGCCACAGCAATGCCAGATCTGAGCCACATCTGTGAACTACACCACAGCTTATGCAACACTGGATCCTTAATTCACTGAGTGAGGCCAGGGATCGAGCCCGCATCCTCATGGATAGTATGTTGGGTTCTTAACCCACTGAGCTACAATGGGAACTCCTATAAAAAACGGTTTTAAAAGAACTAATCTACATTTCAAAAGTTATAGATAATGCCTGGCATGTAATAAGGACTCACCAATCCCCAGGGGCAAGTCGGCATTATCCCCAGTTTACTTATAAAGAAACAGGTCAAAGGCCTTACACAGCTAGAAGGCAGCTTCCGAGCTTGCCTCGGGCCACAGGAAGGTTGCTGAAGAGGGGGTGGATATCAGCAGCTCTTCTCTCTCCCCCGCCCCCGGCACAGGGGTGCCAGTCCTCTGCTGCCCTCTGCCCCCTCTCTTCTCCCAGGTATCCAGAGTGTGGAGGTGCAGCTGGAGAACCAGATGGTCCTGGTAGAGACCACCCTGCCCAGCCAGGTGGTACAGGCCCTTCTAGAAGGCACTGGGCGGCAGGCGGTACTCAAAGGCATGGGCAATGGCCTGTTGCGTGAGTACACTATGGCCTTGGCCTTGGCCTCTCTGGGAAGGAGGTGGCCTGGCTGTGATACAAATCTAACCATAGGATTTGGGGTCTTTGGTTTGGGGACCATGTGTAAGTTATGTGGGGCTCCCCGTGCCCTTTCCAAGCTGATGAAGGGGTGGGGCTGGGTGAGGTGGCAAGCCAGCCCTGGTGTCTGATACCCCACAGAGAATCTGGAGGCAGCAGTGGCCATTCTGGAGGGCTCTGGCCCTGTGCAGGGGGTAGTGCGCTTCCTACAGCTGACCCCTGAACGCTGCCTCATCGAGGGGACCATTGACGGCCTGAAGCCTGGGCTGCACGGACTCCACGTCCATCAGTTCGGGGACCTCACAAGGAACTGCAACAGGCAAGTCCTCTGTCACCTCCAGGCAGCATCCTCTTTGCCCCAGTGGTGCACCCGCTGTCCTCAGCCCTTTACACTCACATTTGGTCTTCACAAGCACCCTGGGAGGCAGATACACACAGCCCAGTCTATAGATGAGGAAACTGAGGCTCCAAGAGGTTAAATGGCTTGTCAAAGGCCCTGCAGGATGTATATGGTAAAGTGGGGATTTGAACCAAAGTTGGACCTTGACGCTCCTGCTCCTAACCGCCTTAGTGCCTCTGAGGTGAAAGGTGACTCCTGGGCACAGCAGGGTCAGATCTCCGTGTCACAGTGTTTGTCGTGCTGTCAGGTGACGAGTTGTTTTCTCATCTCTGTCTCCCCCGGAAGCTTAATGAGGGCAGGTCCCATAACCAATTCTCAGTGCCCTCAACCCAGAACCTGGCCCAGAGTGGACCTGTTGGTTGAATAAATGGATGAATGAATGAAAGAATGGAACAAATGTAGTTCAGATAAGAGTATGGATCGCCTGGCCCGCGAGCCATTGTTTCACTGCCCACCTGCCGTCTTTTCTTCTTAGCTGCGGGGACCACTTTAACCCTGATGGAATGTCTCACGGGGGCCCCCAGGACTCTGACCGGGTAAGTGGTGGTCTGGGTGAGCCTTGGGCTGAGAGAGAACCCAGGGTCTCAGAGGCAGGGCAGGCAGCTCTGGGGTCCTGAGAGTGTGATTCCTTTTTGGTGGGGTCATTTTTCTGTCAATGTATTTTGTTCACTATAGGAACATTTATTGACATTTTCTGTGTTCAAGGCCTACCCCATAAGACTAACAGTCTGGGGAGTCCCTGTTGTGGCTCAGTGGGTTAAGGATCAGGCATTGCCATGAGCTGCAGTCTCAGACGTGGTTTGGACCTGGCGTTGTTGTAGCTGTGGCGCAGGCCGGCAGTTGCAGCTGCAGTTCAACTCCTAGCTGGGTAACTTCCGTATGCCATAGGTGTGGCTGCAAAAAGCAAAAAACAAAACAAAACAAAAAACCTCACAGTCTGGGAGTTCCCTTTGTGGCTCAGTGGTTAATGATCACGATTAGGATCCATGAGGACAGTGGTCTGATCCCTGGCCATGTTCAGTGGGTTAAGGATCTGGCGTTGCCATGAGCTGTGATATAGTTTGCAGATGCGGCTCGGATCCTGCGTTGCTGTGGCTGTGGCTGTGGCCGGCAGCTGTAGCTCCAATTGGATCGCTAGCCTGGGAACTGCCATATGCTTCAAGTGTGGCTCTAAAAAGTGAAAGGAAAAAAAAAAAAAAAAACGACTAGTATCCATGAGGATGCAGGTTCAATCTCTGGCTTCACTCAGTGGGTTAAGGATCTGGCATTGCAACAAGGTTACATATATGGCTGGGATCTGGCATTGCTGTGACTGTGGCGTAGGCCGGCAGCTGCAACTCAACTTCAGTTCGACCTCCAGTGCTGGAACTTCCATATGCTGCAGGTGCAGCCCTAAAAAAAAAAAAAGACTGCCAGTCAGGTGAGAGAGACCACTGAGAACTTCCTGGTTGCAGTGCAGCGAGGCCCTGGGGGCCCAGAGCAAGCACCTGATCCAGCCCCAGGGGCACAGCAGGGAGAGAAAGCTTCCTGGGGAAGGTGATAGTGTGGAAGTTAAAGGTTTTACCTAAACTGAAAAAGGCCATCCTGGAGTTCCTGTGTGGCTCAGCAGATTAAGTATCCAGCATTGTCACTGCAGTGGCTTGGGTCACTGCTGTGGCATGGGTTCCGTCCCAGGAAATTCCGCATGCCTTGGGTACAGCAAAAAAAATAAATAAATAAAAAAATAAAAGCCAGCCCTGAGAGTTGCCTGGTGGTCTAGTTGTTAGGATTCGGCACTTTCACCAGCTGAGATCCCCCACATCAAGCTGCTGCACACATTCTTTTTCTCACATTATCCTCCATCATGCTCCATCACAAGTCACTAGATGTAGTTTCCAGTGCTATACAGTAGGATCGCATTGTGGTATGTGTTTCTTAATTCATGTAACTGACTTTTTTTTTTTTTTTACACTTTTGATAGCTCTGTCACTTTTTTTTTTTTTTTTTTTTTAGTATAGCTGCTCCTGCAGCATATGGAATTTCCCAGGCTAGGGGTTGAATCAGAACTGCAGCTGCGGGCCTATGCCATAGCCACAGCATCCATGACCTACGCTGCATCTTGCAGCAATGCCAGATCTTTCACCCACTGAGCAAGGCCAGGAATTGAACCCACATCCTCATGCAGGTCAGGTTCTTAACCCGCTGAGCCACAATGGGAACTCCTCCATCACGTTTCTAATGGTCAAAAGCTTTTATCTACTCCTCACCCCCACCCCCCAACCCTGGGGAGTTGGGGATGCCTTTTTCTGCTGGGTCCATCTTGCAGCGCCATGCTTGCATTCGTCTGTCAGTTACCTCTAGATGAGAATCAGATGACTCCAAACTTTGGGGTTTAAAACAACAGGGATTGGGAGTTCCCTTCGTGGCTCAGTGGTTAACGAATCCGACTAAGAACCATGAGGTTGCGTGTTCGATCCCTGGCCTTGCTCAGTGGGTTAAGGATCCGGCGTTGCCGTGAGCTGTGGTCTAGGTTGCAGACACGGCTCGGATCCCGCATTGCTGTGGCTGTGGCGTAGGCCGGCGGCTGCAGCTCCTGTTAGACCCCTAGCCTGGGAACCTCCATATGCCGCGGGTGTGGCTCTACATAAAAGGCAAAAAGACAAAAAAAAAAAAAAAAACAGGGACTGTCATCTCAGTTTCTCTGGGGCAGTTATCAGGGCGAAGCTTAGCTGGGGGCCTCTGGCTGAGAGTCTCTCAAGGCTCAATGTGGGGACGACCCGCTTCCAGGCTTGCTATTGGCAGGCCTCAGGGCCTCCCTGGCTATTGGCCAGAGACCTCTGTCCTTTGCCACTTGGGCCTCTCCCTAGGGCAGCCACAGCCGAGCAGTTGGCTTCCCTCAGGGCTAGTGAGTGAGAGAAAGGGTGTCCGAGACTGAAGCCACGCTTTTTTTTTTTTTGGCTGCATCTGAAAGCATGTGAAATTTCCTGGCCCAGGGATCGAACACACACCAACCCAAGCCACTGCAGTGACAATGCTGGATCCTTAACCCACTGCACCACCAGGGAACTCTCTGAAGCCACGCTACCTTGTAAGCTAATTTTGGTGGTGATGCCAGGTCCGGCCCACACTGAGTGGTGGAGCTCTCAGGGTGTGAACCCAGGGGGTGCATCTTAGAAGCTGTCTTCCTCCTTGAGCCTTGAAAGATGCTGAGCAAGAATCAGGCAGGTGAATAGGGGAGAGTGGGAACAGAGGCTCAGCGGAGACAAAGCCCTGGAGGCACGAATTGGCAAGAAGGAGGTCTGGGAACCGGCAGTCCTGTGCCTCTTAGGAAGTGGAGTTTCTGAAGCGCAAGAGGCCACCTTGCCACCTGTGCCTTGGCTTGGGTCCCTCTCTGTTGTACCCATGCCCTTGATATGGATGGAGGAAGATTTGGGCAAGAGCTGTGTGTCCAGGCCCCTGGGATGACCCACACATTCCTTTTGGATTTCCGCATCTGGTTTTGCCCAGATGGAAGTGAATTCAGTGTGGGAGCTTGTGTCCAAGCCTGGTTGTCCCCTTGCACATCTCCTAACTGGTTTCTAAGCTTCCATCCCTTCTCTCCCCTGGTCCCTCCAATACACTGTACTAGAGGAATTGTTCCGAAGGAATTGCTCCTGGTCACACCCCTGCCTGATACCTTCTCAGTGCCTCAGTGCCCGAGGGTACAGACCCTGCATGACTGCTTGGTGTGACATCCAGTGTCACCTAGCCCATCTCTACCAACCCATGGGCAGGAAAGGGACTAGAAAGGCTGCCTCTCTCGAACCCCTGCTGCCCCAGGTCACTCCTCTGAGCCACACACCAGGCCACTCACTCCCTCTGCCCAGACCTAGAAATGCCTCGTTTTCCTTTTTTTTTTTTCCCTTTTTCAGCCACAGCCATGGCATTTTGAAGGTCTGGGGATTAAGTCTGAGCTGCATCTGTAAGCGCCACCACAGCTGCAGCAATACTGGATCCTTAACCCACTGCGCCAGGCTGGGGATTGAACCGGCAACACCACAGAGTCAAACCAGATCATTAAGCCGCTGTGCCACAGCGGGAATTAGCCTCCCTCTCCTTTATCTGTCTCCCATAAAAGGCCGAACACCAGGCATAACAAAAAAGCGCCAGGTGTGAGCAGCAGATATCCCTTAGGAGAACAAGGTAAAGCAGAGTGGCTCAGGAATTCCCGTTGTGGCTCAGTGGATTAAGAACCCTGCCACTATCCATGAGGACACAGGTTTGATCCCTGGCTTCACTCAATAAGGATCCAGCGTTGCTGCAGGCTATGGTGTAGGTTGCAGATGCGGCTCGCATCTGGCATTGCTGTGGCGTAGGCTGGCAGCTGCAGCTCCAATTCGACCCCTTGCCTGGGAACTTCTATATGCCGTGGGTGCAGCCCTAAAAAGGAACAAAAAAAAAGGGCATAGTGGCTTTTCTTGCAGCTTGTTGTCAGACCCATCACACGGTGACATATTTTGTGACCGTGCTTTGCAGCAAGCCCATGGGTACCAGCCCATATTGGCATAGGCTCTTACTTCTGCCCAAAGTGTCAGGTTGGGGACAGTTTATTTACACGGAGAGACGTGGGTCTCTGTGACTCAGTGGTGGGGTCTTATCACCAGAAAACACACTCACTGTTGTGCTAACGCTGTGCTTTGTAGTCACTGCTCTGTCCCAAGTCCGGCTCCCTGCCGTCTCCGACCCCCTCGAGGGTGGCTGACCATATAGTGCATATGCTGCCCCGCCCGCCGCCCGCCGCCCGCCGCCCGGCACAGGGTGTCTGATGCAGGAGGTGGCCCTTAGCTGCCTTAGGACATTTTTATTACCTTCAAGGGAGAAGGTGCGCAGAGCCAGATCTTAGAGGCAGGAGACATCCTTTGCCCCTTTTTTCTTCTCTCTGTTCCCAGGGAAAGGAGGTCAGCTGTCTCTGATGGCCAGGAAGCCAAGCTTGGCCAACTCAGGCCTGAGGGAACTGCAGACTACCAGGGGCTCACAGAGTCAGCGGAGGCTGGCGAACTGGCCTTGGAAAGAAGCAGGAACAAGGCTAGATCCTGAGGCAGGGATACAAACTGGCAGCAGCCTTGGAGGAGAAGCAGCCTGGTCTTGGTGGGCACGGCTTCCTAGGAAGGGGGTCACGGCTATTTTCAGTGCCATTCTGCCCAGGATTTTAGTTCTAGGCAGGGAGAATCCAGTTGCCTTCCTTGTGCCCTGCCTGAGCTGTACCTTCATCCTACCCGATTGTCCCCTCGGGACACTGGTACTTTGGGGAAGGGGAGTCAGATACTGGGAAGCCAAGAGGTAGCGGCTGTGCCCCGCCAGCCCCGCCCCCGCAAGCCCCACCCTCCGTCTCTTTGCAGCACCGTGGGGACCTAGGGAACGTCCATGCTGATGCTGATGGCCGGGCTGTCTTCAGGATGGAGGATGAGCTGCTGAAGGTGAGGTGGAAAGAAGGTGGGGACCCTTCCAAACAGGTCCATTGTCTGAGGCCGTTATCTCCCGTCAAAGGTGTGGGATGTGATTGGCCGAAGCCTGGTCATCGATGAGGGAGAAGACGACCTGGGCCGGGGCGGCCATCCCTTATCCAAGATCACAGGGAACTCGGGAGAAAGGTGAGCGCTCTGCCAGCCGCCGCGGTGTACGCAGAGACCTGGAGGGGCCGGGCGGGTGCTCACCTGGACCACGTACTCTTCTGCAGGTTGGCCTGTGGCATCATCGCTCGCTCCGCAGGCCTTTTCCAGAACCCCAAGCAGATCTGCTCCTGTGACGGCCTCACCATCTGGGAGGAGCGAGGCCGGCCCATCGCAGGCCAGGGCCGAAAGGAGCCAGCCCAGCCCCCCGCCCACCTCTGAGCACGGCCTGTCACTCTCGCTGTCCTCCCTGCTGAGCGCCGCCCACTTCCAGAGCGAGGCCCTGCTCGCCCAGTGCCAGAGCGAGGCCCTGCTCGCCCAGTGCCAGGAGACCTGGTGTGCAGGATGTTGCCATGATCTGCCCTTGGCAAATTAAAGTTTTATTTTCATATAGAACTGTGTGTTCTGTCCGTGTTCTCATGTCCTTTAATCAGCTTGGTGAGCACAGTTCCTCTGTGTCTGCTCCTGTCAAGGGCCACCTCTTGGCTTTGGAGGCAAACAAAACTAGATTCAAATTCACCCAGCTCTTGAGGGCCACATGCTTCTCAGGGTCACATTGAAAGGCCATAGCAGATATATCTCTCTTTTTGGCCTGTCCCTCTTCATCATGTCCAATTGGGACCAAAGAGGACACCAGAGCCACGCAGGGCCCTGCTTCCCTGGAGAAGTCAAAGCAGTTGCAGCCTTAGTTTCTCCATGTGGTTGGATCTGTAACCCGGGAATATGGGAACTGTGGGTGGCCCTCTTCTCCCTGCCTTATGGACTGAGTATCAGAAAAAGCCAGTCTGCTGAGGAGCAGGAATGAGGCAGATGCACAGAGAGAACCTAGAAGTTGCTGGAGGGGTTCCCTGGTGGCTTAGTGGGTTAAGGACCCAGCAGTGTCACTACTGTGGCTCGGGTCACTGCTGTGGAGCAAGTTCTATCCCTGGCCCTGGGAAATTTCTGTATACTGCAAGCACAGCCAAAAAAAAGTTGTTGGAGAATTCCAGATGCGCCAAGGCCCACGCTCTGGGCCTTTCCTGAGGCCAGCTACCTCCTGAGCTGGGAGTCAAAAGACAGCCTGTATCCGCCCCCCGCCAAAGCATCAACTCCCACTTAAAAAAAAAAAATCAATCTGGCTTGGGTTGATTTCTTTACTTACAAGTAAAAGACTCTTAATTGAATAAATAAAGTGCTTGGCGCAGGGCCTGGCACGTGGTAAGTTAAGGGAGGCAGTGGCTGTGCTTCTGAGGTCAAATGGGGCCCTTGGAGGCAGACCCAGCCAAGCTCCCTTCTTACAGGGATGGCTGGTATCCAAGGACCAGTGTGGGGAGGGGGCGCTGGGAACTCTAGGGCTCCCCACTCATCTGTTTTGCCCCCCTCCCCCCGCTGGACTGTGTCGAGCTCGTTCATCCACGACAGAGCAGCTTTTGTGACCTGGTGGGCTGGCACAGTACAAACTTTGTCCCTTACGCTGCTTGCTTGGAACCAGGTGGGTGGTTTTATAGTCAGTTGGCCTTGGCTTCCGCGCCTGGCTGGGCTCCCGTTCCCCAGGCCCTGCCTGTTTCCCCCTAAAGATGCTGGCTCTGCCTCTAGTCCTGCTCTTTCTTGCCAAACCTACACTGGTTGTTTTCCAGCTCCTCCTGATTCCTGGGGAACCAAGTCCTTTCGAGTCCAGGGTCCCGGCAGTGTTTCTCCACCTCAGGATCATTGCAGGAACTCCTCTTGGACTCTGCCCTCAGCCAACCCCTGACCTCCTCTCAATTTTCTCTGGAACTGTAGCTGGATTTAACCCTTTTGTGGCTAAACTGCTCACCAACCCCTACCAGTCTGTTTTTACTCCTAAGGGATCAACATCTCCATTAGCTTTTCTTTTTTTTAAACCCTTAGCCATGGGTTTTTCCAACTTCATTTTTTAAAATCTTTTAAATTTTTTAATTAAAGTGTAGTTGACTTACAGTGTTGTGCCAATTTCTGCTGTACAACCAACTTGATTTTAAAATTGCAGAACAGGAGTTCTCATCATGGCTCAGCGGTTAACGAACCCCACTAGTAACCATGAGGTTGCAGGTTCAATCCCTGGCCTCACTCAGTGGCTTAAAGATCCGGCGTTGCAGTGAGCTGTGGTGTAGCTCACAGACATGGCTTGGATCCTGCGTTGCTGTGGCTGTGGCATAGACCAGTGGCTACAGCTCAGGTTAGACCCCTAGCCTGGGAACCTCCAAAGACAAAAAGACAAAAAAATAAAATCACAGAACAGGAGTCCTCACTGTGGCACAACAGGACGGGCGTTGTCTCTGGAGTGCTGGGACACAGGTTCAATCCCCAACCCGACACAGTGGTAAGGATCCGATGTTGCCACAGCTGCAGTATATAGGTTGCAAATGTGGCTTAGATCTGATCCCTGGCCCAAGAATTCCATATGCTGCAAGCCAAAAAATAAAATAAAATAAAATTGCAGCAGAATAGGAGTTCTCCTGTGGCATAACAGATAAGGATCCTGCAGTTATCACTGCAGCAGCTTGGGTAGTTGCTGTGGCGCAGGTTCAGTCCCTGGCTTGGGAACTTCCACATGCTGCAGGTGCAGCCAATATAAAAAAACAAATTAAATTGCAGAACACCGTTCAAACATTTTGATGGCCCATCTGTAAAGTAGAAGTAGAACTGCAGCCAAAGATGCTTAACCCTGAGGGCTTCCTGAAAGCCCTGGACCTCCAGGGAGAATAGTTCGAAAACCTTTGCCAAATTTAGGCTTTTTTTTTTGCTTTTTAGGACTGCATGAAGCATATGGAGTTTCCCAGGCTAGGGGTCAAATCAGAGATAGAGCTGCCAGCTTACACCACAGCCACAGCATTGCGGGATCTGAGCTCCATCTGAGATCTGCACCACAGCTCATGGCAATGCTGGATCCTTAACCCACTGATAGAGGCCAGGGATCGAACCTACATTCTTGTGGATACTAGTGGGATTCGTTTCCATTGCACCACAATGGGAATGCCCACATTTAAGCATTTTTGCATTACCTGTCAACTTCTGCCATGTGCACAAACCATCTGTACTATCACTTACCAAATACTGTTCCTTAATTAATTTACTTTTTTTGCGGCAGTGTGCAGCAACTTGATGTGAAAATCTCATCTCCCAGACCAGAATTGAACCCGGGCCACAGCAATAAAACCTCCAAGTCCTAACCACTAGGCCACCAGAGAACTCCTTTAAATTACTTTTTTTAACAACTGAGGATCAATTTATTAAAAAGCTGGACTTAAGCATCTGCAATGGTGACTTCAACCTCGACTCCTGGTTCAATACCAATGGACGCGATCTGCTAAACAACCTCAGAAGGACTGTGCAGGTCAATGAGTCGCTTGTGGATCCTCATCTGAAAACGATCCCAAGTCTTAGACCCTTCACCATGAGGAGTTTTCCTTGTGGTTATTCTCGGAGTTTTGATAGGCATCCGAACCGCTTGTTTCACTTTGAGAATCTTTTCCTTTGTGCCTTTGATCAGGTCAGCACAAATCTTCTCCCAAGACTTCGCATTTTGTCTGGTTAGGGTGATTCTAATCCAGTGATTCTTGACCTCCGGCTCCAAGGGAGTGTTTCCGGTGTTTTTAAAGGCCATGGCTGCGGTGTGTCTCCCTGACCGACTTGCTCCTCTGAGAGAGCAAACAGTGATGAGGCAGGAGCAGGATCGGACAGGCCTGGGTCTCTGCAATGACTGCATCTTCCTCCTAACTTACTTTTAAACTTGCTTGAAAAGGAAAATTTAATCACATTAGCTAGTACCTATACAGTGAGGATTAAGTGCCAGGCCCTATTCTGAATATCTCAGAGGCGATAATCCACTTAATCTACATGATAGGTGGATTACAAGGTAGGTGCTATCGTTATCCAATGTTATGATGAGGAAAGTGAAGCACAGAGTGGTTATGTAACTTGCCCAAGATCACACAGCTAGTAATATGGCTGAGTCTAGATTCAGACCCAGGTGGTCTGGCTCTAGGTCTGTATTGGTTCTCATTGTAAAGTATGAAAAGCAAGGGTCGTTTGTCATAACTAGAATTATGCGAATAAAAGAACATACACAGCTGTTAAAAATTGTTCTGGAGTTCCCTGGTGGTCCAGTGAGTAAAGGAATCACGGTGTTATCACTGCTGTGGGGCAGGTTCCATCCTCGGCCTGGGAATTTCCGCATGCTGAAGGCACAGCCAAAAAAAAAAGAAGTGTTCCTCCATGAATTGCTCAAAATTGTATGGAACTCCTATGGTTTTTACATTGCACTTTGGGGAACCCAGATGCTTTTGCCCCCTGTTCTCTCAGACGCCACAAAATGTCTTTCCAACAGCTTTCTCAGTGGCCCCCTTAGCACAGCCTCATAATCCACATCTTGGGACCTCCTGTCTCTTCCAACCTCTTTTCCCTGAGTTCTCCTTTCTGGCATTCCATCTCCAGTTCTGCCTGGGCTTTCACATTGTGGGTTTGTAGAGCTGCGGACATCTAAAGAAACTTCCTGGGAGTTCCTGTTGTGGCTCAGCGGGTTAACAACCTGACATAGTGTCCTTGAGGATGTGGGTTCAATATACGGCCTCGCTCAGTGGGTTAAGGATCCCGTGTTGCTGCAAGCTGCAGGGTAGGTCATAGACCTGGCTCAGATTCCGAGTTGCCGTGTCTGGGGTGTAGGCCGGCAGCTGCAGTTCAGATTCAACCCCTTGCCTGAGAACTTTTTATGGCAGGTTTGGCCATAAAAAGAAGAAATAAATAAATAAATAAATAAAGGCCCTAAAAAGACAAGTAATAATAATAATAATAAAAAAAAAAGGGCGGGAGTTCCCGTCGTGGCGCAGCGACTAACAAATCTGACTAGGAACCATGAGGTTGTGGGTTGGATCCCTGGCCTTGCTCCGTGGGTTAACAATCTGGAGTTGCCATGAGCTGTGGTGTGAGTTGCAGACGCGGCTTGGACCTGGTGTTGCTATGGCTGCACTGTAGGCTGGCAGCTGTAGCTCCGATTCGACCCCTAGCCTGGGAACCTCCATATGCTGTGGGTGCAGCCATAAAAAGCAAAAAACAAACAAACAAAAAACATTTAAAGAAAAAAAAAGGGGGTGAATTCTGTAGTATATGAATTATGTCTCAATATTTTTAAATCATTTACATAGAAAAACAGTAGAGACTTCACCATATTCTTCCTCCAGCTCCCCCTAATGTTCACAGTTTTTATGTAAGTATAGTGCAAGTTATCAAAACCAGTTAATTAAGGAGTTCCCTTCGTGACTCAGTGGTTAACAAAACCAACTAGCATGCATGACGAACGACATGGGTTCGATCCTTGGCCTCGCTCAATGGGTTGAGGATCCGGCGTTGCTGTGAGCTGTGGTGTAGGTCGCAGACATGACTCGGATCTGGCATTGCTGTGGCTGTGGTATAGGCTGCCAGCTGTAGCTCCGATTCGACCCCTAGCCCAGGAACCTCCATATGCCGTGGGTGAGGCCCTAAAAAGCAAAAACAAAACAAAACAAAACAAAAACCATGATCCCTAAATTCAAACTAAGCCTGAAAGATATGTTTTCATAATCTCTTAACACTACTACCTTATTTAGGTAATAAAAATTGTGTAACCCCTCCCTCCTCATAGTTTTCTTCACCATTTGAGTAAATTAAAGCCACAGAGTGTCTTAGAAGTCCCTTTTTCTTTCTTCTTTTCCCTCTCACTTGCTCTAATGGCCATAATTCTAAAGACATAATAATGACAGATATTTTTCTGGCTCTGAAATGTATTTACCACAAAGGACTATCTACATAATGGATGAGCTCCTTGTTAGTGTCATCAAAGCCATACTTACGTTCTGTGTTATGAGCACATTTAATAATCATTCATTTTTTTTTGGCCACCTCATAGTATATGGAGTTCCCAGGCCAGGGATCAGATCTTAGTTGTAGCTGTGACCTACGCTGCCATTCGAGGCAAGGCCAGATCCTTAACCCAGATAGCGATGCCAGGGATGGGATCCGCATTCTCATGGATGATGGATTTTTGTTTTTTAGGGAGGTCCTGGAAAAAAATCGTCCAAGGATACAGAGGGAAGACTAAGAGATTTTCGGTATAGTTCCAGTCACTTTGCTCCTGCGTTTGTGAGGTCAGCAGAATGTTAATATTCTCTAATCTTTTCTCATGTATTAAGGAGCTTAGAAGAGTACCTTAAAAATTAAATGCAGGGAGGAGTTCCTGTCATGGCGCAGCAGAAATGAATCTGATTAGGAACCAAGAGGTTGTGGGTTTGATCCTTGGCATCATCAGCAGGTTAAGGGTCCGGTGTTGCCATGAGCTGTAGTGTAGGTCGAGCTTAGATCTGGCATTGCTGTGGCTGTGGCGTAGGCCGGCAACTGTAGCTCTGATTAGACCCCTAGCCTGGGAACCTCCATTCGAAGTGGGTGTGGCCCTGAAAATTAAAAATAAATAAATAAAAAAAATGCAGGGAGTTTCTTGTTGTGGCGCAGCGGAAACGAGTCTGACTAGTATCCATGAAGATGTGGGTTCATGTTAGACCCCTGCCCTCGCTCAGTGGGTTAAGGATCCAGTGTTGCTGTGAGCCGAGGCGTAGGTTGTAGATGCAGTTTGGATCCCGTGTTGCTGCAGCTGTGGTGCAGGCCAGCAGCTGTAGCTCCAATTTGACCCCTAGCCTTGGAACTTCCATATGCTGCAGGTGTGGCTCAAAAAGCCAAAAAAAAAAAAAAATTTTTTTTGAAAATGCTCGTGTTCTGTAGATTTAATTTTTTTCACTAAGGCTATTCCAAGTACTTTGAAAATTAGAAATTTTTATCTTTATTTGTATTAAGTAACGTATATAACTTAAAAAGTCAAATAGTACTACTAGTCTTATAGTGTAAAAGAGCATCTCTTCCCAAATCCAATTCCCAGAGACCACAGATTTCAACCCTTTTAACCATTTCTTCTGAGATTTACTTCCATACTTTTTAGACAATACAACTACATTACTTTTTCTTTTTTCTTTCTAAGGTGTGAAACTGATCTTTTAAAATATAAGGAGTTTCCTTGTGGCTTGTGGGTTAAGGGTCTGGCATTCCACTGCAGCAGCCTGGGTCACTTCTGTGGCATGGGTTCAGTTCCTGGCCCAGGAACTTCTGCATGCTGCAGGTGAGGCCAAAAAAGGAAAGATGATAGATAGATAGATAGATAGATAGATAGATAGATAGATAGAATCAAGATATATCTATAGATATATAGAGATATATAATCAAGTGAAATTTTAAAAATTTATATAATTTTCCAAGTTTACACTTCATTTGCAGTTATTAAAAAAGAACTATATTCCCAGTGTCGTACAATACATCCTTTTAACATCCTTATACCTCATAGCTGGTACCTCCTACTCCCCCATCTCTGTCTTGCCCTTCCTCCTTCTCCACTGGTAACCACTAGTTTGTGCTCTACATCTGTGAGTCTGCTTTTTTGTTTTATTCACTAGTTTGTTGTATTTTTCAGATTCCACATATAGGTGATATCATACAGTATTTGTCTTTTTCTGTCTGACTTATTTCACTTAGCAGAATGCCCTCCAAGTCCATCTATGTTGCTGCAAATGGTAAAATTTTGTTCTTTTTTATGACTGGGTAGTATTCCACTGTATATATGTGGAATCTTATCTATTCATCTGTTGATGGATACTTAGATTGCTTTCATATCTTGGCAATTGTAAATGATGCTGCAATGAACATTGCGTGCATGTATCTTTTTGAATTAGTGTTTTTGTTTTTGGGGAGTTATATACCCAGGACTGGAATTACTAAATCATATGGTAGCTCTATTTCTGTTTTTTGAGAAACCTCCAAACTGTTTTCCATAGTGACTGTACCAATTTATGTTCCCTCCAACAGTCTGTGAACATTCGCTTTTCTCCACATCCTCACCAACATCTATTGTGACCCCCCCCTTTTTTTTTTTTTGGCCATCTTGGTTTGTTTTTGGCCACCCCGGAGTTCCTAGGCCAGGGATCAGATCCAAGCCACAGTTGTAACCTATGCTGCAGCTGTGGCAATGTTGGACCCTTAACCCACTGTGTCAGGCCAGGGGTCGAACCTTCATCTCGGTGCTCTGGAGACCACAGATCCCATTGCACCATAGCCATTCTCATGATGGCCATCCAGCCAGTGTGAGGTACTATCTTGCTGTGTTTTGGGGGTTTTGCATGTTTGTTTGTTTGTTTTTATGGCTGCACCTGTGGTATGTGGAAGTTTCTGAGGCCAGGGGTCGAATTGGGAGCTGCAACTGAGGCCTACACCACAGCCACGGCAACACTGGATCCTGGCTGCATCTGTGACTTACAGCGTGTGGCAACACTGGATCCTTAACCCACTGAGTGAGGTCAAGGAACAAACCCACATTCTCATAGAGACGATGTTGGGTCCTTAACCCACAGCCATAATGGGAACTCCTCTCATTCTGGTTTTATTTGCATTTCCCTGATGGTGAGTGAATCAAATTAGCACTCATCATCAGGGAAATGTACTGCTTTTTCTTATTTGCAGCTTTGATATTATTTGTTGAGTTCTGTATTAGGATGAATTCTGCTGCAAGTGTCCTAATAGTGGTCAAAGCAATTAAGACATTTAAATATTTCATAAGATGAGCCATCTAGATATTTGAGGATTCAGAGTCAGTCCAGGGCCCACTGGTGTCAGGACACTATGTTGCCCTGATCCCATACATTTCTCTTCACATCCGCTCGTCCTGTTCTGGCTGCGGGGTGGCTACCACAGTCCCAAGCTTCTGCTCCTCACACAATCGCCCAGGACAGGGTGG
Source organism: Catagonus wagneri (assembly GCA_004024745.2). Classification (NCBI taxonomy): domain Eukaryota; kingdom Metazoa; phylum Chordata; class Mammalia; order Artiodactyla; family Tayassuidae; genus Catagonus; species Catagonus wagneri. The sequence goes on along the minus strand of PVHT021183668.1, from coordinate 2,634,597 downwards.
AGAACAGGAGGGAAAGGGGTTGAAAGGGGAAAAACTTTTGCTCTTCATCAGGGAGGAACACCTATGTAACAAAATAATATGAGACCATGCTGCAAAAATATCTTCATTTGTGTTGTTAACAAAACAATTTACAACTGTATTAGTTCTCTGTGGCTGCTGTGACAAATTACCAGAAGCTGGGTGGTTTAAAACAGAACATCATTTTCTCATAGGTCTGGAGGCCTGAAATTGAAAATCAGTACTGCTGGGCTGAAATCAAGGTGCCAGCAGGGCCATACTCTCTCCAGAGGCTCTAGGGAAGAATTCTTGCCATTCCTTGCCTGGTGACTGCTGACGTTCCTTGGCTTGTGACCAATCACTGCAGCCTTCAGAGCCAGCATCTTCAAAACTCTGTGTGCTGTGTCTTCCCATCATTTTCCCCTCTGTGTGTTTGTGCCAAATCTCCCTCCTGTGAGGATACATGTACTTGCATTTAGGGCCTAATCAAATAATCCAGGATAATCATCCATCTCAGGATCCTTAAATTCATCACATCTACAAAGATTCTTTGTCCAAATACAGTAGTGTTTACAGGTTTCAGGGATTAGGACTTGATGTCTTTGGCATAGTACAGTCACCAACTAAACCAAAAAAGTTTTGGTTTGTTACTACAATTGACTGAGGCAAAGATCTTTTAAGTACATTTGACTGGGCTTTGTGCTCTAGCTCACAGAACAGAATTTTCTTTCTCCTCCTCCTCCTCCTCCTCCTTCTTCTTCTTTTTTTTTTTTTTTTTTTTTTTTTTTTTTTTTTTTTTTTTTTTTTTTGCTTTTTAGGGCTGCACCTATGGCATATGGAGGTTCCCAGGCTAGGGGTCAAGTAGGAGCTATGACTGCTGGCTTACACCACAGTCACAGCAACACCAGATCCGAGCAGCATCTGTGACCTACACGAATGTCAGATCTGAGTCAAGTCTGCGACCTACACCAGTCTCTTGGATCCCAGAACCCACTGAGCAGGGCCAGGGATCGAACCGGCATCCTCATGGATACCAGTCAGGTTCATTACAGCTGAGCCCCAACGGAAACTCCTCTGCTTTTTTTGGCTGCACCTGCAGTATACAGAAGTTCCCTGGCCAGTGATCGAATCCGAGCTGCAGCTGCAACTTACACCACAGCTTCATCCAAGCTGGATCCTTAATCCACTGTGCCAGGCTGGGGATCAAACCAGCACTGCCACAGAGACAAGGCTGGCTCTTTAACCTGCTGCACCACAGCGGGAATGCCCCAGGACAGAATTTCTAACTTTTCCTTCCATTCATTGTAAAAAGAGAAGGACTTTTCCTATCAGATTCCTTTATTATAGAAATCGGTTTTTACCCCAAATTAAGTTACCTCAAAGTTACCCAAAGTCAAGCTGACTTGAGATTTGAATGTGAATCTAAATCCTTCACCTAGGGTAATGGAAAGAGCATCAAATTAGCTCTCATTCTACCACCAGCTGGACGGCGGGCCACACTTTCCCCTCCTTCAGCTCTGAGTGAGTCTCTGATCTTCAAAGTGTTTGGGTTGGCATGGCCTGGACTATCCTGAAGAATCTTTGGCAGCTCTGACATGGTTGATGGACATTTTTGATCTTGATTTTCCTGTTCACCCTCATTCCTCACACTTGGTTCTGAAAAATACAGGGCTATTTTCAAAAATCAGATGCCTCCCGCATGTTGAAGTTCTGCTTTCCCAAAGGATGTCTCTTCAGGATCTAAAGACCATTTTAAGGAGTTTCCTTCGTGGCTCAGTGGTTAACAAATCCGACTAAGAACCATGAGGTGGCGGGTTCGATCCCTGGCCTTGCTCAGGGTTAAGGATCCGGTGTTGCCGTGAGCTGTAGCGAAGGTTGCAGACGTGGCTCGGATCCCGCGTTGCTGTGGCTGTGGCGAAGGCCGGCAGCTACAGCTCCTGTTAGCCCCCTAGCCTGGGAACCTCCACATGCCGCAGGTGTGGCTCTACATAAAGGCAAAAAGACAAAAAAAAAAAATAAGAAAAACAATTATCAGAGTTCCCTTCCTGGCTCAGTGGTTAACAAATTTGACTAAGAACCATGAGGTTGTAGGTTCGATCCCTGGCCTTGCTCAGTGGGTTAAGGATCTGGCGTTGCCGTGAGCTGTGGTGTAGGTTGCAGACGCGGCTCGGATCCCGTGTTGCTGTGGCTGTGGCGTAGGCCGGCAGCTATAGCTCCTGTTAGACCCCTAGCCTGGGAACCTCCATATGCCGCGGATGCGGCTCTATGTAAAGGCAAAAAGACAAAAAAAAAAATAAATAAATAAAAATAAAGACCATTTTAAGAGGAGGGCTCAACTTGTACCAGCCAATATGGCAGCCACTACTGAGTGCTTGAAACGTGGCTAGTCCAAATTGCGGTGTGCTGTAGGTGTACAATACACAGTGAATTTCAGAGACTTAGTTGAAGGAAAAGAATGTAAAATATTGGAGTTCCCACTGTGGCTCAGTAGGTTAAGAACCGGACATAGTCTCTATGAGGATGTGGGTTTGACCCCTGGCCTTGCTCAGTGGGTTAAGGATCCAGCGTTGCTAAAATGTGGCATAGGTTGCTGATGCAGCTCAGATCCAGTGTCACCATGACTGTGGCATAGGCTGGCAGCTGCAGCTCCAATTCCACCCCTAGCCTGGAACTTCCATATGCTGTAGGAGCAGCTGTAAAAAGAAAAAAAAATATTGATTATATGATGAAATCATAGTTTTTTAGATATATTGGGCTAAAATACATTTTTTTTTTGGTCTTTTTAGGGACGCACCTGCGGCATATGGAGGTTCCCAGGCTAGGGGTCTAATCAGAGCTGTTGTTGTCAGCCTACGCCAGAGCCACAGCAATGCGGGATCCGAGCCATGTCTGCAACCTACACCACAGCTCATGGCAATGCCGGATCTTCACCTCACTGAGCGAACTCACAACCTCGTGGTTCCTAGTCGGATTCATTTCTGCTGCGCCACGACAGGAACTCCCAAGGTACATTATTAAAATTAATTTCACCAGTTTCTTTTTATTTTTTAAAGTGGATATTAGGGGAGTTCCCGTCGTGGCTCAGCAGAAACGAATCCGAGTAGGAACCATGAGGTTGTGGGTTCGATCCCTGGCCTCGCTCAGTGGGTTAAGGATCTAGGATTGCTGTGAACTGTGCTGTAGGTCACAGATGCGGCTTGGATCCCGCGTTGCTGTGGCTGTGGCATAGGCCAGCGGCTACAGCTCCGATTCGACCCCCAGCCTGAGAACCTCCATATGCTTAGGGTGTGGCCATAAAAGGAAAAAAAAAAGACCAAAAAAAGGTGGGTATTAGAAAAATTAAAAGCACATATAGGTTTCACATTATATTTCTTTTCTTTTTGCTTTTTTTAGGGCCGCAACTGTGGCATATAGAAGTTCTCCGGGCTAGGAGTCAAACCAGAGCTGTAGCTGCCTGACTATGCAACAGCCATAACAATGCCAGATACAAGCTGTGTCTGCAACCTACACTACAGCTCATGGCAATGCCGGATCCTTAACCCACTGGGCGAGGCCAGGGATCGAACCCACATCCTCATGGAGAGTAGTTGGGTTCATTACCACTGAGCCACAATGGGAGCTTCCACATTATATTTCTGTTGCAGTGTTCTGCCTCTAAGCCCTACCAGCGTTATTGGCACAAACATGGAACTGCCTCCCATGACCCCTTTAAAATGGCTATATGCCCTGGGTGCCTAGAGGCTGCTGATACCCTGGTCTGAGAATACTGGTAGCATTTTTGGATTGTGAAGATATCAGAGTGGTGCCCCTCCTTTCCTCTTTAAAACATACTTTAGGGAGTTCCCGTTGTGGCATAGCCGAAAAGAATCTGACTAGTATCCATGAGGATGTGGGTTTTATCCCTGGCCTCGCTCAGTGGGTTAAGGATCTTGTGTGGCTGTGGCTGTGGCCAGCAGCTATAGCTCCGATTTGACCTCTAGCCTGGGAACTTCCATATTCCCTGGGTGAGGCCCTAAAAAGCAAAAAAAAAAAAAAAAAAAAGTACTTTAAAAATTATAAAAAACCTGAACCCCCATCTCATCCCCTTGAGGTAACCAATGTTACTTCTCTATGCTGAAAAAAAAAACGTACGCACATATAGGGGAGAGTTTTTCCCACTTAGAGCTTAGAAAGATGTAATGTTATACAATTACATCTTTTTCCCCTCTTAAATTATAGTCAGCTTTCCGTATCAATATCTTCTGACCTATTTTTAATTAATTAATTAATTTTGGCCATGGTGTGCAGGGGCTTAATGTGGAATCTCGGTTCCCAGACCAGAGATCCAACCCAGGCAGCAGCAGTGAAAGTACTAAATTCTTACCACTAGACCACCAGGGAATTCCCCCTGACTTTTTTTGGCCACACTCGTGGCACACAGAAGTTCCTGGTCAGGGATCTAATTTACACCACAGCAGTGACTTGAGCCCCTACAGTGACAACACCAGGTCCTTAACCTGCTGAGCCACAGAGGAGCTCCCCCTTGACCTACTTTTAATAGCAACATAACAGTCCAGCATAAGGTAATATCTAATTTCCTTACTTATGAACAGTCTCTTTGCTTCCACTGCTTGCTACCACAAATAATGCTACAATAAATTTCTTTCTATCTTTATTTATTTGCTTTTTAGGGCCGCAACCACGGCATATGGAAGTTCCCAGGCTAGGGTCAAATCAGTTACAGCAGCTGGCCTACCCCACAGCCACAGCAACATCAGATCCAAGCTGCATCTGCGACCTACACCACAGCTCATGGCAAAGCCAGATCCTTAACCCACTGAGTGGGGCGAGGGATCGAACCTGCTTCTTCATGGATACTAGCTGAGTTCGCTAACCACTGAGCCACAATGGGAACTCCAAATTTATACCAATATCCATATTGATGAGTTTTTTTAAAGGCTAGCTCTCCAAAACAAGATTACTACATTAATGACTCACTACGTTTAAAATTTTGCTATTGCCAGAATACTTACCAAGAAGGACAGAGTTCACATTATCATCACAGCATGGGAGTGAGCTTTCCTCACCTTTGCCATCAAAAAGTGGTGGTAAAAAAAGTCAAAATCTTTTGATTTTGTGCTGAGGGATGAAAATATTCTCATTTTCTCAGGAAACTGTATTTCCCTGATGAGCAATGAAGTTTATTTACTGGCCATTTGTACTTCTTTACCTATAAAACTGCCAGTTAGCATTCTTGGCCCATTTATCTCATCTTTTTTCCCTATCAATTTGTACGAATTCTTTGTACAGTACAGATATTAACTCTTTAGACTCCCAAATTTGTATATTCAGCCCAGACCTCTGCCTTGAACTCCAGATACATAGCTAATTGTCCATTGGTATCTCCAGTTGGAGAGGCATCCTAAACTTATTAGGTCCAAAACTGAATTTCTGGCATCCATCATGTTCCCCGTCACAGTAAACGGCAACTTGGTGTTTCCATCTGCCTGGTGTCACCTTTGACTTCTTTCTCTCACAACTCACATCTGATCACATACTGTGTTGGCTCTGCCCTAAAACAATATCCAGATCTGAGCACGTCCCTTGAATTCTACTGCAGCCATCCTGATCCATGTCACCATCACCTCCTCGTTGGATTTTTGCAGTAGTGATAATTGTTCTGAGCAAAGGACTATTTTCTCGTTGTTTTTGTTCATTTCACTAGCAGCCAGAATGATACTTATAAAACTATGAAAGATAAGTCACATCAGACAAATCTCTCTGTCCTCTATAATTCCAGCCTCATTAAGCGTGAAAGCCAAAGTTCCGGCTGTGGGACAGTGGAAACAAATCCGACTAGTAGCCATGAGGATGCAGGTTTGATCCAGGGATCCAGTGTTGTCGTAAGCTTTGGTGTAGGCTAACAGCTGTAGCTCTGATTCCACCCCCTAGCCTGGAAACATCCACATGCATGAGTGTGGCCCTAAAAAGCAAAAGTAAATCAATAAATTTTTTTAAAAAAGAGTGAAAGCCAAAGTTATTTCAATGGATCATAAGATGCTACACTTCCTCGTCTTTATGATTATTTAATCTGCTCCCCTCTCAGCCATACCAGTTCTTTTGTAATTCCTTCAACAGACAGGCATGCTCCTGCCCCAGGACTTTGTGACATGCACTTTCTGGCTGGAATGATTCCCTCAGAAGCTGGCTTGTTTGTTGCCCCCATTACTTCAAGTCTTTATCACTAACAGACTATGTTTTACTTAATTGATAATTATTGTCTGTCTCTCTCCACAAAAATATAAGCTCCAAGGTTGAGATTTTTGTCTCTTTTTTTTGGCCATGGCTGCAGGTGTGTGTAAGTACCTGGGCCAGGGATCAAACCCAAACCATAGCTGTAACCAGAGCCACAGCAGAGATAAAACCTGCTCCTTAACATGCTGAGCCACCACGGAACTCCAGTTTTTGACACTTTTTAAGTTCACTGCTACAGCCTTGGTGCTACCCCCATAGGGTAGGTGCTCAAGAAAATTTGAACTTGTAAGCAAATATTTCCCTGAGTTTGTCACACGTTATGTTTTGGATGCCTTCTGGTACGCAATCTTATTTGTTTGCTTTTTAGGGCTGCACCGGGTGGCATATGGTGGTTCCCGGGCTAGGGGTCGCATCAGAGCTGCAGCTGCCCACCTCTGTCACAGCCACAGCAACACGGGATACTAGCCACGTCTGCGACCTACATACACCACAGCTCACGGCAACCACAGATCCTTAATCACTGAGCTAGGCCAGGGATCGAAACTGCGTCCTCATGGATGCTAGTTAAGATTCCTTTCCCGAGCCACGAAGCGAACTCCCAAAATCTTATTTACATACATGTGTCAGTTTTGAAGTTTTCCCTCTTTTATTTAAAGTCTCAACTTTTACCCCCTCGAGGACCTTTCTTTTGACGTAATTTCCTACTTTATTAAACTTTTTATTGTGGAAAATTTCAAACATACACAAGGCAGATATAGGTCATGCCTCGTTGGGAAATTCCCTAAAGGCAGCGGTGGCTGATTTTTCCTTTTTTTTTTTTTTTAAACTGTCTCCAGCGTTTGCTAGGACTTCAAGCAACCTCTGGTAATGTGTTTCCAAAGACTGAGTTAAAGGCACGAGGGTTTCTGCCGGGCGGATGCCTCCCGGGCGATGCCTCTCAGGTCCCCTCAGACCGCGCAGCACAGCGGCAGTCCCAGGAGCCGGGTGCTGAGTGAAAGCGTTCGTACATGTTCTCCCGCCAGGCCGGGCCTTCCGTAGACACTCTCGCTGCCACCTCCAGGAGCGGGTTTGGCCTAGGCTGCCAGACTCAGAAGAACTCCGATTTCCGACTGAGTAAAGTTTTTCCTTGGGGCCCGCCAACCCCGGCCCCACCCAGGTCAGAGGCCACCTCTCCGACTAGGCCTCTCTGACGCCCTGCAGCTCCTGGCGCGCGGATTCCCTTCTCTAACCCTTTTCCCCCCTCCCCCCGGCAGTGGCGGTTGGTCGCGCGCCGCCGTCCCTCTCCCACCCTCAGCTAACGAGCGGGCTCCAGGTCCTCTGGGATTGGCTGCGTTTAAGGGCATCTTCTCTCAGCCTCTCTGATTGGCTGTAGGCCGCACAGGATGTGGGCTCCGATTGGCTAGGTAAGAGCGCCTGCGCGGCGGGGTTCTCGGTCGCCAGCCATTCCTGGGGAGGACTGCCGGCGGGTCGGACGTCTCGCCAGTCGCTGGAGGAGAGGTCCCGGCTCTCCGGGAGGGCAGCTGCGGCGGCAAAATGAAGATATTCGTGGGAAACGTCGATGGGGCGGATACGACGCCGGAGGAGCTGGCAGCTCTCTTCGCGCCCTACGGCACGGTCATGAGCTGCGCCGTCATGAAACAGTTCGCCTTCGTGCACATGCGCGAGAACGCGGGCGCGCTGCGCGCCATCGAGGCCCTGCACGGCCACGAGCTTCGGCCGGGGCGCGCGCTCGTGGTGGAGATGTCGCGCCCACGGCCTCTTAACACTTGGAAGATATTCGTGGGCAATGTGTCGGCTGCGTGCACGAGCCAGGAATTGCGCAGCCTCTTCGAGCGCCGCGGACGCGTCATCGAGTGTGACGTGGTGAAAGGTAACGCTGTGGCGGGGGGGGGCGCGGGCGCGCTCGGGGCACTCTGCTTCTTAGCCACGCCCCTTGCCCGGGGGTCGGTCACTGAGCGGTTGGCGGTGGGGAGATGGCCGGAGGTGTTGGGGGCGCCTTGGGTAGAGACCCCTTCTGCCTTTGCGGTCCAGGCACCATTAACCAAATGGGAGGAAGCGGCTCTGGGTGGGTTCGGCGGCCACTGTGAGCCGAGCTGCGGGGCCGGGGACGCGCCTGAGAGATTTGGGAGGGTACCGGGGGCGCGCCTTCCACTGGTCTCCTGGGCCTGGCACCGAGCGGAAATTGGGAAGTGACGGGCAGAAGCCGGATCGTGGAGCGGGGAAGATTTCGCCACTTCCCCACTTCCTCTCCAGACGTCGGTCAGAGGAAGGGAAAAGGGAAAAGGTGAGGGCTGACGCCCCAAAGCCACCCTCGTGTTCCCTCCCGATGAGTGCTCCCGAGCGGAAGGTAACGGGGCCCTTGGACGTTTTGGGGCTGGGATCTTTTAATATTGTGTGGTATGGGTCTGTTCATGGGTATGGTTACTCCTGGGTACAGGAGGGGCCCCTTGTGAACCACTTTGGCCTTTCAGTATTGTTAGGTGGGTCAGGCGTGGTAACTCTGCGCTTTCCAACTCCCTCAAACTTGTTCTTTTTTTCCTCTGGAATCGACTTTACATCAATTAACTGGAAACCCCGACCTTTCACGTGTGAAAGGAGACTTGTTTTACGAAGGCTCCTTCTGGGCAGCCAAGCTGGTGCCCCAGGGCAGTGCCCTTCTTTTATAAGCTTGGTGGTTTTGCAAGGTAGCACACTTTGTAGCTGAGTGGGACATGGGGCCTTAACTTACTAGTCGTCTTGGCTGAAGTAGTGTAGTTGTCAAGGGAGAGTCCTAGCCTGCGTTCACGAAGAATATATCACCGTAATTTAGGCCTGGCTTCCTTTTGGGGACTGTTGCCTTTTTAATAGTCTGAAGAAAGCTTATCTCCTAAGCTCTTTTTCTTTTTTGTTGGCAAGATTTGAGGGTACAGCCCTTGTGTATATGGCCAGTCTCTGTTCCACTTGGGAGCAGATCAGAGTTAATTTTGCCTTGCTGTCTTCAGGGATGCAATCTGGGAGTGAGTTTCTGATCCCTCGTTTCTGGTGTTGGATTCACATCTGCTTATACGCTGTGTGAGAAGTTATGAGGATAGCAAATAAATTTGGGACAGATGCTTACTCATTTCCACCAAGATACATCTTTTACTGTCTTGGAAAAGCACGTCTTTTGAGTCGTTCCTCATTGTTTCTGTAACTGGGGAAGTGTAAAGTCTCCACCACCAGGAGTGATTCCTTCTTTTGCATTGATACAGCGTTCTATTTTCCTCAACTCAGGCTATGCAGGTCCACGACTAACAGAATACAGGCTTTCCTGCAGGGTGCTCTGATGAGGCAGGTTGTATGGTGCAGAGATTTCTGCTTTTGTTTAGACTGAAAGAGTGGGGAGGGCCTCCTATTGGGCACCTGGCCAGGAAATGGATGGGGGTATATGACTCAGAGTTCTGTGTTTAATTGACCTAGTATGTTTTATGTTTTTAAAATTTTTATTTTTTGGTGGTGGTTCTTAGGTAGGGTGGCTACTAGATTGAGAGTCTAGAAAGTAGCATCTGAGGGGATAGTCTCTGTGAAATTCATTGGTCAAGAAGCCTCCTTTGGAGTGGTAGAGAAAGGTGAAAATGTGCCTGAGTTTGCTTGGAACTGACACCAAGTGACAGTAGCGGGGTGGGGGGAAGTGTGTAACTGCATGTGGTTTTTAGAACTCCTGGCTGATTCCTTGTGAGAATCCTAATGAGCAAAAGTTTGGCGAATTTTGTCCCTTTGTAAACATTTGGCAGAAGTGCATGGACTTTCTCAGGGAGTGGTGATTAGTTGTTAATTTGTAGTTATACTGATAATGTAAGAGAGCTCCCAGTATGCTTTGACGTAAGGGACTGTGGGAAAGATTTGAGGATCATATCCCCCTTGATGCCTTTGTATTTGGAGTGAAGGAAAGTGAGGTTTTTAAGTTGGGAATGTAGTGGAAGAGCCTGGCTCTGGCTCTATTAATAGCTCACCCATTTCTTGGTCTGGGAATAGACGTTTGGTTGAGTTGTCTTGTGTTCCTGGATGGTCTTTGAAAAGCCCAGAAGCTTGGCATTGCACGGGACAACCAGTTCTGTTTTATTTCACAGGGGAAGAAAACTTAGTTGCTTTGATTCAGGGATTTAGATAGGATTTGATTTGTAGAGTAAAAATCTCCATAGCAGCAGCAAATTGTAACCACTCTCTGCAGCTACATTCTATTATTGGGTGTTCAAAGATGAGGTCTGAAGTTGCTGACAGCTTTAGGAACCACTTAGGTTTCACGGAAGTCTGAAAGGCCAAAGAGGAAATTATTTCCTCCCTTTTTTTGGTGGCGGTCATTCTTTCCTCATACATACAACTCTGATTTCGAGTTAGAAGATTTTACACTTCTGAGAATAGGAAAACAAAATTTTCTGGATTCTCTTAACTTTTGGTACTGGAAGAATTGTGATACCACCACAGCATTAGGACATCTCCATTGCTTGCAGTCCCTTTAAATGTGATGTTATTCCTTCAGAGGTCAGTGTTTTCTTGAAGCAGCTCATGGGTCCCTGGAGTTTGCTAGATCTCTGTTTTTCCTTTATTGTACTAGGAGTAGTTGGGTTCATGAGCACCTGTGGTAAGGCTCCTCCGGATATGCCTGTTCAGAACACTGTGATAAGGGTTAGTTAAGCCCTCATGTGACTGAGTCAGCTGGACAGCCTGTTCACAGTTCCCTCCAGTATTGGGCTTAGGAACCTTTTTTTTTTCCCATTGCTTAATGAATTTTATTACAATTATAGGTGTACAAAAATCACAACTCAATTGGATAGCATTGGGCTTAGGAACTTTCTGATATAAATTGGTTATCATTGTATCTGATGGTTTTCTTATGTGGGTGGTCTGGGTGGTCAGTTGAATTATACGTATGAAATCTCTTTTCAAATTTCACAAATTGGTTTCTTAATAAATCCCATCTAGGGAGTAGATAATGTGATGTCCTGTTGTTCTTTAAACCCATAGAAAATTTTTTTGTTGGATGTTTTTTCCTAGTTCATTCCAATCTTAGGAATTTGTGGGTAGACTGACCAGGAATATAGTATGGTTCCTTAATATTTTTTTTTAAGGTATGTTTTGCATTTATAGTAATTATTATTTTTTTACTTAAAATTTTTTTTAGTTGATTTACACTGTTGTGCCAATTTCTGCTGTACAGCAAAGTGACCGAGTCATCTCACACACACGCACACACACACACACACACACATTTCTTTCTGGAAGTTTTTTTTTTTTTTTAAGGCCTCTCCTGTGGCACGTGGAAGTTCCAGGGCTAGGGGTCGAATTAGAGCTATAGCTGCTGATCTACGCCACAGTCACAGCAACTTGGGATACAGGCCTCTTCTGCAACTTACACTGCAGTCCTTGGTAACGCTGGATCCTTAACCCACTGAGCAAGTCCAGGGATCAAAGCCACATCCTCATGGGCACTGTGTCGGGTTCTTAACCCCACTGAGCTACAACGAGAACTCCCTGGACATTTTTTATTTATTTATTTATTTATTTTGCCTTTTGTCATTTTTTATGGCCGCGGGTTTATGGCCGCACCCGCGGCATGTGGAGGTTCCCAGGCTAGGGGTCTAATCGGAGCTGTGGCCACCGGCCTTCGCCGCAGCCACAGCAACGCAGGATCCGAGCCGCGTCTGCAACCTACACCACAGCTCACGGCAACGCCGGATCGTTAACCCACTGAGCAAGGGCA
>PVHT021183668.1:2556194-2621647 GCA_004024745.2 Catagonus wagneri | reverse complement strand
GGGGTCTAATCGGAGCTGTGGCCACCGGCCTTCGCCGCAGCCACAGCAACGCAGGATCCGAGCCGCGTCTGCAACCTACACCACAGCTCACGGCAACGCCGGATCGTTAACCCACTGAGCAAGGGCAGGGATCGAACCCGCAACCTCATGGTTCCTAGTCGGATTCGTTAACCACTGCGCCACGACGGGAACTCCCTGGACATTTTTTAGAATTACCTTTAATTTTCCTACAATCTTTTGCTTCCTGGTTGCCTTTGCATTCTCCTGGGGATAGGGTTAGTCAGCTTCTGCTTTTAAAGAGATCTGGGACTGCCAGCCTTTATTTTAGCTTACTGTTCCCAAAGTGGATGTGAGAGATCAGAGGATAGTTCAAGTGCCCTGTGGCTAGGCGGGAAGAAACACTTGCTTTTCACAAATCTGTAGGTGAGGAATCAGATTCTGGCTGTGGGGGTGTGAAGTTAGTTGGTCATTTTGTTCTTCTGTTTTTTCTGGAGAGTTCCAAATTTGCATGTACAAGTGGCATTGTATCTTTCGTATTTTGTTAGAAATGAAAGATCATTTCTATAGGGAAATAAGCCTATGGTTATTCCTAGGCTTGAATAATTACCATAATTTCTATGACTGTAACTATTTATACTTCACAAGGCTTTTTTTTTATTTTTATGCCTGCACCCGCGGCATATGGAAGGTCCCAGGCTAGGGGTCGAATCTGAGCTTCAGCTCCTGGCCTACGCCACAGCCACAGCCACGCCAGATATGGCGACTGCTGGATCCTTAACCCACTGAGCAAGGCCAGGGATCGAACACGCATTCTCATGGATACTAGCCCGCTTCTTAACCTGCTGAGATACAATGAGAATTCCTACAAGGCATTTTTCATCATTTCATTTCAATGTCCTAACTCTGACATGAGTAGGACAGGTTGTCAGATGGAGACTAAATTATGAGTTCTTTAAGAGTTTATAGCAAGTCAGTAATCTGCATCTTCACCTGAGGCATTTTAGCTCCTAGCCCAAGGATTCCTTTTGCTATACCATGCTTCTGACTTCTACCTGTTGATTATATTTTTATTGTCAAGTGTATGAGAGTTGTGTTGGTGGCATTGCCTTACATCCAGGAAGATGACTTACTTTTAGGGGTAGTTAGGTGGAAATTAGGACACTTATTTAGAGGCCATTTAAAAGGATTTCTTATCAGGAATGGAATCTTACTAATTTCATCCAGGTAATTTATTTCCTAAACTGATGTGAGAGAGATGGGGTCCTGGTGCTTGGACTTTAGCCACAGGTCCAGATGGGGTTAAGTGCATGGCCTTCACCAGTATGATCTTCACATTGTTCTTCAGATTCTCCTTGCACCATTGTGATGTGTGAGTTTGGATGTGAACAAGAATTTTTTCCCACTTGTCTCCTAATTTTGTTGTCCTGTGTGGTAGATGAGTAGGACTTGAGATCAACAGCCTGTTGTAGAGCCTGTCCCACCACAGCTCATTCAGATCCTGAATGAGGACCTCAGGGGGTTAGGAGCCTGGTTAGCAGAGCCTGCTAGCTGCAGTAATTGCAGCTTCTTGCCTTGAAGCTGAGAAACCAAGTCTTTTTTGTGAACAGAAGCCCAAGGGATAAGGAATACTTCTGTCTCTCTTGAGTAACCAGTGGAGGATGTAACATAGCCGGGGGTGGGGGAGAGGGAGTGGCTTGGGCCAGCAGCAGGCTCAGCTTCCATTCTCACGTCTCATTGGTTTATATGGAGTCCAGCTTCTGAGCTTAAATGTCTAGTCTTACTACAGTCCTGCCTTACACATTGACTTCTCAGGGGTAGACTGGTGTAGTGAAGGGGAAAGGAGAGAGCTGGGATTCTGCTCCTGACTGACACTTGATTTGGGGCAAGCCATATACTTTCTCTGAGTGTGTTTGCCCACCTGTAAAATGGGGATAATGATCCTTGGCTCTGCTTGCCTCCGGGAATTGTTGTGAGATCCTGATGGAGCACATGGAATTGTACATGGAAGTGCTTTGAAAACCGGAAAGTACTGTGGGGAATGGGGAGATCATATTGGAGGAATTTTGTGGGCTAAGGATTGCAGTCTAGTTGTCCTGCCTTAATTTTACTGAGACATGGATCAGGCCAGGACATAAGTGGTCATTTCCAGTGTTTGAGAGTTAAGCCTTTAAGGTGAACGGTAGTGTTTGGTGACCTTGAGTTAGCGAATACTGAATCGAGTGATGCAGGAATACTTTCTGCGTTTTGTCTGTTGGTTTATACTTGCAGGAGCTGTGTGAAGATTTTAATCCTGTGTGGCAGTTCATCTTTGCTCTTTCTTCTCTCACCAGAAAGTTGGGTGAGGTGGCAGAGGGAATGGGGAGAATGGGAAGAAAGCCGTAGGCGAAGGTGATTGCTTGGGAAAGTCAGAAGTGTTGTTATGTGGGAGCCACATTTTATGACCAACTCCTGGAGAGGAGGGTTTGGAGGCCTGAAGGTAGCTGACAACAGCTGGGTGCTGTTGGTGTGTCCAGTTTGGGACCCATCGGGTAGCATGCCCTGCCCCCCTAATTGCTAACCCTCTGTCTGCTGCTTTATCAGACTACGCGTTTGTTCACATGGAGAAAGAAGCAGATGCCAAAGCCGCAATCGCGCAGCTCAACGGCAAAGAAGTGAAGGGCAAGCGCATCAACGTGGAACTCTCAACCAAGGGTCAGAAGAAGGGGCCTGGCCTGGCTATCCAGTCTGGGGACAAGACCAAGAAACCAGGGGCTGGGGATGCGGCATTCCCCGGAACTGGTGGCTTCTCTGCCACCTTCGACTACCAGCAGGCTTTTGGCAACAGCACTGGTGGCTTTGATGGGCAAGCCCGTCAGCCCACACCACCCTTCTTTGGTCGCGACCGCAGCCCCCTGCGCCGTTCACCTCCCCGAGCCTCGTATGTGGCTCCTCTGACGGCCCAGCCAGCCACCTACCGGGCCCAGCCCTCAGTGTCACTGGGAGCCGCTTACAGGGCCCAGCCTTCTGCCTCCTTGGGTGTCGGCTATCGGACTCAGCCCATGACAGCCCAGGCAGCCTCTTACCGCGCTCAGCCCTCTGTGTCCCTTGGGGCCCCATACAGGGGCCAGCTGGCTAGCCCTAGCTCCCAGTCTGCCGCAGCTTCCTCGCTTGGCCCATATGGTGGAGCCCAGCCCTCGGCCTCAGCCCTCTCCTCCTATGGGGGTCAGCCAGCTGCGGCTTCTTCGCTCAACTCCTATGGGGCTCAGGGCTCCTCCCTTGCCTCCTATGGTAACCAGCCATCCTCTTATGGGGCGCAGGCTGCCTCTTCCTATGGGGTTCGTGCGGCTGCCTCCTCCTACAACACCCAGGGAGCAGCTTCCTCCCTAGGCTCCTATGGGGCCCAGGCAGCCTCCTATGGGGCCCAGTCTGCAGCCTCTTCATTAGCTTATGGGGCCCAGGCAGCTTCGTACAATGCCCAGCCTTCGGCCTCTTATAATGCCCAGTCTGCCCCGTATGCTGCACAGCAGGCTGCTTCCTACTCTTCTCAACCTGCTGCCTATGTGGCACAACCAGCTGCAGCTGCTGCTTATGCTAGCCAGCCAGCTGCCTATGCTGCGCAAGCCACTACCCCGATGGCTGGCTCCTACGGGGCCCAGCCAGTAGTTCAGACCCAGCTGAATAGTTATGGGGCTCAAGCATCAATGGGCCTGTCAGGCTCCTATGGGGCTCAGTCAGCTGCTGCGGCCACTGGCTCCTATGGCGCCGCAGCTGCTTACGGGGCCCAACCTTCTGCCACCCTGGCAGCTCCTTACCGCACTCAGTCGTCAGCCTCACTGGCTGCTTCCTATGCTGCACAGCAGCATCCCCAGGCTGCTGCCTCCTACCGTGGCCAGCCAGGCAATGCCTACGATGGGGCAGGTCAGCCGTCTGCAACCTATCTGTCCATGTCCCAGGGGGCCGTTGCCAACGCCAACAGCACCCCGCCGCCCTATGAGCGTACCCGCCTCTCCCCACCCCGGGCCAGCTACGACGATCCCTACAAAAAGGCTGTCGCCATGTCGAAAAGGTACTGTATGCCCCCCCGCCTCTGCCCCCAGCTGGGGCTCAGGGCAAGGGGCTGAGGTTGGCATGGGAGGGGAACTGGAGCCATCGGCCCCTCCCTTGGTCTTCTCTACTCCTGTGGGATGTCCAGAGGCTGAAGGGGGGTGATGTCTGTGAACTTTCCTGGTCACCAGGGTTCAGGTGGAGCGTAGCGCTCAGCCTGGGGTGGTACCAGCTAGTCAGGCCGGGAAAAGTGTCACCTGCCTAGGCTGACCCAGGTGCCATTGGAGCTACCGCCTGCAAGATTGTGGCCCATAGTCTTTCCCACTGTCTGAAGGATCCTTAAGCCTGTTACACGGTTGTCCTGACCTTTGGTGGGGGTGGGTTTCAAAGAGTGGTTCCTTTGGCACTCACCGGCTGAAGGCAGGGTGTTGGAGGTGCGTCCACTCTTGGGGAATTTGGGGACCTTGCTTCCGTCCGCCGTTCTGTTGGTAAACAACCAGGGTTTTTCTGTGCAGGGCCCAGGGGTGGGGATTGTTCGTGGTTTGGGAATGTAGATCAGAATCCACCTTGGCCAGTTTAGAAGGGAGGGCTTCAGTGGTGGGCTTGGTTACCTCCTGAGTTGGACCAGGCTTGGTTTCTTGCCCTGGATAGGGTGATGAGCCTTCTGACAAAATCTTGTTTGTTGGAGACCAATCTGATTACAACCCTCCCTTTCCCCGTGCCCACCTGGAGCTCTCCCCTCGATTGTCTCATTCACCAACTGTCTTCTTCTCTCGACTAGGTATGGTTCCGACCGGCGTTTAGCCGAGCTCTCTGATTACCGCCGTTTATCAGAGTCGCAGCTTTCGTTCCGCCGCTCGCCGACAAAGTCCTCGCTGGATTACCGTCGCCTGCCCGATGCCCATTCCGATTACGCACGCTATTCGGGCTCCTATAATGATTACCTGCGGGCAGCTCAGATGCACTCTGGCTACCAGCGCCGCATGTAGGGCCATCCTGGGACGGGGCACCACAGGGAGGGGAGGAGAGGTGGGGTAGGGTGCAGACCCAGGTTATCACCACTGGCCCATGTCTCTCCTGTTTGCGGTTTTTCATCCCCTCTACCGTGTGGGCCTTCCCCAGGAGACGATCCTTTTGAGTGTTCGGCAGTAACTTACTTTATTCCTTTGCCTCAGCAGCAAATCTTGCTATTGGCTCTAGAAGTGCGGTTCCCCTCTCCCCTGCCTCCCGTCTCTCTAGGATGGGAATTTCTTTTATGTTTTTATTTTTTTCCTAGCTCCCTTTTATTTTTGTGCGCGATATTTAAGGTCGTCTGGATGGGGAAGCAACCTGCAGCTGAGGTCGGCGGCGCCTTTTTCTTTTTAGATGTGAGGAGGCCAGGAAAGGGTTAGCCTAACCATTTCCTATGCGCCAAGCTGTGCCAGCAGTCCAGGGGCCCTGACTTTGTCCCTCTATAGACTGTGTTGAGACTGAGTTCCTTTTGGGACAGTCGGTTGGTTTATGTCCAAATCCCTGCTGACCCCTGATGTTCTAGCTGATGCTGAGCGGCACAGTCCCACTTCCCCATCTCCCCAAGTAGGTGGTGTTAGAAAACCTTAATTTTTTTCCCTTTTGTATGGACTACAAATAAAACTTGGGGCGATTTGCAGTTTGGAAACCTGGTTGTCATTGTCTTGATTGCATTCAGTTTCAGAGAAGCCAGTTTGACATCCAGGAAGACATGACAACTAAAGGGAAGGCGGCCAGAGAACCCAGGGCAGATGAGGAAGGGGGTTTGAATGTGGGAGTTAGAGTGATTTCCCTTCTGCCAGGGGGATTTACCTCGTCGTCCTACTGGTCTGTCATCTTTAGGACTGGAGAGTCCGGGCGAGGTTGCTTCGACTTGGATTAATCACATCAAAATGTCCATTTCCCTCTGCCTGTGCTTGGCCATTTTCCTTGACTTGTCTCCAGTTCAGAAACAACCTGGGCTCCAGCTGGGTGGTTCTGGGTTTGGCTTCTCAAGTGAGAAGTGGGGGATGGACTGTTTTGGTGCTTATGAGGCTAGTGGGTCCTCATAATGGGTGCCAGTGAGTACTGGGGCTGGGACCTGGAAAGGAGCCAGTAGTTGGGCTGGGGGTCATGTCACTGGTGGTGCCCCATGGGTGGGACAGTTGGAAGGAGATGTGGGGGATTCTGGCCGTAGATCTGGTATTTTGCCTGTTGGACATCACCGTGGAGCATCCTTCCTGCGTCCTGCCAACCCCTGCCATCGTAGTCACCTGAGAGTCGGGTTCTTGGTGTTAAAATTGACTCTGGGGAGGGGGTGAGGTGCGAGCATAACCAAGTACGGTTGCTGGGATAGGGTGAGGAATTGATACTTTTATTCTGGGACCAGGGGTTCAGAGGACCTGGGCAAAAAATTCGGTAATTCCAGCTGTGGACAAGATGGAGGCTTGGGATTTTTGATGGGTGAATGGAAGACTGGTTGGGTAGGATGGTAAACCTACCATGTTCTTTTGGGAAAGCAGGCTTTAGAGATTTGATTTGGAAGTCCGTTGGGGCAAGGTGCTTTTGGGGAGGTGTGTGTGTGTCAAGTCGAATTCAGATGGGTTCTCTTCTGCCTCCTTCCCTGGTTTTTGTGAACTTGCCTGTGACAGCAGTTTGCCCAGCTATTCCCTTCTCTCTGCCCGCTGGGCAGAAGCATGTGGTCTTTATATAAGTATAGGCTCTTTCTTGTGGATGCTAACTGGGATAATCTCGGGTACTGGGCCCATAGCTCTTTTCCTCGTTTTCCTTTCTGCTCACTGCTTTGCTTTCAGGTACTTTACAGCTCCTTTTCATTTCTTTGCAAGACTTGGAGGAGGGGGAGTTGGTTAGGTTTCTTGTCACTTTTCTGCAGTGAAGAAGGGGTTATCTCAGGGCCAAGTTAATAGGCTTTTAACTGTGGTTATTTCTCTGGAAATCAAGGGTTGGCTGATTTTAGGTCTATGGTTGTGGCCTCTGTGTTTGTAATTACTTTACCAGTGTGGCTTTCTGTCGTCTTCCTTTCTCTCCAGTGAGGGTTCTGTCACTGTCCCATGGTTCCTGTGAAAAATAGCCCCATGTGTTCTTGGGGCCTGTGTTGATGTTTCTTTATTGCAGCCCAGGTTCTTCAGTGTGAGCTGGCCTAGATGATCACTGCTTATCATCTTTAGGTTCCGATGTCCTTGCTGCCTCCACTGCCAAAGCTAGAAGGAACTAAAGCTAAATCATTTGTCATTTTTCTCTTTATTGCTGATCGGTTTAAAATTCCCTCCCTCTTTTAAATTATGTCATTTGTGGGAGTTCCCGTCGTGGCGCAGCGGTTAATGAATCCGACTAGGAACCATGAGGTTGTGGGTTCGATCCCTGGCCTTGCTCAGTGGGTTAATGATCCGGCGTTGCCATGAGCTGTGGTGTAGGTCGCAGACGCAGCTCGGATCCTGCGTTGCTGTGGCTACAGCGTAGGCTGGCGGCTACAGCTCCGATTAGACCCCTAGCCTGGGAACCTCCACATGCCGCGGGTGTGGCCCTAAAATGACAAAAAAGCAAAAAAAAAAAAAAAAAATTATGTCATTTGTGTCGATCCTGTAGCCCCCTCCTCATACTTTGCTTTTTGTGGATTTCTGATCTCCCGGGTCTTATCACTTGGAGGTGGTTGGGCTGATTATTGGGACAATAGACATTTAATGTGTGTTTTGGGAAAAGGGGGTGGAAATATGGGCTCCCAGTGTCCTTCAGATCTTGCACTTCATATATATCACCTGTGTAACCTGGCCTTCATTGGGGAAGGTTGAGATGGTTTATTCCTGGAATAAGACCACATAAAGGCTTCTCACTTTTGTCAGCCTGTTCTCTCGTGAGGTTTGGACCTTGTTTAAAATTCTGTCTGGGATAGGCCTGGGGTCCCCCTCCCTTTTACTGGAGCTAATGGGACTATATCACTGAGTGGTCAGCCTCTACGGATAGGCTGCATTTTTGGTCGTGCCCATCAGTTAAACTCTACTGATGTCTGTGCACAGACTTGGTTCTCTAGTCATTTTGTCCTATGAAGCCAAGTAAGTTGACTGTAACATGGGATGGCTATGGTCATGATGGAAATAAATTTCCTAGACTTATGGACCAGTATGTAATGGGAGTTTGGGTAATAAAGAACATAAGATGGTTGTGATGGGTGGAAAATTCGTATTCACCTAAACTCTATAGGTATCTTTAAAAAGGTCATAAAGGGTAGAATCTAGAGTTTTCGGGGGGGGGGCGGGGGAGTAGTTCTTAAAATAATTTCAAATCTAGCTGTAAATCATTAGAAATATTGTGTTCTGTTCGGATAGCTGAGCCCTTGGGCTGCCTTGGGGAGTTTATAGTCTGGAGGATGCAGGACCTACCTTGCTGAGCTAGTTACATTTATTAAACAATGCCAGGGAAGTGGTAGGTAAGGAAGGAGAGGATGGGACAGTCCCACTAGAGAAAACCATGGAGATGGAATTTGTTTGATTTGACAGTTGACTTGACATAGAGCGAGTTACTGAGAGTGTTGGCTCTAAAATCTGGCTGCTTGAGTTTGAATCCTGGTTCTGCCACTTATCTGTGTGATCTGATATGTTGGGAATTCTACCTCAATTTTTTCATCTGTAAAATGGGAATAATAGCAAACATCTATTGAGCACATGCTAAGAATTGATAAAAGTACTTTTCATATGTGTATATACACACACACACACACACACACATATATATATATATATATGTATATATATATATATACACACACATTTTTTTTTCCTTTTTTCAGTTGTACCTATGGCATATGGAGTTCCTGGGCCAGGGATTGAATCTGAGCCACAGCTATAAACTATGCCCCAGCTGCAACTTCTGATCATTAACCCTTTTGCCACAGTGGGAACTCTGCTTTTCACATATTAATTTCATTTTATCTTCATTGTAATTCAAATATATTAGGTACTTGGGATGGGGGAGGCGGGGACTGCACCTGCGGTATGTGGAAGTTCCCCGGCCAGGGATTAAACCCGTGCTGCAGTGTGTCTGTGTCACAGCTGCGGCAGCTCTGGATCCTTAACCTGCTGTGCCTCAAGGGAACATCCTGTATTAGGTACTTTTAAACTTATTATATAAGTTGGGATATTAAGGCTCTAAGTTAACTGCTCAAGATCACATGGGTAGAAAGCAAATGGATCAAGGAATTGAACCAGCCATTTTGAACCATCCAGAACTTTGCTTGTTGTCAGTACTACTGTTGGGAGGGCAAAGAACAGGTTTCAAGTGTAGGGCCTCATATATAGTCACTGCTTCTTAAATGCTAGTCATTTCTGAAATAATGGGTTAGAATATTCTGGGTAGATTGGGATGGCCTAGTGGAGGACACAGCTGAGGAGAGGACTTTTGATGCAGGTGTTAGTGTAGCGCATATGAATAACAGTGAAGGGAGAGGATTTTTTTTTTTTTTTGGCTTTTTAGGGCTGCATCTACGGTATATGGAAATTCCCAGGCTAGGGGGCAGAGCCACAGCTGTCAGCTTATGCCATAGCCACAATAACTTGGGATCCAAGCTGTGTCTGCTGCCTATACCACAGCTCACAGCAAAGCTGGATCCTTAACCCACTGAGCGAGGCCAGGGATCAAACACACATCCTCGTGGATACTAGTCAGATTCGTTTCTGTTGCACCACAACAGTAACTCCCGGGGAAGGGATTTTTGTGATGAGTGGTACCTGGGAGTGATGTAGGCCACTGGACCATACCAGTTTTGGCCACCTCCCATCTCAGACAACACTGTTGAATCCTGGGATCAGATTCTTCTAGTTTTGGAGAAGAAAGGTATAAGGTAGGAGACCTGCTCAGACATGAAGGGAAGGCTTAGTATATGTAGTTGGCAGTGGGATTGGAGGCCTAGGAAGCTTGCTAGTTGTTCCCTCTGAACTTCCTGGAGAACACTTGTTTTAATTTGAGCCCCCATTAGACCTGTGACTCATTTCTGGACCAGGAACAGGGTCATTTGTTAGATATATGAGTTGTATACTTACGTACACTCCTAAGGTACGAAAGGGTTTGAAACAAATACACATTGCTGATTCACAGTTGAATGGTTTCCACTGACACCAGTGTTTTCCTTTGCTTTTTTAGGGCCACACTTGTGGCATATGGAGGTTCCCAGGCTAGGGGTCCAATCGAAGCTGCAGCTGCCGGCCTATGGCATAGCCACAGCAACATCAGATCCGAGCCATGTCTGCGACCTGCATCACAGCTCACGGCAATGCCAGATCCTTAACCTGCTGAGCGAGGCCAGGGATCGAACCCGCAACCTCATGGTTCCTAGTCGGATTCATTTCTGCTGTGCCACAACAGGAACTCCAACACCAGTGTTTCTCCCCTGAATTTGGCTTTGTCCCTCATCTCCCTTTCCCTTTCAATAATCCAGGCTCCAACCTTTCATCTCTTCAAGATCTGCAGCCAGACTATATTTATGCAGCCAAATATATTTGGCCCTGACAGAACATCAGCTTTCTAGATGACTTTGGACAGGTCACTTCATCTTTTTTTAATTTAGAGGTTTGGTAACCTGAACAGAAGAATCACCAAAATGGCATCTGCAGTGTTCCAGACAAGGAGCTTTTAAAACATCTCATTCTCTGTAGACGGGGTGGTAAGGTAGAAGATTTGGACCCGATACCTTTAGTTTAAAAACCTTTAATGGTTTTTAAGGGGCAAACATATAAGCTTCATTAGTACTTGGTAAAATACAGTTGCGTAAGTGACCATGAATATGGAGATACTGAAGCTACAAATCTCCCTACTTCAACCTTCATTTTGCACGTCTGTCAGATGTAATCCTGGTGATCAGAAGCTGTAGCATAGGTTACCCTGGCTTTGGGGAACCTGCTTTTTATGTTTGAGGTAGACTGCAAAGTATACTAAATGATACGAGTAAAACTGCTTGTTTTTAATACTAAGTGTCCATGTTCTTAAGCTGATACTGACTGAAAAATTTAAGTCATTTCTCTCCTTTTGGTTATCAAGAAGTTAACTTGTGTTCATTTATTCATTTCTTGGCAAATATTTGAGTGCCTACTCTGTGCCAGGTGCAATTTTAACGTAGGATAATAGGCAACTAGAAAAGGTCCTTGCCCCCGTAGGACAAATATTTGTTGCGCGCAGGGGATGGGAGGGAGTCAGATAACGAACCAACAAATAGGATTTCAGGTGGTGGTAAGTATTTGGAAAAATATCACGGAGTCATTGGGTTAGAGTTCCAAGGCAGGGTTGGAGTTGGAGGGATGTCTTTAGATGGGTGGCCAGTGAAGAGCCTGGAGAAGTAATATTTCAATTTGAATGAGCTTGGCACAAAGAGGCCTTGTGCGGAGCATAGTTGGGGTGGGGTGTGTGTGTTTGGGTATTGGGGGGAGTTGTTACATTGGGAGATTCTGGCAGGAATCAGATTATGTGGCATGGGTTTGAAACTTTTGCAGGTGCCATGGGTTTTAATTTTAAAAGGGTAATGATTTAATATGGTGTACTCAGTTGGATGAATTTGCAAAATGAAAGAAATACAATTCTGTGAGGGTTTTCAGAAGGTAAATCAAGTAGATTGGGGGTGGGCGTGGACAGTGGTCAGCAAACTGGCCTGAGAAGATCTTACTCCGGTTTTTCCCCTTTGGACTTCGAGACAGTCCTAGTTTCATAGTGAATTGATCTCTCATATGCTTTGGTATTTTGGAAAAAAGCTCTATTTCCAGGGCTATTAGGACAAAAAAATTGGAACAAAGAGCTGAAAGGATTTCTATACCAAATGTGTTTCCCTGCACAAATTGAGATGTGATCACCTCCTGGTGCCGGCCCCCTTCAAAAGGGTTCACTTGCAGCTAACATGCAGTTGGTTTTCTTCATCACTGATCCCTATGGCCTTTACTCATAGGGTCGCAGTCAGCATCAGGATCCACAATGAAAATGGGCCAAGATTAGTGGCCACTACATCATGTAAATTGTTCTAATGTTTAGGTTCTTACCTTTTCCCACCGTAGAATAAATTCTTGACCAGTTTCCCACCATTTGATTTAAGTCATGTCAGGTTTTAAAATCCATTTTCATAACTTCACCATTCTTTTTATGATCCACACCCCAGGGAAAGGGGGCTGCTTTGAACGGTAGTTTCTACTTGTGCTATCTTGTTTTAAGCTCCCCCCCCCCCCTTTAAAGTCCCTCTTCAAAAGCTGCTTTGCATAAGGGTCATTGCTTGTTCAATGAGTATGGGATTATGTGAAGAAGCCAAAGGATGATTTGAAAAGTGTGATAAGGGAAGCCGGACCCTATGGATAGTGCTGTTACTGTATTTTGCTTATAGCTGGTTGTGATCAGGCTCTTCCCTCTAAGGTCGGTTCTAGGAGTTTAAATCTACAGCTTTGGCTGATGGCGCCCAATAAAATAAAACAAAAAACTTTGCTGCTCCAGTTTTTTCCTCAGGGCTGGGTGGGGGTGGGGGTGTTTTCTTGATCTCCACGGTCACAGAGAGACGTCTCTTTCACCTTGGACCCCGGGAGGCTGGTTCCTGGGGGGAACTTGTCTCCTCGGCGCCTCCTGAGTAATGCACCCCTTAACCGAGCACACCTCGGGGGGCTTTATACCCTAATTGAAGTTGAGCCCGTTAAGCTTTCCTTTTACCACCTGTGAAAATAGCTTCAATTTGGGGGTAACTCCGGGATCCAGTGTAGATTCTTGGCCAAAGGAGGAGGTTGGTTTCTTAAGGTGGGACGCTGCTTTTTTTCCTATCTGGCTTTTGGGTCTGCGTAAGCTATCATCTGCGGCATCGTGGCTGCAAGGGGTTGGTGTTTGGGAGTTTTAAGTTTGGACGAGAAGGCAAAACGGAGCGCACGTGAATTGGCGAGATGTGGAAGCTTGACAAAATTAGCGCCGTGAAGCTAAATACCTCCACCCCAGGGCTCTAGCTTGCTCCGCCTAATGGCGGGCGGAACCCCGCCAGAGAAGCCCACGTTGGTAGTTCCTCCCTCACGCCGACCTCTCACCCAATCAGTGACTTCGGCTTCTCGAGAATGTTACTCATTGGCTTTCGTCTAAACGCTTGGGGGTTACTGACGTTTACACCTCTTCCCGGCCTCAGGTAATTGGCGTTCGTGGTAACCAATCAGGAGGAGGATCTACGGGAAAGCCTGCCTTTTACTTTTTTGAGTGGCCAATCCGGTGATAGGCTCGCCTTCCTCTACCCAGAGTCACTTCTGCGGCCGCCGCCATTTTAGCGTTTTGTCAGGAGCGTCCGCGCCGCGAGGAAGGCCCCTGCTGATTTTCGTGCGGGTGAGAGACTCCGAGCCCTTACATTGCTTTTCTTTTGTCTCGTTAAATCTTAACTGCTTCCTTGAGCTTCAGGGGTATCCTATTGGGGTTGTGGCCTCCGCACCCGTCACTGAGAGACGACCTCGGTGCTCGGCATTGCGCGGTAAGCCCGAAGCAGCCCTTCCCCCACGACCTCCCCAGAGAAAACCTGGCCTTCTCCCCACCGAGCCCTTTTCCCGGTTTACAGCCTCGAGGTTTCCATCGAGATAACGGCGTTTCCCTTAGGTTTAGGAATTACAATCTCGTTTCGAGAATTTCTCAAGCCCTGAGACATCGTCGTGTGGGTGCTGAGTCTGAAGCCCATTTTTCCGGCCATGCGTTTCTCTGTTCTGCGGGAGCTTGTAGGAAGGCACCCCGAGAGAGGCGTTCCCACTCCAGCACTTCCTGTGCTCCCCAAACGCTTCGCTCTCCGTCCTAAGCCACCGCTTCAGTGCTTCCAAAGGAAACCCTAAAACGTAGCTACTGTAAGGTCCATTTTTCCGGGAATGGTGGCTAGTTCTTTGGTTACGAGGGGAAGACCCAGTTCATAATTTCGGTCAATCCAGCCAGCAAGGCAGTTAGAGTTTTGTTTTCTGTCTTTATAGTGGATAGAAAGCCCAATACCCCCCGCCCCAGGGCTGCACTTACGCCCTCACTTTTCGTTTCCAGTCCCGTTTGGAAGAACTACTCAACTCTTAGCAAATCCTTTGCCTACGTTTACTGAAGATCTCTATTACAGATGCTTTCACATTTTTATAGTTTCTGCAGCTGAAAGTCTAACGGGCCTCCTTATTTCAGTTTCCTTTTGATGATTTTGTGGAGGTGTGGGGTGTATGAGAGAGAGGGAAAACTGGCAGTATTTGTCAGACCGAAATTGGTAACTGACATGGGCCTGAGGTCTTTTGTTAGAAATTTTGTTTCTTCTCGCTTAGGCTGTGTCCGAGATGGTAAAGCTGTTCATTGGAAACCTGCCCCGCGAGGCCACAGAGCAGGAGATCCGCTCACTGTTCGAGCAATATGGGAAGGTGCTGGAATGTGACATCATTAAGAACTACGGCTTTGTACACATAGAGGACAAGACGGCGGCCGAGGATGCCATTCGCAACCTGCACCACTACAAGCTACATGGGGTGAACATCAACGTGGAAGCCAGCAAGAATAAAAGCAAAACCTCCACAAAGTTGCATGTGGGCAACATCAGTCCTACTTGCACCAACAAAGAGCTTCGGGCCAAATTTGAGGAGTACGGTCCAGTCATCGAATGCGACATCGTGAAAGATTATGCCTTCGTACACATGGAGCGGGCAGAGGATGCGGTGGAGGCCATCAGGGGCCTTGACAACACAGAGTTTCAAGGTGAACCACCCTCTGGGAAGAGGGCTGAACACGAGGTTTTTGGTAGAAGATAGGTTGGATAAGTAAAGGAAGGGGTTTAGGGGAGAGATACAGCTGTTGGCTGGCTAATGGTGAAGATTAAATGTGGGCGATGGACTTAAAATGGAGAAAGCACGTGATTTAGAGGCTTTACCTTAGGCAAATCTAGTTTAGGAGAAAAACCACTCGACTTTAGTTTGGAGCCCCTAGGCTTTTATGTCTGTTAGTGCAGAAATCCTTTCCTCTGAAGACTTCTTTAGGTATTTTTTTCTTTTTGGGGGGAGGGGGTAGAGCGCTCTGAAATTTATTGCTTTAGCACGTATTTTGTTATTTTGTATGTGGAGGACCTGGCAAAAGCTGGCTTAAGCAGTGTTATTTAGGAGTCAAGATTATCTGTTAAATTCGTCACCTCATCCCAATCATAGCTTCCCAGTAAATATAGTTAGTTGTTACACTAGTTTTTAGAGAACTAGTGTCTTTAAGGCTATAGCTCTTACTGCTTTTCTGTTACACTGGCACTAAGAGGTTCTGATTGGAGGATGAGAACAGTTTAGAATTGAGGCTAATCGGGAGTTTCTGAGATTTGGGGGGCAATAATGGCAATGCCTTTTTACTGGTTTGAGGTGTGGGCTCTAATGTCCCTGGTGAATAGAGCAGTTGGGTGGGTGTTATCTTGGAACCTTGCTAGATGAATTATTAGTGTGCCCAGAAGGGAGCACAAGTGATGCTAAGGTATTTTATTTTCTTGGTTTAAGATCTTAAGTTTCTGTGGCAAGAGTGGCAGTAGCGAAGGGGATGGTAACCATGGTGAGTTGCTAACTTTTCTTCCGCCCACTTTGGATTTCCAGTGTCAAAAAAGAGCCTTTCTCCTTTAGTGTAACAACTTCTAAATTATGGGGTATTCCCGCAATGCCTCATTATGTTTGTAATTTATATTCCAACGTTTTTTTTTTAGCCCGAACAAGGTAGTGGCTGCTGCTTCTCCTGAGCAACACTCTTGTTAAGAGTCATTGCTGCCATCTTTGGTATTTACTTCTCTTAACTTGAACCTTTTTAGACCTGGAAGTCTGATCATCATTCTCTTAAGTTAATGGGTGCCCTGTGTCATGGGTATTGGCTGTGCATTACTAAGGAATAATGTCACAGGTCTCTCAGGTCTAGATTGTTTTTCTTTTTTAATTGGTAAGTTGAGAACTATTTTGCGTCAACAACTTAATTGGGAGCAAAGGCTTCCTTGTGGAGGGTTTATGATATCTAATTTTTGAACACTCTTCTCTAAGCTATGAAGAGGTGGTGGTGACTGTAATAGTCACGTATGTAAAGGAAGGATAGTTTGGACCGATACAGGACAAATTATCCTTAGACGGTAACTCTCGGCATCTGAATTCTAGGCTCTCATGATGCTTAGTTATTTTAGCTCTATTTACGTTGCTGTTAGTTATTGTCCTTAAAATTGTCTAGTAGGGTTCTTTATATAGAGAGAGTAGCAGTATTTATTACGGTGGTCCTTTTCCCTTTCAATTTATCACTGTTGGGTATATTCTTTTTATTATCTGCCCATTTAAGAAACATTCGTTTTAGATTTTTTTTTTGTTTTTTTGCCTTTATCTAGAGCCGCACCCGCGGCATATGGAGGTTCCCAGGGTAGGGCTCTAACAGGAGCTGTAGCCGCTGGCTTTCACCACAGCCACAGCAACGTGGGATCCGGGCCGCGTCTGTGACCTACACCACAGCTCCCAGCAACGCCGGATCCTTAACCCACTGAGCAAGGCCAGGGATCGAACCCGCACCCTCATGGTTCGTAGTCGGATTCGTTAACCACTGAGCCACGAAGGGAACTCCTCGTTTTAGATATTTTTAAAGACTTAGTTTTTTCTGGCTTTGGAATCCTTTCTGGCAAATCCTTAGATAAAGACAATCATTAATGACGTTTATGTCTTGAAAGGGGGATGGTTGGTTGCTTGGTTGCCCTTGTTTTCTCTGGTTTTGTTAGGTGCCAACATGGTGGCCACGTGGGCAAATGCTGCAGTGACATAAGTTAACAATTAAGTACTTAATTACACATCTTAGTGGCACCCGACACTTACTAGATATGATGTTTAAACTAGAACTTTTTTTGGTCCTTCTACTCCCTTTTCCCTTTCTTAGTCTCCAAGGACCTAATTTTAATTTTGTAGGTGAAATTGTATATTTACCACTTTCTGTAATGTTAGATGAATAGATGATTTATCTGCTGATTTTCCTGGTTCTAAGCATTCACATTTTTGACATCTGCATGCTTGGGTGCATGATAGCCAATTGTATTGGAAAGTTTTTCCTGGAATTTGCTTTACCATTAAACTTTTTCAGGGTTCCTGTTGTAGTACATCAGGTTAAGGATCTGGTGTTGGTATAGCTATGAGTCACAGCTGCAGCTCAGATTAGATTCCTGGCCCAAGAACTTAAGTATGCAGTGGGTGTGGCTGAAAAAAAAAAAAGGAAACTTGAACTTTTCCAGAAATGTTTCTTATTTCGTTAAATTTTCAGAATTAGCTTTTTTACTTTTATTTTTATTTTTATTTTTATTTTTACTTTGTCTTTTTGCTTTATCTAGGACTGCACCCGTGGCATATGGAGGTTCTTAGGCTAGGAGTCTAACAGGAGCTGTAGCTGCGGGCCTTCGCCACAGCAACACAGGATCCGAGCCGCGTCTGCAACCTACACCACAGCTCATGGCAACGCTGGATCCTTAACCCACTCGGCAAGGCCAGGGATCGAACCCGCAGCCTCATGGTTACTAGTCAGATTCGTTAACCACTGAGCCATGACGAGAACTCCCAGAATTAATATTTTTTATTTCCAGAATACAAATTGTAATTTTCAGCAAAACAAGTTCACGCTCTAAGGATCTCAGCTCTCTGATTTAAAGTGGAAAAGAACTGAAATCTTGCTAAGATGAACGGTTTGATCCATTGATTAATCTCGTCATTTTCCACTTTTCTCATTCCCCTTTATCTTCCATATTTTTCGGAATATTTTTTTCTGAAAATTTAGGTGTCTTGTAAATGGCCTGCCCTGTTTTCTTCAACTCTGCTATAAAGGGTCACAAAAGATTATAAAGAGGTCTTGTTAGAATCTGTATCAGAACTTGCAAATTAAAGGACCCACTTAAGGAGGGGGAAAGCAGTCTTTCAACTCATATTTCACCCCCTTCCCCCATTCGTGAGGGTTTTTTCCTACAAAAAATCTTGAAACTTGCCTACCACACTCAGCCATGGATCAAGTCTGGATCACCATCAATGGTAACTTTTCTATTCTCTTTGATTTTTAGGGTTAAGTCGGGGATTGTCGTTTGCATTCTCCTGCTTAATGAAATCAAGAGTCTTAATAGTGAAGATTGGAGGTGTTAGAATGTTGTGGAGCACTCTTAGTGTGGTTTCTTTTGACATTTCAGGGTAGTTTTTGTCTAGTTACTTGGCAAAGGATTATATGCTTATTTTTGAGCAAGAGACGTTTCTTAATCCTGAAGCTGGTGTTAGAACTGAAACATTTTCTTCATTTAATTGATCTTTGCCTAAAATCAGGTTATAATACTGAATTTGTACTGGACTTTAAAAAAAAAAAAAACTTTAGAATGGCATTGAGTCCTGTATTAGAGTTGTCTAGGTAAAGCCATTGCTATGACCAGTGTCTGGGGTAGGGGCTGGGGCTATGACTAAGAGTGATAGCAACCCTTCTTGCGTCTGTTTCTTCAAGGCAAACGAATGCACGTGCAGTTGTCCACCAGCCGGCTTAGGACTGCGCCCGGGATGGGAGACCAGAGCGGCTGCTATCGGTGCGGGAAAGAGGGGCACTGGTCCAAAGAGTGTCCGATAGATCGTTCGGGCCGAGTGGCAGACTTTACCGAGCAATATAATGAGCAGTATGGAGCAGTGCGCACACCTTACACCATGAGCTATGGGGATTCGTTGTATTACAACAACGCGTACGGAGCGCTCGATGCCTACTACAAGCGCTGCCGTGCTGCCCGGTCCTATGAGGCAGTGGCTGCTGCAGCTGCCTCTGCGTATAATTACGCAGAGCAGACCTTGTCCCAGCTGCCACAAGTCCAGAACACAGCCATGGCCAGTCACCTCACCTCCACCTCTCTCGATCCCTACGATAGACACCTGTTGCCGACCTCAGGAGCTGCTGCTGCTACAGCTGCTGCTGCTGCAGCAGCCGCTGCTGCTGTTACTGCAGCTTCCACTTCATATTACGGGCGGGATCGGAGCCCCCTGCGTCGCGCTACAGCCCCAGTCCCCACTGTTGGAGAGGGCTACGGTTACGGGCATGAGAGTGAGTTGTCCCAAGCTTCAGCGGCCGCGCGGAATTCCCTGTACGACATGGCCCGGTATGAGCGGGAGCAGTATGCGGATCGGGCGCGGTATTCAGCCTTTTAAAGCTTGAGGTGAGAGTGGTGGGGTGTCCCCTGTTCTGGTTTTGCCATCCCTCCTGCAGCCTAAAGGCTCCAGTTAGGCTGCCCTGCTTGCTTGCTTTTGCAGAGTTAGGGTATGGTTCAGAGCATAGGGAGAAGTTCTAACTACATAACTTTCTGAACTATGTAAACATTCTGAACCCTTATGGCCGATTTTCCAGGGCTTCTAGTCCTGGGAGTCTGATTCTATTTGTGCCTGGAAAAGCAAACAATGGTGTGAAGAATCTTGGGTCACACCTGTGTGCTCTAATTGAACTGATCCCAGAACCCAGACATTCAGACTCAGGTGTGCTATTTCTCAGAGCCTTTATTGAAATTCCTAGGTGTGCGACATCTAAGGTCTACAAGTTTGCTGTTCTGCTTCATGCTATGTGAAAGGTCTGATGTGACCTGTAATGATACAGTCTATATAACTGTAGTTAATTGGTCATGACTGCTCAGGTCCCAGTTACTATGAAGACTACCCTAATGGCATCCTCTTAATCTTGAAGCAGCGTGTTCTGACATTCCTGAACAGTTTACCCCCAGTGAGCTTTATAGAAAAAAACTTAATTTGATGGTAAGTCGGGGCAGAGAGGAATAGAAAAAGGTGTCTTAATTTATAAAGTTGGTTTCAGCAAGGAGTTCTGGGACATAGACTTAGATTGAACTTCTGCTCAGTTCACATTCATTCTGAGCTGAATAGAATGCCCACTCAATTGTTATGTCTTCCAGTCTTTCCTGTAAGAGCCTGTTTCATTCAGTTTTATTTTTTTTTTAAGTTTCTGTTTTTTAATTGTCACCACAGTGTTAGATTTGACATTCTCTCCACTTCTTCGAGGTGTAAGTAATATAAATATGTATGCACCCCTGTTAACTCGACTCTTCAGTAATGTTGAAATCCCGGGTTGGGAGCTTTGCCTTAAGCAGATCACTCCCTTCATCTTCCCACAGGTTATGGGCATTTAACACTCTTGAACCACCAGCTCTACCTTGAGTCCTCTGGCTTTTTCCTCCCCTATGCATTTTGAGCCTCGTGATCCATTTGGCTCTGCTAGAGTGTATTCTCTTCTGATGCTTGCCAGCTTTGGGCTCCAGGTATTGGAGATTACTGTCGTATAAAGGGTGTTTCACAACACCGCTTGTCTTGAGCAGCTCCCACTTGGCCCAGACTTTACCATTGATCTGTGATCCTGTAGTAAAACAGTGGGTGATACTGTCATCTTTTCGGTTAGGGCAGAAGGTATGTGACTTGCCTGGGATAGAAATTACTGTTACGGCTGGAGAAGAAACTTGAGTGACTTGTTGTGTGGCTTATACATGCCCTCCAGTACATTCTTTTAGTTTCTTCCCTAGGCAGAGTTGGATGCCCTCAGGTCTTAAAGCTTAGTTGGTGCTGCTACTTTTTTCTAGACCTTAAATGGTTTTTAACTTATAACTCCAAGATTCAGGTGTACTTTTTATTCCAGATTGTGAATTGGCACCTTTCCCTTTTTCCTGCCCTCCAGTGACAGTTTGTAAATGTGGAATTACCTTCTCTGAGGAATGCTGCTGTGTTAATGTCAAGAGAAATAACAGTGTCTGCCTACTCTCATGAAAGAAAATTTGCTATTTAATTGAGAGAAAGGCCCTAGTCTGGGATTGCTTGACTCTCCCAGTTACTCTCAGGCCTTCAAGCTTTTTTTCACTTTTAGAGATTATTGTGATACTATGGATGGGTACAAATAAACTTAAAAAGAGGTGTCAGATTGCCATATTTTGTAAAGATGTTCTTTGAAGTGTTAAGTGGAAAAGCCCTTTTGAGCTTTGCTGTAAAGCCCCTGTATTGTGCTCTCTTTCAGGTGGGATGTGTGTGGGCTGAAATTCCGAGCTGCGGTTGTGCATGAGAATACACCCTTCGTGGTACCGCGTCTCCGGGACGTTCTCGGCTCTGTGCGTTCAGTCCCTCAGGAACCGTGGACCTTAATTTACCTTGCTAATTTCAGAACACCTCTTCCTTTCCTCTCTCCCCGTTCTTCCTATCCTTCAATACTTCCTTAGCTTCCCATCACATTCTGTTCTCCCAGCAGGCCTCATTGTGTGCAGAAATTGTGGGGCTTGTGCTGTCTCCCCACCTCCTGCTTCCAGTGGGTGTTGTGAGAGTGTCACTACTCCTAAGTCTTTTTGGCCCAAAGGCTTGTGGCGAGTAGACACATAGAATTGGATCACTTTTTTCTTTCCAGTGAAATAAATGGTTTTTCAACTTAGGGATGTGTGCTTCGAGAGAGTTTTTGCTTGGGCTTGTGTCTGGGTTCTTTATTTGTCCCTGGAAGAGAAGGGGAGGGTGTAGAGTTTGACATTTTGGTTCTGGGTGAACATCACTGCAGTGATTTTCTTTACTGTAGATAAGATTTACAGGTACACAGAAAAAAGAGGGATTATATAGAAGAACCCAGGCGGGCAGCCTTACTCCATTCAAAACTTTCTCCTTCTGGTACATCTCTCTGTTATAAAACTAGCTACTTGCTAGTGGTTTTGAGAAGTAGGACTTTCCCTGCTTGAGAAACAGTCGTCACACACCCTTACTACTACCATTCCAACTTCCCAGTCAGTCAGTACATCTGGCTTGACTTATTTCCAAGGATGAGATCTAGGAGAAGAAAGTGAGGGAATTGGAGATTGGTCAGCTTTTACTTCATGCCATATGGAAATATTGTGCTGCCAGGAGCATTCTGCTATTTTCCTAGGTCAGTAAGTAATACTTTTTGATGCCTTTCGGCATCTGTGGGTAGTTCTGCCAACATCTAAAGAATACCTCAGTGGTCCCACTAGTACCTCATTTCCTTTAGAATGATAGGCATAGCAAAAGGACCCTGCAGTGAGCTTGGATGGTTTAACAATAAGGATGGGGGGGGGGTCGAGTACAAGAAAGAGCCACAGCTTCTATCAAAATAGATTGTTTTCCAGATATTTTTTGTATTTTCTTGTTTTTATTGAAAAAAGTATACTTGATTTAATGGTATTGTGAGTTTCGTTTTTAACATGCGTATAGTGGGGCCATGTCTGGTTAGGGTATGTCCCATCATTCAGCTTTTAGGAAGGTGTTAAGCTTTTAGGTGTTAAGCTTTTAGGAAGGTGGGTTGTAGAGATTTTGCAAAGAAAGGAGCTGGGTTTTAGGTGTTTTCTCATATTTTCCTGTTTAATGATTCTGTATCTAATTCATAGATGACTGAGATGGGAATAATTATCAGTACCTTACACTCTAAATGAAACCCTGTGGTAGGTTTTTTATGTGCTATTTAATTTCCCAGCCACCGGTTTCCTGTCAGTTAAAACATTTTCTCTTACCTCAAACTCAAAGAAGTTGCCGAATATGGACGTTGTCTTTGGTGAGAGGTCAAGTGATGAAGGCTATTGGTGGAGTTGGGTTTGGGGTGGGAAAGAGCTTCTAGCTCCTGCAGATAAGAGGCGGTTAACAAGATTAGGACATCTAGGCTCGCTGCTTTCCTTGCATTTGTGTTTCTCTCCCCTGGCTGGGTTAGTTTTCTGCCACTGCCACTTTAGAGGGTTTGGCTTTAGTCTCCTTTTTCCTCAAAAGATCAACTCATTACCAATCAGTACTTTTTTCAGCATTACCCCTTGGCATGATGGGTGGAGTCGGAAAGTTTCAAAAGATGGAGACTAACAGTATTTGTTGATTCAACAAATAAAAAAATTTTGAGTCATACCTTTCAAAGCAAAGTTCTAGGTGTAGTTTGGGAGCTTATAGTTGAAGAAAGGAAGATAGACCATAATGTCAAGTAGAGAACTTTATTTAGATGGGAATGTTCAGTGAAGTCACAGTGGATTAAATATGGGGGTAATTTTGCATTACAGAGCATGCCATGTGGTTAAAATTTAAAAAGTCATTTTAAACCCACAGTGGCACAGTGAGTTAAGGATCTGGTGTTGTCACTGCAGTGTCATGGGTTTGATCTCTGGCCCCAGAACTGCATGCCATGGTCACAGCTGGAAAAGGGCGAGGGTGGGGGCGGTTGTGATAAAAGGGAGTAATTTTCTTTCTCCCTTTGAGAGCACAGTTTTCCTGTAACAAAAAACCATGAAAAACCTAAGTAGTTTTTCATGACCACCAGCATCTCGGACTGGTTTAATGCTGCAGTCGTACCATATAGTTCTTTTGTTTTTGTTTTTTAAACTACTTGTTGATTCAGAAAAATACTATTAAGAACAGTGGAAAAATAGCAAGTGCTGAAATTTTAAAGAGGTGTTTTGAAATGATTGGATTTCAACTTGTTGATGTTTTAACATTAAGTTTTTTGATACTGTTTTTGTGTAAGCTTCTGATCAGGTGTCTCTGATTGAGACCACATGGTGTGCTTTGTGTAATTGACAGTTATACTACCATCACTTAGCCTCAAGAGTTGTACAGTATTTTCAAAGGTAATGCTGTAATACACTGTTTTTCTGTAGCCTTCTACGTTTCATTTTGTCGAGTAAAGTGTAGTTAGCATCTACCTGAGAGCTTGCTTTGCACTCGATAAAGTACTCACAAGTTGCCAACTATGTGTAAGTACCATGTGGAGAATACAAAGATGAGTAGCTGCCCGTCTTTGCCTCCAGAAGCAACTTTCTGTCTAGGCAGTTTGGGTGTGCAGGTAACTGGTGTATCAGGATAAGTCAGGTGGGGATGGGGGTGGTTCCACTGTTCTGTTGTCATGGCCTCTGACCCAGCCTGCTTCTGGATGGGTTTGGCTTTAGACCTCTTACCTTTGACTTATGAAGTCTTCTAGGCACCCTCAAAATTGGGGATGACTTGATTGCTAAATTAAACTACTCTTTATCCCAAAGCTCCATCAGCTGTAAGTTAGACTCTAGGAGGAATGGAGTAGTGAGAGGTAGTGGTGGTATTAATAGATACCATAGTAGTTCTGATAGAAATTACTGGAGTAAAGTGTGTTTAGTGTTGGTGTTCTCCATGAGGCCAAAGGAATTCCCAGAATGATGGCAGTGGTAAGTCCCAGAACTGCTTTTCTACTTGGGCTTCGAGAACAGTAGTCTGGGTTGAAGCCTAAAAAAGTTTGAGTTCTTTATGAGATGGCTCGAAGGCTGATTAAGAACTTGCTGTATTTCAATATTTTGAGGAAATGTTTGATTCATTTAACCCATTGAACAAGGCCAGGGATCGAACCTGCATCCTCCTGGATGCTAGTCAGGTTCTTGTTTGGCTGAGCCACAGCGGGAGTTCTTCCCCCACATTTTTGAAATATCTCTGAAGTTTGAATGTATCTTTATCCACAGTTTAATTGGCAGTGTTTTGGTTTTAGTAGTATGTAAAATAATGATGCATCTTAGGAATCAATAATGACCTTAAAATCAGTTGCATTTTGGATTAGATGTAATATTACTACTTTGCATGAGTGCAGGTTTATCTGTAGGTTATATTCCTAGGAATGGAGTGGCATTTTAGTTTTAGGAATTGTTCTCAAGTTATTCAGATTTTTTTGGTGTGTGTTTCCTTAAAGTCTCACCAGTGCCTTTGTTCTTTATACTTAGCAATGGGGGAGGGGACGGGCTTTTTTGGTCTGTGCCTGTGACATGCAAGAAGTTCCTGGGCCAGGAATTGAACCCAAGCCACAGCAGTGACAATACCAAATCCTTAACCCCTAAGCCACCAAGGAGCTCCTTGGCATCTCTTTTTATAAACAAGTGAGATTGATCATCTTTATGATTTTAAGAGCCATTGATTTCTATTTTGTTTTTTCATATCCTTTGTTGTCACATTTCTAAAAAAGGTGGGTCTTCATCTTAATTTGTGTATATTAGGGAAATTAGCTCTTTTGTGATGATATGGGTTGCTAGTGTTTTCTAGTTTGTTATTTCATGATGTTTTTGCCACCCAGGAAAATTAAATATAGGTAGTTAAATTTCCAGTCTTCAGGACTTCAGGATTTTGCATCACAGTTGGGATTTCTATACTTGAAAATAAGAAAGTTCTTACTTTTTTCCTGGTACATTATTGGTTTCATTTTTAAGCATAAAAATTTATTTGGAATTTATTTGATATAAAGTATGAGGTGTAGATATCTAACTTTGCTTTCATGATGGTCACTCGGTTGACAAAATTGAAAGAAGTCTCATTTTAATTGCAATAGAACTAAAGGGATGAAAATTATGTTATTAGAACATCTCATTTCCTTTTCAGTTTAAAGAAGAAAGAAATTTTAGTACTTTTGATGAAAGACTGGAATGAGTGGGACACATGTCTCCTACCTGCTGTAACAAACTGCTAATGGGGGGGGGGGAAACCACTGCCTTAGACCAATTAAATCATAGCCTCTAGGGGTGCAGAATCAACCTTTTTTGTACATCTGGGCCTGGAGTGCTTTGATTAGGCTTTACTTTATGGAGTGTTAATCAGATTTGTTGTGGTTTGGCACGTGTGTCCTGCAAGGATTCAGTCTGTAGGAGTCAGCCTATAGAACCTGTGGAAAAGCCAGTAGTGCTCCCTAGTCCAGTTGCAGCAATGCCCAGGACTTACTTCATCGGCATTGAGCCTACAGAGACTTGCTGCCTCTGTTTGTCAAGATGGATGAGAATGAAATTTCTGTCCT
Organism: Catagonus wagneri; assembly: GCA_004024745.2. Classification (NCBI taxonomy): domain Eukaryota; kingdom Metazoa; phylum Chordata; class Mammalia; order Artiodactyla; family Tayassuidae; genus Catagonus; species Catagonus wagneri. The sequence goes on along the minus strand of PVHT021183668.1, from coordinate 2,595,886 downwards.
TACCTGTTCGTTCTGTCTTGTAATAACTGTTTCCATTTCTGGTGGACAGCATTCGAGACAATTGGGGGCAGACACATACATTTTAACCCCTTAATTTTTGAAATTTTTCTTTGGCAAATTATCCACCACAACAATCCAAAACAAAGTTTGTGATTTTTAGAATTCTCATATTTGGTGAAAGAACTCCTTTACTTGCCTTACAGTAAATCTGTTCCAGTTCATCTAGATGCATTGCCTTATTTGGCCTGTTCTTATATTTGTTCTTAGTTTTCTTTACTCATGTCCCATGGCCTTTTCCTTGAATTAGGCTTCAAGGCCTTTGGTAGCCTTTTACAATATGTAAGTTACTCGGCTGCAAGACATAGTGTAGTCTTAGCGGTTACAGGCCATTATGCTGGCCTAAGTGGAGATCTTGTCCCCAGGTACCCTACTGGTTGGAAGACTTACTGAACTTTTACCTAACTGGTTTTCTGTGATAGTTGGATATCAATCTACACGTAGTCATTAGCAGATAGAGTTCTTACTTTCTTAGTGTCCAAAGCTGTGGGATTTTTATTTTTATTTTCCCCTTTTGGTCCTGTTCTGGTACATTCTTAGGCTGTAATGAGCACAGCCTTTTTTTTTTAATCCTCCTAATTTCACTAAACTATTTGACTTTACATGACTTGGTATGTATAGATCAACATTAATACTGTTTACTGTTCCATCCAGTTTTTCTTTTTTTTGCTTTTTATGGCCACACCCCACAACATATGGAGGTTCCCAGGCTAGGGGTCGAATCGGAGCTACAGCTGCCAACCTATGCCACAGCCATAGCCATACCAGATCCGAGCCGCATCTGTGATCTAAACCACAGCTCACGGCAACACTGGAGCATTAACCCACTGAGCAAGGTCAGGGATTGAACCCGCAACCTCATGGTTCCTAGTTGGATTCGTTAACCACTGCGCCACGATAGGAATTCTGGTCCAGTTTTTCATCAGAGATGAATTTCTTATGTAGTTAATATAACTTTGGATTTAGAAAGTGTCATGTTAGAACCATACTGATTTGCTTTACCAAAGAATGAAATATAAATAGTACCTAGGCATCTTCAAAAGTCAGTCCTGAATTAAATTCCTCATAAAAATAATTTCTCTAAGCAAATTTCCTTTAGGTTTTTAGCATCAGATGTCTCCTAAGATAGCAGATGGGTAAGAACTCTGGCGGTGTTTTTCTCCTTCACCAAGGGGGAATGGATAAATCATCTTAAACACCAAATGAGGAAGTTCCATCGTGGCTCAGTGGTTAACGAATCCGACTAAGAACTGTGAGGTTGCGGGTTCGATCCCTGGCCTTGCTCAGTGGGTTAAGGATCTGGCATTGCCGTGAGCTGTGGTGTAGGTTGCAGACGCGGCTCGGATCCTGCGTTGCTGTGGCTGTGGCAAAGGCCGGCAGCTACAGCTCCTGTTAGACCCCTAGCCTGGGAACCCCCATATGCTGCGGGTGCGGCTCTAGATAAGGCAAAAAGACAAAAAAAGAAATGAAGTGTGTTTTTTTTGGTTTGGAGACAATCCTTCAGAAATTCCCGTCTCTAAATTTTTACTTTTTTCTCAGCTCATCCATCCTCTGTCTTTCCAGATTGCTTTCTGTAATATTCCAACACTTTTGATCCCATTGTAACTTTTCTATTTATTTATTTATTTGTTTGTTTGTTTTTTTGCCTTATCTAGGGCTGCATCCACAGCATATGGAGGTTCCCAGGCTAGGGGTCTAACAGGAGCTTTAGCTGCCAGGCTTTGCCACAGCCACAGCAATGCCAGATCCTTAACCCACTGAGCGAGGCCAGGGATCGAACCTGCAACCTCATGGTTCCTAGTCGAATTCGTTAACTACTGAGCCACGACGGGAACTCCCCATTGTAACTTTTCAATCCATTGATCCCCCACCCCAACCCCCAGGACCACACCCACGGCATATTGAAGTTCCCAGGCTAGGGGTGAAATGGGAGCTATAGCTGCTGACCTGCACCACAGCCACAGCAATGTGGGATCCGAGCCACGTCTGCAACCTACGCCACAGCTCACAGGAACACCAGATCCCCAACTCACTGAGCAAGGTCAGGGATTGAACCCGCAGCCTCATGGACACTAGTCAGACTTGTTTCCGCTGAGCCATGCTGGGAACTCCCTCAACCCAATTGATTTAACTTTACATCACTTCTCATCCCCTAGCATTCTCACCTCCTTATTCAGCTTGAGAACCATAGCCAATCACTGTCATTCCTTTGTGACACCATCATTTTTTCCTTGCAAGCTCTGAGGCTGCGCAGTCCCCCAGCCTTATCATACTTGGCAAAACCACAAGCCAGATTAAATCTAATTCATCTGTTCATTTGTGTGACTGGTGAGACTGAAGGTTAGTGGAGAAAAATAATGACTGTTCTCGCTTTAAATAAATGATTGCAGGAGTTCCCGTCGTGGCTCTGGTTAACGAACCTGACTAGGAACCATGAGTTTGCAGGTTCAATTCCTGGCCTCGCTCAGTGGGTTAAGGATCCCGCATTGCTGTGAGCTGTGGTATAGGTTGCAGACGCGGCTTGGATCCCGCGTTGCTGTGGCTGTGGCGAAGGCTGGCAGCTACAGCTCCTGTTAGACCCCTAGCCTGGGAACCTCCACATGCCGCGGGTGCGGCCCTAGACAAGGCAAAAAAAGACAAAAATAAATAAATGAATGATTGCAAACCTTGTATCTTGTCTAGACCCGACAATTCTGCCATGCAGTTAGAGAATAGGTCCTTGTCATCTTCCCTGCCATTCACTCCCTCTCTCCTCATGCTTACCTCATGAATGACCTGCCTCCTCCCTTGCAGCAGAACCTGAGGCAGGCAGAGGAGGGTAAGCATTCCCATCACACCCACTCCCCTTCCAGCATCCCAGCTGACTGCATTTGTCTAAGGCTAATGGCTCTGCTACCCACTAGGGCCCATCCTCTTGCTCCTGTAGTTCTTCCTCTTTGACATCGTCCATTTTGGGGGTGGAGGCGAAACGTGCAGCAGCTTGATGGGGTATTTCGGTTCCCAGACCAGGGAGCGAACCTGCCTACAGCGGTGAAAACACAGCATCCTCACCACCAGCCCACCAGGGAACCCCCGTTGGGCCAGTCTTACTCCCATTTCAAAAACGTCTTGACTCTGTTTCCCTTGCCAGTTACCACCACTTTATTTCTTCATTCCTTTTTGTAGTAAAACTTCTCAAAAGTGTTTTATAATGGTTTCTAATGATCGCTTTCCATTTTCTCTTAAACACTTTTTGATGAGGCTTTTACCCCTGCCACAGCAATGTTGCTAGTGATTTCATGTTGCTAAATCATGTGGTCACCTTTTTTTCAATCTAAAAGGTCAAGGCTTATTTCTTGTTCATGCTGCATGTCCATTACGGTTGTGTGGTGGTTTCTTCTCTGTTAGTCTCACGACCCAAGCTAATGGAAGCTCCACCATCTGAAACTTCCACTCCAGCCCAAGACAGGCAGTGAACGTAGTAAAAAAGTAATTCAAGTGTTAGGAAATGAGAGCCTTGTATTAAAAAAGGGTAGAGTTGAGTAAGGAGGGTTGGGAATGCTAGAGCAACGTATGTGTATGCAGATTACTGAGAAATTGTGGCTTAAGCAAACTTGAATAAGGTGGGAGTTGATCAGACAGCTTTCTAGTATTTCAAGTACAACAGCTTGAGCAGGGCCTCAAGGTGAGATTGTGACTGGCCTGTTCTAATAGTAAGTGAGGCCAGGGGCAAGATGGGGGAAGGTGGGGTGGTAGGAGAAGAGGTCAGATGGTTAAATGATCATCTGAGGTCCTTTTGGCATTTATTCTGAATGAAATAGTCTTGCGTTGTTTTTAGGTAGAGGAGTTTCATGAGGTGATGCACTCTGGCTGAAAATGATTTTTACACCCACATTCAGTTCATTGGGAAATCTTATTCGCTCTGCTTACAGTCTCCCTGTTTGTACGCTAGTCAAAGCTACTGTCATCTTTCAGCTGGATTTCCCAAGTTCTTTCCTAATTAATGTGCTTCTACATTGTCTGCCATCTATTTAATATAACAGGAATTCCCACTGTGGCGCAGTGGGTTAAGGATCTGGTATTGTCAGTGTGGCAGCTTGGGTCGCTGCTATGGCACAGGCTTGATCCCTGGCCCGGGAACTTCCATATGCTGCGGATGCATCCAAAAAAAACCTTTTTGCTTTTTAGGGTCGCACCCGTGGCATATGGAGGTTCCCAGGCTAGGGGTCAAATCGGATCTACAGCTGTCGGCCTATACCACAGCCACAGCAATACCAGGTCCGAGCCGTATCTGCGACCTACACCACAGCTCACGGCAAAGGCGGATCATTAACCCATTGAACAAGGCCAGGGATTGAATCTGCAACCTCACGGTTCCTAGTCGATTCATTAACCTCTGCACCACGACGGGAACTCTGAAAATTTTTTTTTTTAGTATGACAGCTAGAGTAATCCTTTAAAAATGGAAATCCAACAATGTCACAATTCAGTTCAAACCCCTCCTTCCTCAACAGGGACTTTCTTTCTTTTTTCTTGGTCTTTTTGTCATTTTAGGGCCGCACTTCTGGCATGTGGAGGTTCCCAGGCTAGGGGGCTAACAGGAGCTGTAGCCGCCGGCCTACACCAGAGCCACAGCAACGCGGGATCCAAGCCGCGTCTGCAACCTACACCACAGCTCACGGCAATGCTGGATCCTTAACCCACTGAGCAAGGCCAGGGATCAAACCTGCAACCTCATGGTTCCTAGTTGGATTCATTTCCCCTGAGCCACGATGGGAACTCCAACAGGGTCTTTTCATTCAGAGTGAGAACCCATGGAAAGGTCTGTAAAGCCCTATGTGATCTGCCCTCCTCCGCTTAGCTCTCTGACTTGGTCCTGCTCTCCTCTGCTCACTTGGCTTTAGCCACACTGTACATGAACTTTTTACAGATTTTTTTTGTTTTTCTTTTTAGGGCCGCACCTGCAGCATATGGAAGTCCCCGGGCTAGGGGTTACATTGGAGCTGGAGCTGCCAGCCTATGCCACAGCCATGGCAATGCCAGATCCAAGCCGTGTCTTCTACCTGTGCTGCAGCTCACGGCAACACCAGATCCTTAACCCACTGAGCGAGGTCAGGGATCGAACCCACATCCTTATGGATACTAGTCAGTTTCTTAACGTGCTGAGCCACAGTGGGAACTCTAACATTTTTTGTCAGTGTCAGAGCCCTTCTTTCCCTTGGTATTTGCACCAGCTAGTTCTCTAGATATTCTTAAAACCTGGTTTCTTTGTCTTGAAAACAGGTTAGGGTTTTCAAGGTAGAAAGGAATCTGATAAATTTTCAGGAGAGTTAAAAATGAGGCTTGGGCTCCTCCCGTGGCTTTACCAGCCATCTAGATTGCAGTCCCAGACTTTCTTCTCTGTCCTCTAGCAAGCTGTGTGTCTGGCCAAGAGGCCACGGAAACTTGATACTGAGTCTGTATCCCTGGTTTCCTCTAATTTGCATAACCTCCAGTCTCTCCAGTTACATGGACTTTTTCTTTGAGGTTAGTGGTCTTTGGTAAATGCTAGCACTTGTCAAGAGAAAGGGATCAGACGAGAAGAGAAAAACTTGATTATATAAGATGTTATAGCGGGGAAGGCTTCTTGCTGTTGCTGTTACAGACATTGGTTGTGTTTTTTCACGTGCTAGAACTGGACCTCCGCAGTTTTCACATGAAATAACCCCATTCTTTCAATTACCCAGGACCTACAGTCCTAGAAAAACTGAATTGGAGGATATTTCCTTTAACGGCCCATGCATACTATACCTAACGCAGATGCTAACTCTGGAGCTCTTAGAGTTCTGGGTTGTATCTCAGATTTGCTGAGTCTTCCCACTCCAAAATAACTTCTTCAACCTTCCCCATTTCTTTAAATGGTGTTTCTGGGGAGTTCCCTTTGTGGCTCAGCGGTTAATGAACCCGACTAGGACGCACGAGGATGCGAGTTCAATCCATCCCTGGCCTTGCTCAGTGGGTTAAGGATCCGGCATTGCTGTGAGCTGTGGTGTAGGTCACAGACTCAGCTTGGATCCTGAGTTGCTGTGGCTGAGGTGTAGGCTGGCAACTGCAGCTCCAATTCGACCCCTAGCCTGGGAACCTCCACATGCCGCGGGTGCGGCCCTAAAAAGCAAAAAATAAAAGTAGTGTTTCTGTCCACATAGCTGCTCCAGCCAGATTGCTGGTAGTTGTCCTGATTCTTCCCTCATTTATTATTTCCCCTCTTCTGTTCTCTAGCACGTTTTATATCAAATGTGGCCACTTCTGTCCATGTCTTTGCCACAAGCGTAGTCAAACCATGTAGGCATGTCCACCAGGACTACTGCAGCAGCATGCTGGCTTCTCATTTTCTTCCCTTTTTTCTCAGTCTTCCTTCAATTTAATTTACATTCAGTAAGCTGAGATGATATCGTTCATCATATAGACTGTCACTCCATAACTTTGAACCTATTAGCAACTTCCTAGTGTATTTAAAATGCCAGTCCTGGGAGTTGGCGCTCTGGTGCAGTGGGTTAAGGACCTGGTGTTGCTTCAGCTGTCGCAGCTCTGGCTCAGATTCAATCCCTGGCCCAGGAACTTCCATGTGCCATGAGTGCAGCTGAGAAAGAAAAAATATAATGCCAGTCCTTAGGCCTGTAAATGTCTGGCCTCTACCCCACACATTCCAGTGTCATCTCAGACCCTTCCCCCCACCCCCATTTTTAACCACACTGGCTCTCCTTTCAGATCCTGTTAACTAAAAACTTTTCCTGCTTCAGGGTCTTTTTTCTACCTGGAAGGACCTTTCTCTTGACTACTTTAGGACTATTTTTTTTTCCTTTTTTTTCTTTTTTGGCCATCCCGTGGCATATGGAGTTCCCGGGCCAGGCATCAGATTCGAGCTGCAACTGTGACAACACTGGATCCTTAACCCACTGCTGGGCCAGGGATCAAACTTGTTGTCCCAGTGGTTCCAGGATGCTGCTGATCCTATTGTGCCACAGTGGGAACTCCGGGGTTAATTTCTTATCCTTCAGGTCCTGGCTTCAGGATCAAGCTTCAGAGGGCGTCCCTGACACCCCCATTCTTCCCTACCACTGTGCCCAGTTTGTGGATTTTGTGGTGCTTGTTAGTTTCTTGGCTTACTCATTTATTGAATATTTTCCTCACAAAATTATAAGTAAGGGGGCTAGGAAACTACCCCAGTGCCTGGCAACAGTGTCTGACTTGTAACAGGCATTTAATAATAAGCATATTTATATGTAAGCTATCATTTGAATGTTGTGCTCCTCTTAGGAACATACTGTCCTCTACCCTTGTCCTCATCATTCACTGCCTTAGCAGTCACCAGTTGCTCAAGAAACTGCCAGCACAGGACCAGGCCCTGGGTAGGACCAGAGGATTCCCCGATGGGCCATTAGGGTTGAAGTTGAGCCCCATCCTGTATGTCAGCAGTCAAGAAGGCAGAGATAAAATAAAAACTTCCCATTGTGGCTCAGCTGTAATGAACCCGACTAGTATCCATGATAATGCGGGTTTGATCCCTGGCCTTGCTCAGTGGGTTAAGGATCCAGCATTGCTATGAGCTTGTGGTGTATGTCACAGATGCAGCTCGGATCCCGAGTTGCTGTGGCTGTGGCTGTGACTAGCAGCAGCAGCTCTGTTTCGCCCCCTAGCCTGGGAACTTCCATGTGCCATAGGTGTGGCCCTAAAAAGCAAAAAAAAAAAAAAAAAACAGAGATGGTGAAACTGATAACCTAGGAGGGCCCTTTAGCTTGTAGATTGGTGATCCCTAAAGCCCAAGCTTGAGAGGGTATGTCTAGGTTTCAGAGATGGGCCAGAAATGGGGGGGAGCTGGATCCCTTGAAGATGGAAGGCGTGATGACAGCTCCCTTCCTCTAATTCAAGGATAGAGTGGAACCCTCTCTTTTGCTTGCCTTCATCACAGTTTGTGGTGGTAATAGCCAACTGAGTGCTTTCCATTTACTTCAAACAGTAACATTCCCATTTTACGACGAGGAAAGAAGCTCAGAGAAGTAGCATGTCTAAGCGCACACAAAGAGCTTGTGTTTAAGTTCTGGCCCTCAAGCTCCAGAGCCTGAATTTCATCCATTAGTCTAGCGAGTGTCCTGAGGCCTGCTACAGTGCAAGGTCCCATCCCAGTTCTGACTTCCCTGCAGGGGTCAGATCTCTGAGGCTCCTCCAGCTAGCCCTAGCCTGCCCATCTTGAGCCTGAATCACCGTGTCCTGTTCCAGGTGGGGGTGGGGATGTGGCAACAGTGTCGTGGCCTCTGGGGTGTCAGCCACTTGCCCAGCTTCGATGATCTTGGCCCAGGTTCCTCAAAATATGTTGTCCTATGGAGAGACTTGGTGTGATTCACAAACAAAGGCACTGAAACTACTGGCCATGCCCCAGTGTGGCAGGAGGAGAGTGGCACTTAGGGTAGGGAGGGCCTTTCCCCTAACCACTCATTTTCCTAATTCTCATGGCCACTGGCCTGCCTCTGAGATTCTAGAGCCAAGGGTGGGTCATTGGAAGTCTAGTTCACCTTGCCAAATGCAGAGGCTAACCCCTTCACCACACCACCTTGTAGACTAAATAGGGTCTAGACTTAGGACTACTGGGTGCCTCTGCCAGCTGCTCTTCTCCATTTCAGTAGCTTCTTCATCTCTCTGCTGTGGTGAACACACAGTAGGAATCACACTGTGTGTGTGTGTGTGTCAGGGAGTGGGGGGCAAGTCATTTAACCGCTGTTGCTTTAATTACCAGGGGAGCCAAAGGATGCTACCTCGTTGGTTCTTATAGATTAGTAGAGATAACAACTGGATGAGTCATTCAATCTGTAGGGCCATTGTGCGATTTAAATTTTGCTTGGATCCTCAAAGGGCCTGCAAGCCTAAGGCACTACTGATTGAAATCATCTTGCCAACCCTTCCCTTGGGTTCATGAGGTTGATCTCTCATTTCTTACACTTCTCAGCAATAGAGCATAGCCCCGATCTTAAGAAAGCCTTGAGGTGGATTCTTCTGACAAAGCTGACAGCTCTTCCTCGGAAGGTATTTTCATTTCTGCTTTCCTCCTTCCAAATATTCCAGAGACACTTCATCTCAGACGACCAGGTTTATGAGCCAAATTCTAACAGGCCATGAAATCAATCTGAGGCAAGTTGTTTCCCTTTTCTGGGCTACCTTGCAGCCAACTAACCCTCCTTTCCTGCCTTGCAGACAAGCTCTGCAGTGTATTACGTGCCCTTTCTGTGCCAGACCAGCTTCACTGTATGGCTGGCAGTTGGAGGCAAGTGTAGATTTGGGGCTCTCTCAGGCCTTAAAAGAGCAGGGCTTGGACTGCAGTAGTCTAAGCTTTTTGCCAAGTTGGAGCTGTGGCTCAGTGGGTCTTTGTCTCCCACACCACCCTAGGGAAGGTGTTGCAGTAGAACCCAGGGAGTTCTGAGACACTGCCTGGGGGCATCTGGATGTTTGTCTCCTGGCAATGATATTTAAATCAGGCTGGGGTTCATTTTGCCTTGTACTTGAAGTGTGTCAGAATGCTGCTGCTGTGGCTGGTCCTTGCTTGTGTGGTGCCCAGAATTTCATCCCAAGTAGCTGACTGCCCAGGAAGAAATCCATGGAGATGGAAGGCCTTGGGTATTTTGGGTATTCATTTTTTTCTCTAAAATGGGACAGGGACATGTTGGCCATCATCTCTCAGAAACATTTCACTCTCTTTGTGGACTATTGATGTATATGCCTGTGTGTGTGTGTATTCTTTTTTTTTTTTTATGGCCATGGCTTACAACAACACTGGAACCGAGCCATATCTGCCACCTACACCACAGCTTATGGCAATGCTAGATCCTTTACCCACTGAGTGAAGCCAGGGATTAAACCCTCATGGAGACTATGTCGGGTTCTCAACCCAGTGAACCATGGTGGGGACTCCCTGGTAAGTATATTTTTATTTCAAAGGAAAGAAATATGAAAAGAGTTTTAATCTTAAGACATAAAGAATAAGCTTTAAGAAAAAAAGTTAACTCTCTTGTAGTTCTCTTGCAGCACAGTGGGTTAATGATCCAGTGTTGTCGCTGCAGACTCTTGGGTCACTCTTGTGGCATGGGTTCAATCCCTGGTCCAGGAACTTCAATGCTGTGGATGTGGGCCCTTCCCCCCCTCTGCCCCCCCCCAAAAAAAAGCTTTGTTGTTTCATTACATAATTGTTCTCTGAACTCTCACAGTGCTTTTACATTTCTTATAGTAATTACTGTTTTATTCATATTTTCCCATCTCTTCAGATCTCTGAGGTCTGTCTCATCTCCCTGACCCCTCAGCGCTCAGTGGTGCCTGGTGTAAAGCCTTTAGGCAGGGACTGACTCACAGCAGGTGCTCAGCAATGTTAGAGTGGGGGAGGAACAATCCATCCTTGGGAAAGCTTTAATCAGTCAACCTCAGGGATTTAAACCCTGCCCCCTTGAATCACCTATCTTTATTCATGGTTCTTTTCCTATCTGTGAGGTATTCTTCCTTTAAAACAAAACACCAACTTCAGGATTAGGGGAGGGACCTGTTACATACATCTCAGGCAAATCTCACATCTATAGTGCTATTCACTTAAAAAAAAAAAACTTCAAAAAATATGTATTTTTTTTCTTTTGGGCTATGCTCGTGGCATGCAGCAGTTCCTGGGCCAGGGATCAGACCTGCACCATAGCAGAGACCCAAGCTGCTGCAGTGTTTGGCCAGAGGAACTCCTCAAAAATAATTTAGAAAAATCGAATGGTACTGGAGTTGCTACGTGGCACAACAGGATCGATGGGGTCTCTGCAGCACCAGGACGCAGGTCTGATGCCTGGCCTGGCACAGTAGGTTAAAAGATCTGGCATTGTTGGCAGTTGCAGTTCTGATCCCTGGCCCAGAAAATCTATATGCTACTGGGTGGCCAAAAAATGGAAAAAAAAATTTTTTTTTCACACACAATTTCATATAATCTTACAATCCTTTTTCCCTCCCCCTCGGCATTGCCCCTCTCCTGTCCCTCTCCCCCCCGGTAGCCACTAGTTGGTTGTGAGTCTGCTTTGTTTCATTCACTGTTGTTTTTTTAATATTCCTCATAAAAGTGATAACATACAATATTTGTCTTTCTCTGATTTATTTAGCAGAATGCCCTCCAAGTCCAACCATGTTGCTATGAATAGTAAAATTTCATTTTTTAAATGGATTATTGGTATTACATTATCTACTTTATATATAGTATAAAATATCACCCATATTATATATGGCACATCTTTATCCAATCTTCTTTTTTTTTTGTCTTTTTGCCTTTTTTATGTAGAGCCGCACTCGCGGCATATGGAGGTTCCCAGGCTAGGGGTCTAACAGGAGGGCTATAGCTCGCCGGCCTTTGCCACAGCCTCAGCAACCCGGGATCCGAGCTGCGCCTGCGACCTACACCACAGCTCACGGCAACGCCGAATCCTTAACCTACTGAGCAAGGCCAGGGATCGAACCCTGCAACCTCATGGTTCTTAGTCGGAGTCGTTAACCACTGAGCCACGAAGGGAACTCCTATCCAATCATCTTTTAATGGACACTGAAGTTGCTGGCATACCTCAGCTATTGTAAATAATGCTGCTGTGAATACTGGGGTATAATGCTATTCACTCTTCCTGTCCAGTCACAGTGATCTTTTCAAGAAAAATGAATCTGTTCCTGTTACTCTCAAACTTAAAACCCTTTAGGAGTTCCCACTGTGGCATAGAGGGTTAAAGACGCAATGTCTCTGCCATGGCACAGGTTTGATTCCTGGCTTGGCGCGGTGGGTTAAGGATCTGCTGTTACTGCAGCTGTGACATAGGTTGCAGCTGGGTCTTGGATTCAATTCCTGGCCTGGGAACTTCCATATGCTGCCGTGTGGCCTAAAAAGAAAAAACAAAACACTTAAAGCCCTTAAATAGCTTCCAGTTATTCTTAAAAGATGAAATCCCTTTAACATAGCCCACAGGGCCCTCATGAACTGTGCTGGAACTTACCTCTATAAAGATTTCTGCTATACAGATTTTCTCCTGCCACAGAGTTCCCTTTCTGGTTCCTAAAGGGCACCACTTTTCCTAATCAGGGATCTTCACATATGCTGTTTGCTCAACTTGGAAACAGCAATTGCCCCCCTCCACCCATCCCCCGGAGTCAGTCACTGTATGTTTTCAAAGCATCCTGTACTTTGTCCCTCCTTAGTACATATCACAGATGTGATCAAAGTTTGCTTCTCAACTAGAAGTCATATATGTTTCATTCATCACTCAAGTCCTGGCTCAGTAGTAATTACAATCACTGAACTCAGTTTTTAGTGTGAGAAGCCTCTCATGGGACTCCAGAAACTTGGGGAGGAAAAGGAATTTTGTACGCACAACACAATTTCTAAACGCAGCTTTAGGAATAAACATTATTTGTTTCAACAGTCCTCTCAGATTGGCTGAACACCAGCTCCTTTCCCAGAGTTACTATTTTGGGGAGAGTGAAAGGATTTTCTAAGGGAAACATATTTTACATGATTCTGCAAGGCTTTTTTCTCCTCCTAAGAAACTTAGTTACCGTTCAAGTTGTGCTGTCTGATAACATAACCACTAGTCACGTGAGGCTAATAAAAATTTTGGTTTCTCAGCTTCATGCCACATTTCAAGTAGTTTAATAGCTACATGTAGCTGGCGTCCACAAATTGGGCAGCACAAATAAAAAAAACTTCCAACATGGCCAAAGGTTTTACTGGACAGTGCTGTTACAGAACTGCTTTGCAGAATCCATTTTTTCCTTGCTTGTCCTGCCAGTAAGATGGAAATCAAGATACGTTAATTTGCTGTGTTAACTTAAGCAGAGGAGGCTCAGAGATTCAGGTGAGGCTAAAAAAAGCCTGTACGCACACAAAGATTAAAAAAAAAAAAAAACCTAAATAAATAAGCCTACACATACAACAGTATTTCTTTGCTCTGCTCTGCCTGGTGCTTTGCAGGTCAGTCACAAGGAAATACCAGGATCTTTGCCTTATTTTCTTACTTTTTAAAAACAGGCACAACCCTGCCTCCTTGAGGACTGCTGGGCCAACATGGGCCTCATGTACATCATCACTAGCTGCAGTGTGTGTATGGGGAGGCTAACCTTCTCAAGGTGGTTGTATCCATCCTTTCCAAAATCAGGGAAAGGTTTTGTTTCACCTGTTATTTTAAGTACAAAATATGTGGAGAAAATAATATAACTTAGATAAAACTTCACAGAAGGAATTCCCATTGTGGCACAGGTTACAAACCCGACTAGTATCCATGAGGATTTGGGTTAAGTCCCTGGCCTCACTCAGTGGATTAAGGATCCAGTGTGGCTGTGGCTGTGGTGTAGGTGGACACTGCAGCTCTGATTCAACCCCTAGCCTGGGAACTTCCATATGCCACAGGTTTGGCTCTAAAAAGCAAAAAAAAGTTCACAGAATTTACCTTTCATGGAGTTCCTGTCGTGGCTCTGGTTAACGAATCCGACTAGGAACCGTGAGGTTGTGGGTTTGATCCCTGGCCTCACTCAGTGGGTTAAAAATCACACATTGCTGTGAGCTGTGGTGTAGGTTGCAGATGTAGCTCAGATCCCATGTGGCTGTGGCTGTGGAAAAGGCCAGTGGCTACAGCTCTGACTGGACCCCTAGCCTGGGAACCTCCATATGCTGCGGGTGCGGCCCTAGATAAGGCAAAAAGACAAAAAAAAAATATTTACCTTTCACTGTTTTCATGCAGGATACAGTAAAAGCTTAAGTGGGGTTGAGTCCATCATTAAACTGGTTTTATGAGGATCTAAACAATATTAAATATGTCTTGGAGTTCCCTTTGTGGCTCAGTGGTTAATGAATCTGACTAAGAACCATGAAGTTGCGGGTTCGAGCCCTGGCCTTGCTCAGTGGGTTAAGAATCCGGCATTGCCGTGAGCTGTGGTGTAGGTCACAGATGCGGCTTGAATCCTGCATTGCTGTGGCTGTGGTGAAGGCCAGCAGCTTACAGCTCCTGTTAGACTCCTAGCCTGGGAACCTCCATGTGCTACGGGTGCGGCTCTAGATAAAATTATGGCAAAAAGACAAAAAAAGTTTTTTTAAAAAAAATTCTAGACACATTTTATTGCAGAATATTATCACTACCAATCATGAATATCCTACTTTTCTGCTCAAAGTAATGAGGTTTCCTCACATAATCATAACTATTTTATTCATTTTAGTCAGTCTAATTCTAGTTTAAACAATGAATTTAAATGAATACATGCTACAAAGTCAAACAGTCAATCTGACAGGCCCTTGTTCTGACTCATCCTTTTCCCGATGCACGATTCTCTGTGGGAGCTGGCTTCCATCACTACTAACCTGGGTTTGCTGGCCTATAAATGGGAAAAAGCAGCTTTGGTTATTTAGCAAGAAGGAGCCTAACTACTAGATATTTATTAGCGTCTCAAGATGCTGGCTAACTTGTTGCCATTCATGGCTAAAGCCATATTATTTATTATCTCACTAAATCCTATATCAAATTTTTAGATTTTTTTTTTTTTTTTGGTTTTTTGGGGGTCACACCCATGGCATACGTAGGTTCCCAGGCTAGGGGTAGAATCAGAGCTGCAGCTGCTGGCCTATGCCACAGCTGCAGCAACACCAGATCCAAGCTGCATATGCAAACTACACCACAGGCAACGCTGGATCCTTAACCCACTGAGTGAGGCCAGGGATCCAACCTGTGTCCTCATGGATACTAGTCAGATTCATTTCCACTGAGCCACAAGAGGAACTCCCAGATATTTCTTCACTTGATTTGGTGTGAGCACAACTGAGAAAGAACCAGAATATACTGGTAAATAATAGTCACACAAATACAAAAAGATAAACTTAAGTGTTAGAAACGTTTATTTGTCAAAATATATTAAAAAAAAAAAGGTGGGAGGAGTGGAGTAAAACAAGGCTAAATTTCAGCTAATGCTGTACCACGATCACAGGTCAGACATAAAAAAACAAAACAAAACAAACAAAACAACAACCAAAAACCCCAATGGTCCTAGCAATTTCAGAAGATTAGCTTCAATGTTAGAGCCCAGAGCTAACAGAGAAGAGCAAAAGGTTGCTTGCCACTACATGGTCATTTTAATAAGGGAAAGGAAATGTTGCAGGTAGAGAGGGAGAAGGGTTCAACTCCTAAGGAAAGCAAGATAAGAGGGGTTCCACTGTATAGGAAAACGGGGATGCCAGCATAATCCTTACCTAGGGCTGCTCAGAGGCTGAGAATATAAGGAACAGAGTGAAAGGCTACAAAGACTAGTATCAGGAGGAAAGAAGAGTCAACTTAGAAGAATTAAATTAAGAAAGAAAACATAGTTGGTCACAAACTCCTTTGTTTACTGAAACATGAAGCAATGGAAACATCCCGGCAAAGGGGACCGCGCGGAGCAAGTTCTCATATATGACCGCAGCCCGAGGGTTCAGTCCGCAATTATCCTACCTGAAAGAGAGCACAACACAAGAGGCTTACACAATGCCTGGAGAGCAGCTTGGCTTGGAGTACAAGGGCCCTGGTGCCGTCCTGTATTCCAGGGGGGAAAAAAGAACAAAACAAAACCAAGTCAGACTGGATCAAACTTATATCCCATATAATTACCTAGGAATCTACTTATAGCTATATACAGAACAAGAAGCAATCAATCTAGAAGACTGCTGTGATGGTGATAAATGTATCTTTCTCATTTTCTTACCCATCTTTCAGGCAAAGGTGTTTGTGATACAAGGCTACTGTCATTGCGACAAAGGACATACAGATATTATCAAGAACTGTAATTTAGCTTTTGGGTCCCGAAAAATCAAAGATGCCAAGGTCTCAAATATGACCAACTGCACTATATTCTAAATTTGTTTCACTTTAAACTTTCACAGTAAACAAACTTTCAGAAATGACAATCACAAAAAGGTATCAAGGAGCGTTCATTCATCCTGCAACATACCTGCATATCACACTGTCACATATTTAGAGCCATAATTCCAGCAAACCGAATCTCCCTTACCAAATCAAAGGAAGAAATCCTAAATTCTCTAATTCTTCCATTGATGGTAACTCCAGACACTAATGGCTGGGGGAAAAAAAAAGTTAAAACTCACACCAAGTTCCTCTACTTATTACAGACAAAGGGCCAAATCTTGGTCTTGATCTGTGCCAATCGACTTCAAAAGTTGTGACGTTCTTGAATCAGTTCTGCTAGGGTGAAACCCGAATTTGGATCCCCAACAGTTCTGGAGTATTTCATCCTGGCAGCCTCATTAACATCAGGCTCCTGGGACTGCAACCAACTCAGGGTTATTCAGTCCATTTGAGGTTCACACCTGGAAGGTAAGTTTCTTTAAAAGTCATCACTAAAAAGAAGTTAGTTGAACAACCACTGCTTGCAGTCAAAAATCACTTTAAAATGCTTTAGCAATATCCTTTAAAGACCACGGTATACTAATTTAATATTAACTTTGGAACATATCTGAGAGAAATATAAGTTATCCGATAGAAGATACAACCTTTCGTGGCAGAGCCAGCAGGATTAAAATAAAACCTGGTGGCACTAGTTGTAAGATTATCCACTCCACGCATGCACACATCGCTACGCAGGGGTCTCAGGAGACCCCAGTCTTGTGGTCATACAGGACACAACACAAATCCCTATCATGTTTGCTTCTCACTATGTAAAAGGGCAAACAGTCCTGTCACTTCGTTTTCTTCTACACATGTACCAAAGAGGTATGCCAAGAACACTGGGGATGCAGCAATAACTTCAACTTCGCTACGAGGCCTCCAGTGCAAGTGATGCTCAATTTCAAGGTACAAGGAAAACGGGGAACAGAAAGCTGCTATGATGTGATTTCCACTCAAATGAGAGATTTAGCAATCTCTGGATACTCCTAGGGTAGTAATCCTGACATTCCAACATCTTTGCTATACATTTTCTGAATTGAGAAAAATTAAATTTCCAGGATTACCACCAGTGGGATTTTATACATGTCAGGAAGTTACCTGTTTTGTCTATTTCCCCAAATGTTCCTCTCAAACAAAAAACCCAAAACTTGCTGGAAAAAATGGGAAGCATTAGGCTCTAAATGAACGTAGCATCATAGGCTGTTGCAGAGATACAGCTTAAGTGCCCAGGTAGAATGAGATGCTTTGGATTACTAATGAGAAAGGACCATGAAACAGCAGCATCAAAATATTCACTCTGCTTTCAAGCATGTAACTTAGAACTAAACACCTAAAATTTAAAGGATTTTATATGGCTTACAGTTGTATTAGAAGTTTCCTCTGATGAAGGCTCTTGACCTAAGTAGTAGTTTTATTAGCAAATTGGAAGTCTAAAATTATAGTTAAAAATACTAACTTCTGAACCTGTACTCTTCAGCTTACACAATGACTCCTGTAGTGGAAAGAGAAAGTAGTTTTGGAGTCAGCCAGACCTGGATTTGAATTCTGGCTCTTATACTTCTCAATTACCAGATGACTTCAGGCAAAGTACTTAACCTCTCTGAGCCTTAGTTCCCCTCTCTGTAAAAGAGAAAGTATCTTAAAGGTTCATTGTATAATTAAGTGATATCGTGTACAAAGAGGGCACTCAACAAATGTTAATTCTTTTATGTTTCTGTACTAGTTCTGCTTACACTCAATTAAAGAACAATATTCTCACTAACAAACTGAGTTGTTGTTGTTCTCTCAGAAGGAACAAGTTGGCTGGAGTTGTACACTAAGACCTCGACAAGCCAAATGAACCCTCCTAAGCTAGAGAAACATTTAAGACTAACATACAATTTATACCTTTCAGATACTGTCCTGACAGCAAACAGGTGGCTTTATTAGCCTCCTCTATGCCCATAGGTATCCTTTCAGGGAAACTAAATGGAATCTCTTAACCGCACCCACCCAGCTCTCACCTCCAGTTTTTAAAAGGCTGAGTACCGTGCTCGGTCCACATACTGCTCCCGCTCATACCGGGCCATGTCATACAGAGAATTCCGTGCAGCTGCTGAAGCCTGAGACAACTCACTTTCTGGCCCATAACCGTATCCTTCTCCAACTGTGGGGAGCACAGCTGCAGCGCGACGTAGGGGGCTCCTGTCCCTTCCATAATAGGAGGAAGTGGTGGCAGCGGCAGCAGCCATAGCAGCTGAGGTGGCAGCAGCGCCTGAGTTCGGCAACAGGTGTCTGTCGTAGGGATCAACAGAAGTAGAGTTGAGGTGACTGGTCACAGCTGTGTTCTGGACTTGAGGCAGATGGGACATGGTCTGCTCTGCATAGTTGTAGGCGGAAGCTGCCGCTGCTGCTGCCACTGCCTCATAAGAGCGGACTCGGTAACGCTTATAGTAGTCGAGGGCTCCATACGCATCGTTGTAATACATGGATTCCCCGTAGCCCATGGTGTAAGGTGGACGCACTGCTCCGTACTGTTCATTATACTGTTCGGTGAAGTCCGCCACACGACCTGTACGATCTACTGGGCACTCTTTGGACCAGTGCCCCTCTTTCCCACACCGATAGCAGCCACTCTGGTCTCCCATCCCAGGGGCAGTTCGAAGCCGGCTGGTGGACAACTGCACGTGCATTCGTTTGCCTTGAAGAAACAGACATAAGACTTATTATAGCTCACTGACGTTCTTTATCCCCCCAAATTTCAAAAATGAAAGTGAACACAGTTGGCAAAAGACAAACATACACACACTCCTGCAACCCTATTTTGGCAATCCTCTCCAACAGAAGTTGAAGTTTTAATAAATGAGAGCTAGAAAAGAGTCCTCAGAAACCAGTCAGTACTTTCTACTTGCACCAGTAGACTGGGATTCCTTCCTACTTCCGTTTCCACAACTTTCTTCTTCATCACAGCAACTGAGAGTTTACACTTTACACTGACTATTATTCTAACGATTCAAAAATCTGACAATTTTTCCAAATCAAATATCCAACAAAACCTCAGTTATGCCAGAGGAAAGCATCTTACCAACCTTTCCCTGATTTACTTGGGGCCACGTAAAGCCTGAGCACGTACAACAATACTCTGTCCATCTTGTCTCCTCCAGCCATTTTTGCAGGTGTCACCAGAAGGCTATGTTGGGTACAGAAACCATACTTGGTTCATCATCTGCTTCATCTCCACTACCTCTAAGAGTCATAAGACAGTCCAGATTTCAATCCCACTCCCACCCTTTTCAGCAAGGATCAATCCATGCCTGCTATGAAAAAGAAAACTACCTGATCTAGGTCTCTCAACAGCAAGTATTAGATCCTGAAGCAGACTGGTTTCTTAGGGAATGTGTTTCGAGGTAATGGAATGATTGGCAATTCATCTTGCCATGTAGTTTACAGTTTTTTTTATAGGGGATTATCTACTTGTTAAAAAATGCAGCATTTGGAGTTCCCGTCGTGGCTCAGTGGTTAACGAATCTGACTAGGAACCATGAGGTTGCGGGTTCGATCCCTGGCCTCGCTCAGTGGGTTGAGGATCCGGCATTGCCGTGAGCTGTGGTGTGAGTTGCAGACGCGGCTCGGATCCTGCGTTGCTATGGCTGTGGTGAAGGCCGGCAGCTACAACTCCTGTTAGACCCCTAGCCTGGGAACCTCCATATGCCGCAGGTATGGCCCTAGATAAGGCAAAAAGACCCAAAAAAAAAAAAAAAATGCAGCATTTGCCTAAAGGCTTCTGGGCACCCATACAAACAAGGCGCATCCATACTTCCAGGAAATGACAGGCACTAGGAACAGCTAGGAAAAGAAACAATCTTTGCCTTGGGCTTGTGTACCATTAAGCCCAGGGACTCTTACTAATGCATCCAAGGTCTTTAAAAGCAGTTTGAGAAAAAGCGTATTTTTGGCAGTATTTGGTGCCAAACTGCCTAAGACTTTGGAGATCAAGTCAATGCTTTACGAATTGTAGCCAAAAGGCAGCCAGTACAGATGTAGAAAACAGGGGCTTCGCATCACTCTTGTGGGCTGCTCAGAACAAACCCTCCTTTACAACAGACAGGCTGCTCTCTCTTTAACAGATCATGCTCTGGATGCAACTATGCAACAGGAGGCCTCGTGCTCCACCATTCTGCTGGAAACAGCCCGGCAGCCAGAACAGCGCCATGCACTGACGCTGAGAGGGGAGCGGGTTAGTGCTGTGTATCACTTCAGTCAAACTCAGTTCTGCCCAATGTCTAATACTGTACCACTCCAGTTTCTAGTAGTTGCCACCTCAAACTTAAAACTATTGCTCTAGCGGAAACAAAGGTGCTCAGTCAGGTTATTACTTCCAGACACTAGCAGAGAGGCAGCATCCACCATCACCACTTTCATCCATCAGTCAACAGATACCAAATGACAATAATTCTCTGAAAGCAGCATTTAGCCCTCCCACTGTTTTCAGATTTAGGTACTCCCATTCTTAGAAACTATTAATGCTAACTGTGCTTAGAACAGAAACACATGGATTTTTGCCCCAATTTTTATCCCAAATGTAGAGTTCCCTGTAATTTAGACTGGAGGATTACAAGTTACATGGCTTTACAACATGCATGGTAACATTTATCTGTGTGATAGACATGAATTGTGCTCCAATTCTGAAGTCAGTGTAACCATGCCAATCTAAAAGCAGCCAGTCCAGAGACTGTTAGAAGTACATGGTTTGGTTGCCAAGGGAAGGGAGGGAGGGGAGAGTAGGGTGGACTGGGAGTTTGGGGTTAGCAGATGCAAACTATTGCATTTGGAGTGGATAAGCAATGAGGTCCTGCTGTATAGCACCGGGAACTATAGCTAGCCACTCATGATGGAACATGATGGAGGATAATGTGAGGAAAAGAATGTGTGTGTGTGTATGTGTGTGAGTGGGTCACTTTGCTGTACAGCAGAAATTGACAGAACATTGTGTACCAACTATAATAGAAAAAATAAAATCTTAAAAAAAAAAATACCTATGTAATATTCCTGGGGAAAAAAAAGCACACTACTAAGGAAAATATTTCAATTTAATTTGCTCTTTTGTAAATTATGGGTCCTTATTTATTTATTTATTTTGGTCTTTTTAGGGCTGTACCTGTGGCATATAGAGGCTCCCAGGCTAGGGGTTGAATCGGGGCTGTAGCTGCCGGCTTACACCACAGCCACAAGCAATGCCAGATCTGAGCTGCATTTGCGACCTACACCACAGCTCACAGCAATACCAGATCCTTAACCCACTGTGTGAGGCCAGGGATCAAACCTGTGTCCTCATGGATGCCAGTCAGTTTCGTTTCTGATGAGCTACGACAGGAACTCCGATGGATCCATTTTTTTGAGAAACAAAACCCAATGCTCTTTTCCACTTGGGGTTTCTATTACTACATCTAATCTTCGCCCCTGCTTTAGTGTAGAACTCGTAAGTTTATAAACATCTATGGCAAAATCTACCTCTGTAATAGCTGTGAAAAGGATTTAAGTAAAAAAATTTTTAACTAAAAGATCTGCAATAAAAGTGACATGATTTCTTTTTTTTACATAATCTTTCCAAAGACATAACTAGGCTTTTCATTTAAATCTTCTAAAGTTCTCATAGTAATTGAAAAATACGGAGTTCCCGTCGTGGTTCAGCAGAAATGAATCCGACTGGGAACCATGAGGTTGCAGGTTCAATCCCTGGCCTTGCTCAGTGGGTTAAGGATCTGGCGTTGCTGTGAGCTGTGGCGTAGGTTGCAGACATGGCTTGGATCCACATTGCTGTGGCTGTGGCGTAGGCTGGCAGCTGTAGCTCTGATTAGACCCCTAGCCTGGGAACCTCCACATGCCACCAGTGCAGCCCTAAAACGACAAAAGACAAAAAAAAAAAGGAAAATACTGTGCTTCTCTATTCCCTTAAGGAAGCAGCAAAAAAGACTAAATGATTACATTTTATCGCTCCACTACATTTGAGGAGGCCAAAAGCATAAAGGTCTTCTGAGAGCTCCAAAAGTTCCTGAGGTGTGTTGCCAACATTTCCCAGAAAACTAGCCCAATAAAAGTGTTTTCTTTTGAAAGATGGAACAGAAAAGAGTATTAAAATGCTAAGAGGAGTTCCCACAGTGGCACAATGGGATTGGCATCTCTGCAGCGCCAGGATGCAGGTTCAATACCCAGTCTGGCACAGTGGGTTAAAAGATCTGGTGCTGCCACAGCTGCAGTGTGGACCAAAACTGCAGTTTAGATCTGATCCCTGCCTGGAAACTCCATATGCCGCAGGGTAGCCAAAAAAAAGAAAAACAAAAATGCTAAGAGGTGGGCAACTTGGGGTCCTCATTGCTGAGCTCCTACCAAGTGCCAGGATCCAGAGAAGATTAGGGGTGTGGCTAGTATACAACTGTACTCCAATTTAATGCTTGTTTACACACTGGGGAAAAATGAAACATCTGAACTCTTACATCTCATTCTCTCTATTTTTGTCTTTTTGCCTTTATCTAGACTTTATCTAGAGCCGCACCCGCGGCATATGGAGGTTCCCAGGCTAGGGGTCTAACAGGAGCTGCAGCTGCCAGCTTTTGCCACGCCCACAGCAACGTGGGATCCGAGCCGCATCTGCAACCTACACCATAGCTCACGGCAACGCTGGATCCTTAACCCACTGAGCAAGGACAGGGATCGAACCCTCAACCTCACGGTTCCTAGTCAGATTCATTAACCACTGAGCCACGAAGTGAACTCCCTTACATCTCACTCTCAATTCAGCTACCTGAATGTTACTGGGGAATAGATCCCCTAAAGAAGGGTCTTAAACTGGTTGCTAACTCAACAGCAGTCCAGTTCCTTGCTGCTTGTGAAGATGAAACAGATCCGGGAAGACCCAGGTAAACTCAGATTCTGCTGCTTCTTTTTAGAAGTCATACAATGAGGAAGCAGAAAAGACAGCTATTAATGTACAAAGATCCAAAAGATGCCCACAGTGACCCCCTTCATTGGGAGATGACTGCAAAGGCTTTCTGGAAAAAGTGTGACAAATGGGTATCTAGATTGTATTTTCTGTAAACTTCAAATTATCATCCAATGCTAAACTTTCTTTTGTCACCTTGGAAAAAACAGCTGGTAATAAAAATGTCTGTATGAATAACTCACAAATTGAATGCTTTCTCCAGAGGGCCCAGGTTAAGAACACGAAAACCAGATAAAGGATCCTTTTTTCCCCCAATAATGACATTTAAAAAAAATCCCATGGATCATTGCGTTATTCAGATATCCACTTCCTGAAGTAATCAAACCCACTGTATTAAAACACACATTCGGAGGTCCTGTTGTGGTTCAGCAATAACAAACCTGACTCGCATCCATGAGGACGCAGGTTCAATCCCTGGCCTTACTCAGTGGGTTAAGGATCCAGTGTTGCCGTGAGCTGTATTTTAGGTCACAGACGAGGCTCAGAACCTGTGTAGCTGTGGCTATGGTATAGGCCAGCAGCTACCGCTCTGATTTGACCCCTAGTCTGGGAAAGCCCATATGCTGTGGGAGTGACCCTAAAAAGCAAAAAAACACGAACAAAAAAAGAAACTTTTATGATTTTGATAAATAATAGATCTTATAATAAAGAACATTAAGAGTTTTTCCCCCAAAAACAGTGTATAGCCTTTATGCTGTTTAAAACACAAAAATGGAGTTGGGGATCCAGTGTTGCCATGAGCTGTGGTGTAGGTTGCAGACGAGGCTTGGATCCCACATTGTTGTGGCTGTATAGACCCGCAGCTGAGGCTCTCATTTGACCCCTAGCCTGGAACTTCCATATGCCACAGGTGTGGCCCTAAAAAGCAAAAGCAAAAAAAAAAAAAAAAAGATTTCATTATATTACTTGACAACTTATTCTGATAAATACAGGCTGAATGCATTATGGCATGAAAAATAAACCTTGGAGTTCCCACTGTGGCAAAATGGGATTGGTGGCTTCCCTGCAACGCTGGGACACAGGGTGGATCCCTGGCCCGGCACAGTGGGTTAAAAATCTGATTTTGCTGCACCTGCAGTGTAGGTGACAACTGTGCTCGGCTTGACGTGATCCCTGGCCCAGGAACTCCACATGCTGCACGGCAGCCAAAATAGAAAAGAAAAAAAAAATTAAAATTAAAAAAACCTTTATGGGAGTTCCCCTGTGGCACAGCAGGTTAAGAATCCAATGTTGTCACTGCAGCAGCTCAGGTGGCTGCTGAGGCTCAGGTTTGATCCCTGGCTCAGGAACTTCCACGTGCCATGGGCGTGGCTAAAAAAAATTTTTTTTTAAGCTTTATGTTGAGGACATCAACCTTTATGTCCTCAACAAATGGTATCTTTTTTCTTTGTCTTTTTAGGGACACACTGCGGCACATGGAGGTTCCCAGGCTAGGGGTCAAATTGGAGCTCTGCAGCCTACATCAGATCCCAGCTGGGTCTGTGACCTACACTGCAGCTTGCAGCAATGCCACATCCTTAACCCACTGAGTGAGGCCAGGGATCGAACCCAAGTCCTCATGCATACTCGGATTACCACTGAGCCACAATGGGAACTCATGGAAACCCGTTCTTAACGACTACTTTGCATGTCAATAAAAGTTCACTATATGAGATGAAAAAAAAAAGGTAAGGATATGCAGTATTATACTAGAACATCTCCACAGTTTGTACCTGACTCAAACTGCATTTTTACATTTTGTTTGTTGCCTGTCAAAAGAGAACCCCCGCCCCCCCAACACTTCCGTTCATGATTCCCTCCTTCATCAAATGACAGTAATTAAGAATATTTTTAAAGCTGTCTGAAGTGTAACAGCTTCCAGAATACTAAAAGAAAAATATAAATAAGGAAAGCTAAATATCATATTTTAAATAAGTTTTTAACCATAATAAAAATATACTCCTTGCTGCCAACACCACTCACCTTTTTTTTTTCTTTTTGCTTTTTAGGGCCGCACCCGCAGCATATGGAGATTCCCAGGCTAGGGGTTGAATCGGAGCTACAGCTGCTGGCCTACACCACAGCCACAGCAATGCAGGATCCGAGCCACATTTACAACCTACACCACAGCTCACGGCAACACCAGATCCTTAACCGAGTGAGGCCAGGGATCGAACCTGCATCCTCATGATTCCTAGTAGGGTTTGTTAACCACTGAGCCACGAAGGGAACTCCTCACCTTTCATCACACAGTGCTTTTACTGTCAAAACACTCTCCCACCTAGCACCTCATTCTGGCCTCAGTCTTGCCCCGCGAGGGAGGTGCGGCGGGGATCGTTAACTCTAAGTGGGGAAATGAAGCAGAGCAAGGTGAAGACACTTGTGGTTACACCTTCTGCCCGTACTTTAAAGAGTAGCTAAAGGCAAACTTTCTTAGCCTTTTCTGATCAACTTTTCCTCCTTTCCATTTCTTTTCTGTTTTCTAGGTTTAGTAGAGGACTTTTAAGTACTTCTTAACAACCCCTTTAGTGGCACTCAAGAGAAAAAGTGGTCTTCATTTATGAACTGAAAAGTGGCTGCAAACCTGTGGTCCAAAATGATACTGTCAACAAGAAACCTGTAGAACAGTGCTGTACAGCGGAACTTTCTGTGATGATGGAAATGTTCCATATCTGCATTAATACAGCAACCACTAGCCTCATATGACTCTGAGTGCTTGAAAGGTTGGCAGCACAACTGAGAAACAAAATTTTAGAATTTATTTAATTTCAATTTAATAGTCACATGGGGCTAGTGGCTACCACATGAGCACAGTTCTAGAAAGTCTTCAGAAAACCTCCTGTGGCATTAGTGACAACATATGTACCTTTATTAATGACATAAATAATACAGCAGCCTTACTGGAAATCTCAGAAGCAGGACCATCAACCTAATGTTTTTAGAAATTTCATTTTTCCCCTTAGGGTTAAATAACAGTAAGTGGAACAGACTAGTCCCTGCCACAGTTTCTGGACCTACTTGTATAGTTTACAGTACTGATAGAATCTGAGTAAAGAGCTACTCCCCCAAATCCAGAGCTGCCACCAAGGACACCTCCTTATGTCTCAGTTCTCCTTTCCCACAACTCATACATCAGAGCAGTAAAGAGTATAAATTCCTAACCATTTAAAATCTCCAAAAAAAAAAAATTATAATAGTAAAACTAAAAGGAACTCCCCGGTGGTTCAGCAAGTTAAGGGTCTGGCATTGTCACTGCTGTGGCATGGGTTCGATCCTTGGCCCAGGAACTTTCACATGCCGTGACCACAGTCCAAAAAATTAAATAAATTCTCAAGTATAAGACTTCCCATCATAGAAAAGCAGGTAAGCCACAAGCCCTTCTCCCACGAGGTACTCATTGGCCCAAGCAGATTAAACTTCCAACAGCACTTAAGTGAATGAAGCCTGCAGGATAAAGTAACCCCCACTGTTTGAGATTCTACAAAGCTGTTGAGGAACATCTTGGCAAAGGTGAAAAGGAGAAGCTTCTCCAAAAGTAAGTTGTGCTGAAGTGTGGTAAACACACAATCTTTCTATTATTTCCAGCTGAAACAGAATGGAAGACACCATCCTGCCAGACCCATGGTCCTGTGTTTCTGCCTCTGTCTAGAGCTAGACCCCACTCAGTTTTGCCACCCAGGCCCCAGAGCAGTTCACCTTGAAACTCTGTGTTGTCAAGGCCCCTGATGGCCTCCACCGCATCCTCTGCCCGCTCCATGTGTACGAAGGCATAATCTTTCACGATGTCGCATTCGATGACTGGACCGTACTCCTCAAATTTGGCCCGAAGCTCTTGGTTGGTACAAGTAGGACTGATGTTGCCTACATGCAACTTGGTTGAAGCTTTGCTCTTATTCTTGCTGGCTTCCACGTTGATGTTCACCCCGTGTAGCTTGTAGTGGTGCAGGTTGCGAATGGCATCCTCGGCCGCCGTCTTGTCCTCTATGTGTACAAAGCCGTAGTTCTTAATGATGTCACATTCCAGCACCTTCCCATATTGCTCGAACAGTGAGCGGATCTCCTGCTCTGTGGCCTCCCGGGGCAGGTTCCCAATGAACAGCTTTACCATCCTGACAAGAGCCTGGGAGAAAAGAAACGAAATTTCCAAAAGTTAGGGGTGGAGGAGAAATTTTCAGTGCACTGCATTTTGGATTAATCCTCCGAAGTTCTTGGCACCCTCACACAGACATTCGTTATGCTTCCAATAGCGGGAAGGAGATTTGCTTTGAAGGAGTAGTGTGAGCTGTGTGTAACATGCAAACAGATCGGCTGTCAGCATGTATCGCACAGTCCAGCATCTCCGTGAAATGAGGCACACTGTAAGTACACAGTTGCTTTAAATTACTCTTTTTAGGGGGAGCAGGTACGAGAAGAGTCCAAGCTGGGAGCAAGAGGCATCTAGCTGTCCCTGGTAACACGGTTTTGGAGGGAAATCTGTGTACGTCTCCTCCGTGCAGCATCACCTTTCACGATACTCTAGGAGTAAAAAGGCCTCTTTGGCCCCAAACTAGGACCACCCCTCTTCAAGCGGCCCAACTCCAGTTCTTTCGCCCCAACAAAGACTCGACCCGACCCCTGCCCCGCCCCCTCTGGAGACCCGGCCCCGCCTCCTCCCGTTGTCTTCCCGGACCTTTTGCAGCGAGAGGAGAAACGCAAACCCCAGGCCGTCCCCGTCCGCCAGAGACCCGACCCGGCCCGCTCTCAGGCCCCCCACACACCCACAAGAACCCCTCGCACCTCCGGGTGGCAGCGGCGGTGGCGGCGGCTCCCGCGTCAGAGAGAACCCTACAAAATGGCGACGGCCGCTCGAGCCTCGGCGGGACCGGGCCCTTTCTCGCGCGCCAGCTCACGCACGCGCGAGTGCGCGCTGCCTCCCTCCCCTCCCCCTCGCGGGAGTCTGGCGACCAATCCCGCGGCCGCATACAAATGGCTGCCCAGGGCTCGGCTCCCAGCCGCCCCGATACAGGGGCGGGGCCAGCTGGTGACGGCTCTGCGGCGCGGAGGTCAGCCCGCCCCCTGCCCCCGCTAGCCAATCACCACCCTGGGAGGTGGCGGGTCGGCCCTCATGCGTCAGAAGGGCTCTGGACGCGACCACTGCCTGGGTGAAATCGGAAGCCGGGGAGAGTCACTAAGCCTCACAATGGGTCGTGCTATTGGGCCATGGCGGGGGTGTGAGGGGGAGCGCGGGATGGAGGAGGAGGGCGGTAGCTGATGACAAAGGGTTATCTCAGTGGATCCGCTCAAAGAGGTTTTTTTTTAGCGGCCTGGCCAGCCTCTATGACCGCTTGGGAGAACGTTTTAGAACTACAGGCGCGCCACATTTTAAGCAAGCCTAATCTTTCTTTGTAGAGCTTTTGAACATAATTACAAATTTTTAAATTGCAAACATGTTATTCGTTGGTGAGGAAACGGAGAACCAAAGATGGCAGAGCTGAGATAGCTGTAAGAGGCTAACTTAGTCAAGTTTTGTTTGTCATATGTATTCGAAGACTAGTTTTCCCTCCCTAGCTAGAGAATTAGACTCGAATTGTGTATCCTTCACAGTTCCTGGTCCGTGGTGAGCGCACCAAAGGAATACTTGGTGTGCAGGCCCAGAGAGGTTTCTTGTTTCGAGGGGTAGCCAGCGTCCCCACGTGCACACCAAGCCGCTGGAGGGCTGGGAAATTGAGTTCCCCGGCACTTCCTAGCTTTCAGAATTCAGCTGTGGTCCAAGGGCACCTCCTGGTGGCAAGAAGGGAAGTTATTAATGTGGATTAGTCACTGTTTATCTTTGAACAAAGAATAGACATTTATGGAGATTGATGGCCTGAGCTTATCTCCAGGTGGAGCATGCCAGGTTGGTTGTCAATCACCATTCCTCCTTGATAACCTTTCAGATACTATCGGGCACAAATTCTCCAGGCTGCCCTCTTCCTCCCCGACTACTGTGTTATGTTACTTTCCCTGAATTCTTTTTGTTTCCCGGCAATTTCAGAAGAGGCACTGTTCTTCCAATTCTGATAACACTCATGTTTGTTTCCCACCTAATTCTATTTATCTCTCCTCTTCCCTCTCTTCTTGGTTATTTCCAGTTTCTCTCTACACTCAGACTTTTAAAACATGTGTAGGGACCTCCTTGCCTATTTCTGAAATAGCTTACAGTCATCCTCACCATTGCTGTTCTCTAACTTGGGTTTCTTCCCTGTGTTCCAGGACAGACTCTGCTGTCGTTAACCTTCATGCACTGTCTTTTGAGTTCTGGCTCCAATTCCACAAGTTTTCTGAGGTGACCAAAACTAATGGCCTTTTAACAGTTTTCACCCTTCTAAAATTTTCATTTTCACCATTCTTTTCTCCTGTTTCTATACTCTTCCTCCTCATAGCTCTGACTGTACCATTCCAACTTCTGTCCCCTCATCTATTTCTCTGTTCTTTGTGTATGTGTATGTGTGTGCTTTTTACGGCCACACCTGAAGCATATGGAGGTTCCCAGGCTAGGGTTGAATTGGAGCTGCAGCTGCCAGTCTATGCCACAGCCACAGTAAAGCAAGATCCGAGCTGCATCTGTGAACTACACCACAGCTCACGGCAACGCCAGATCCTTAACCCACTGAGCAAAGCCAGGGATCAAACCCACAACCTCATGGTTACTAGCCAGATTTGTTTCTGCTGCACCACAGTGGGAACTCCTATTTATTCCCTTTTACCTTCCTTCACCTTCCCTCACAGGCAACCATTAAATGACTTTACTGTGTATTATTTTGTTTGTGTTCTTGAAAGACATGTCTTTTTTTTTAATTGAAGTATAGTTGATTTACAATGTTGTGTTAGTTTCTGGTGTACAGCAAAGTAATTCAGTTTTATATATATATATGTATGTATATATATATATATATATATACACACACATTTTTTTCATATCCTCCCATTATAGGTTATTACAGGATATTAGTTTCCTGTGCTATACAGTAGGGCCTTATTGTGTATCTGTTTTAAATATAGTAGTTTGTATCTGCTAATCCCGAGCTAATTTATCCATCTCCTCCACCCCCTTTCCCCTTTGGTTACCATAAGTTTGTTTTCTTTTTCTTTTTTGTCATTTTAGGGCCGCACCCGCGGCATGTGGAGGTTTCCAGGCTAGGGGTCTAGTCAGAGCTACAGCTGCCAGCCACAGGCACAGCCACGTGGGATCCGAGCCACGTCTGCAACCTACGCCACAGCTCACATCAACGCCGAATCCCTAACCCACTGAGCAAGGCCAGGAATCGAACCCGCAACCTCATGGTTCCTAGTCGGATTCGTTTCTGCTGAGCCACGACGGGAATTCCACCATAAGTTTGTTTTCTACAAGGCATATCTTTTTTATTTTCGGTTGCACCCATAACATGCAGAAATTCCTGGGCAAGGGATTGAACCTGCACCACAGCAGTGACAGTGCCAGATCCTTAACTGCTAGGCCACCAGGGAACTCCTAAGGCATGTCTTTTTAATGCACATTTGCTTTTTCCATTTTATTTATTTTTTATTTTTTTATTTTTATTTTTTTGGTGAAGGAAGATGCGGTGTTTATTGCAGGTGCCAGGCAAGGAATCCAGGCAGCTGGTGCTCAAAATACCCCAACTCTCAAGTAACTTTCAGGGGAAGGGTTTTAAAGATGGGGTAGGAAGGGTCTTGTGGGATGCGTGATCAGTCAGCACGTGGATGTTCTTCTGACTGGCTGGTGGTGAGTCATCACGAGTCAACATCATCCACCTTCTGCTTCCAACAGGTCCCATGCTGGTGGGTGCTTTTTCCATTTTAAAACATTTTATTGTGGAAATTTTCAAAAAGGCACAAATAGAGAATATTAGGAATTCCTGTGGACACTTTACTCAGCTTTGATAATTACCAACATTTTGCTGATCTTATTTCATGTAACCCTTCTACTTTTGTAGGTGTTTATGGATGGGTGGGTACATTGAGTTTTTTAAAGGCAAATCCCAGGCATAACGTCATTTCCCCTGTAAAGATTTCATTACCCGTCTCTAACTGAAAAGCTGTATGCTAGTCTCATATCATCTAATATTTGTATTCACATTTCTCCTAGATTGTCCCAAGTGTATCTTTTTACATTTGGTTTCTTCTAATATGGATCTAAACAAAGCCCACACATCGCGCATTTGGGTAAGTTAATTTATGCAAATGTTTATGTAAATT
Organism: Catagonus wagneri; assembly: GCA_004024745.2. Lineage (NCBI taxonomy): Eukaryota > Metazoa > Chordata > Mammalia > Artiodactyla > Tayassuidae > Catagonus > Catagonus wagneri. The sequence continues at coordinate 2,564,731 of PVHT021183668.1, read as the reverse complement.
GTGTTGTATAGCTTATTGGGTTTTTGTTTTGTTTTGTTTTGTTTTGTTTTGCCATGCCTGAAGGATGTAGAAGCTGGGGCCAGGGATCAAATCCAAGCTATACCAGTGACCCAGGCACAGCAGTGACAGCAGTGGATCCTTAACCCTCTGTGCCAGTAGAGAATTCCTGTTTTTTTTTTTAATCTTTAAAATTAAAGTATAGTTGATTTAAAATGTTCTGTCAATTTCTGCTGTACAGCAGAGTGACCCAGTCATACTTAAGCATATATTCTTTTTCTCATAGTACCTTCCATCAAGTTCTGTCACAAGCGATTAAATATAATTCCCTGTGCTATATGGTAGGACCTCATTGCTTATCCATTCTAAACGTTTGCTAACTGCAAACTCCCAGTCCATCCCACTCCCTCCTCTTCCCCCTTGGGTAAGAACCACAAGTTTGTTCTTATTGCCTGTGAGTCTGTTTCTGTTCTGTAGATAGGTTCATTTGTGTCATATTTTAGATTCCACATGTAAGTGATATCATATGGTATTTGTCTTTCTAACATCCTTCTCTCAGCATGAGAATCTCTAGATGCATCCATGTTGCTGCAAATGGCATTATTTCATGCTTTTTTTGTATGACTGAGTAACAATTTCATTGTGTATACGTACCACATCTTCTTTATCCAGTCCTCTGTCGACGGACATTTAGGTTGTTTCCATTTCTTGGCTATTGTGAATAAAGCTGCTGTGAACATACAGGTGTATGTAGCTTTTTGAATTGTATTTTTGTCGGGGGAGTGGGATTGCTGGATCGTATGGAAGTTCTCTATTTAGTTTTCTGAGGAGGAACTCCTGTCTCTTCCTTTTTTCACTAAGCACTGTTACCGTGCGGTATCTAACAGCTGAGTAATACTCCACAGTGTGCAGCCACTGTATCTGACGTAGCCAGCTCCCAGTATGGGACACTCAGGTTGCCTCCAGCTCCTTACTGTAGTTACGAGCCAGGTTGCAGTTGACATCCTATTTTAATTAATGTGTGTTCTAATGGATTGGTGTGAGAATTTGAGGGGAGATAAACCCAGGGGTGGAATTGCTGGGTTGCTGGCTTGTAGGGTGCTTGGGTGGGACTAACTGCCAATCGTGCCAGACCGTCCTCTGGAAACGAGTCGACTCCGCCACCTGCAGCACCTGAGGGGCGCTGCATCTCAAGGTCTCTGCCAGTGTTTGACATTACCCGATTGTCTGATTTTTGCCAGTATAAGAGATATAAAGTGGCATATCATCTTTGCTTTAATTTGCATCTGATTATTAATGATTTTAAGCATCTCTTCTTGTTCCTCCTAAGTTTGGAGGGTTGACTCTTCTGTAAGTTTTCTTTCCTTTTTTTTTTTTTTGGGGGCTACACCCGGGCGTATGAATGTCCCCAAGCCAGGGGTCAAATCAGAGCTGCAGCTGCCAGCCACAGTCACAGCCACAGGAACAGCCACAGCAATGCTAGATCCGAGCCACGTCTGCAGCCTACGCCACATTCACATCAATGCTGGATCCTTAACCCGCTGAGTAAGGCCAGGGATTGAACTACATCGTCTCGGATACTAGTCAGGTTCTTAACCCCGAGCCACAATGAGAATTCCTCTTCTGTAACTTTTTTTTTGTTTTTTTTTAGGGCCGCACTTGTGGCATATGGACGTTCCCAGGCTAGGGGTCGAATCGGAGCTACAGCTGCCAGCCACAGCCACAGCAACGCCAGATCTGAGCTGCGTCTGCGACCTACATCACAGCTCATGGCAACACCAGATCCTTAACCCACTAAGTGAAGCCAGGGATTGAACCTGACACCTTATGGTTCCTAGTCGGATTTGTTTCTACTCTGCCACAATGGGAACTCCTGTAACTTTCCTATTTGTATCTTTTGCCCGTATTTCTTGTCAGGTTAGTCTCCTTTTTGTTGACTTGCAGGATTTTCTTGTATTTCTAGATATTAGTCTCTTACTGGTTTCAAATATTTTTTCTCATTCCACCAAATTATCAACTTTTCCCATGGAGTCCTTCATTGGACAGAAAACCTTCTGTTTTTATATGATCAAGTTAATCCATTTTTTTCTTAAAGTTTGTGCTTTTCAAGTTTTGTATAACATATCCTTTTCTGTCTCCGCCCCCCTCCCCTGGGTCACAAATATATTCTCTAACACTTTGACGTTAATGTTTTTACTTTTCACATTTAGGTCTGTAGTCCATAATCTCCAGTTATTGCCTTCGGCCCCACCCGCCAGGTTTGCCACCGCGGAGTGCAAATACCCAGAGTCCCTGAGCACTCCACAGTGGGTGACTTTCTCTTCTTTCACACAGTGGAGATTTTGCCATTGAACCTGAAGAACAGAGGGAGTCTGTGTAGCACTGGTGTGTTATCCCACTGAGTCCCACGACAGATCGTTCCAGTTACATTACCCACGTTTATGTTGGAATACTGAATCTGCTCTTCCTACGAGAAAGGGATAATTATTCTGTGGGTTCTCTGGTCTACCTCATCTCTTCGTTTCTGTTTGGAAGCTTTCTGGGACTGTGTCGTGCTAGTCCTGGGCCTGCACGTACCTGAACCTTCCTTTGTCATGGCTGACGATAGCCGGGGTCTGCTCAGCCAGGGCCCTTGGCCGCTTACCCTAAAGACTGGGGCTGTTTTCCTAAAAAGATCTTATCTGAGCCTTGGAAAGAAATGGCTGTCTGTATATGTATGAGAAACAATGACAGAACAAAGCTTTTCTTGTCGGAGGCCACCAAGGCAAATACAGTTGCCCAAAACCTCCAGTTGCCTAGCCAGAGACGAGCGAAAGCTGCCTGCTCTTTTTTTAAAACTGCACTGGAGGAGTTCCCGTCGTGGCTCAGTTGAAACGAATCTGACTAGCATTCATGAGGATGCGGGTTCGATCCCTGGCCTCGCTCAGTGGGTTAAGGATCTGGTGTTGCCCTGAGCTGTGGTGTAGGTCACACTGGGGCACTGCTGTGGCAGTGGGGTAGGCCAGCTGCTATAGCTCCGCTTCAACCCCTAGCCTGGAAACCTCCATATGCCGGGGGTACAGCTCTGAAAACACACACACACACACACACACACCTCCACTGGATCTAGAATATATTCTTCTGCATTTCTTGTTTTTGTTTTTGGCTGTGCTCATGGCATGTGGAAGTTCTGGGGCCAGGGTTTGGACTCATGCCACAGCAACCCAGGTCACTGCAGTGACAATGCAGGATCCTTAACCTGCTGTACCACAGGGGAACTCCTCTCCTGTGTTTTTATTTATGCACTTAGGATGTACACATGACTTCCCAGGATGTTCTATTATTGGTCAGTGGACTGGAAACCTGCTGCTTATGTCATCCCTGTCTGAACTCTCTTTTTTGGGGGGGATATGGAGTTTCCCAGGCTAGGGGTCATATCAGAGCTACAGCTGCCGGCCTACCCCACTGCCACAGCAACGCAGGATCCTTAACCCACTGAGTGAGGCCAGAGATCGAACCCGCAACCTCATGGTTCCTAGTTGGATTCATTTCCACTGTGCCACAGTGGGAACTCCCTGTTTGAACTCTCTTGATCCTCTGTTGGGGTTTTCTCTATTGAGACGGAAGGTGGGGTCAGTGGTCCCCACCTGTGTGCTCCAGTCTCTGCTACAAGGCTGAGAAGTGGCTGAGACAAGCTTGTGGCGGGGGCCTGAAGTATTCCAGTTTTGAAAACAGTTGAGAGAATCAGGAGTGAAGAAAGTTGTGCACCAGGAAAGCCGTTCCCGACTCTGGTCTCCCGTGTTTCCGGTTTCCACTCTGGCACAGCATCCAGGCCCTCCAAGAAATGCATTAATCTGAGAGCCTCCCTCCCTTGGCTTCATTTCCCCATGAGAATGACCTCCACTTTGCTGGGCTGCCCACTGTCAAGCCTCTTTTTAGACCACAGAAGTTCAGCACGGGTCAGGACGATGTTAACAAGCGGTATTAATGTTAAAAGAGAGTGAACGACTCCTTTGCTGGTGCCCAGCTTTCATGGGGTGGAACGTGGGGTGGGAACATGGGCAAAGGCAGAGAAGCTTGTGGTCAGGAAAGCAAGGACACCCAGAGGCGGTGAGAAAAGCTGAGCTGTTTAATCGCCTCCTTGGCCAGACTCAAGGCTGCGGATGCCCCTGAACAACTCACACCTGGAAGCTGTTGAGAATTGCTAGAGATGGAGGGGCCGCTCGAGTCAGAGGAGGAGGAAGGATGGGGGCGGGGAGGCTTCAGCATCTGACTCGTCACCTGGCAATCTTGCCCCCAGGTCCTGCTTCAGCTCTTTGAGGTTCCCGGCCGGTCCCCAGGGCAGGGAATGGATGGCGTGGCCTAGCTGTGGAGGGAGGATGGCCCAGAGGCAGGGGCAGCCATTCCCCACGCGGCCCTACGGTGAGGGCGCAGCGCTGTGTGCGCTCTGGTGGGGTGGAGGCGTAAGGCTGGGGACGGGGGAGCGGAGGGAGTGGAACTGGGGGTTGCCTGGGTCCCACCACCAGTCTGGAATTAAATAGCAGAAGAAAAGGGTTGCCCTTGGGAACACCGACTTGTCCCCAGAGACAGTTCCTGGTGATGGGTTGACCTTGGCAACAGACCCTGGCAGCAGGCAGTTGTCCTGACAAGAGGGTGGTCCCTGTCGTCGGTCCCTGGCAGTTTCCTGGACAGAGGGAGGGAGTTGGCCTGGGAGTCTCGCCCCTACTACTTGTTCTTCTTGAAGAAGCTGAAACGCTTTTCTCGCTCTCGTTCCCTGCCATCCCTGCTGCGAAGTACGACGGGTCCCTCCGCCGCGACGGGTGATACCGGGGGCATGGTCATGGCCCGGGTCATGCCCCGGGTGGCACTGGGCACCGCTGGCTCCTCAGGCTCTCCAGAGGCAGAGGACGCAGTGGCAATGGCTGCATTCACCACCCTCAGCCACGAGCTCATCTCTGCCTGCAGGGGGCGTGGAAAGACAGCGGGTCAACTTCAAGGACCAGCATGAGAGTTCCTGTCATGGCTCAAATCTGACTAGTATCCATGAGGATGCAGGTTTGATCCCTGGCCTCGCTCAGTGGGTTAAGGATCCGGCATTGCCAGGAGCTGTGGTGTAGGTTGCAGACGCGGATCGGATCCTGCGTTGCTGTGGCATAAGCCAGTGGGTGTAGCTCTGATTTAACCCCTAGCCTGGGAAGCTCCATATGCTGCGGGTGCAACCCTAAAAAGACACACACACACACACACACACAGGACCAGCATGAAAGGTGGATAGAGCATAAGGCTAGGGGAAGGGGGTGCGGAGGGAGTGGAAGTGGGGGCACCAGAAAGGAGGCGGCAGAGATGACCGTTCCGTCTCTTTGGAGGAAAAAAGCTCCTTTAAGGTAGGGAATGTGTTTTGGTGTGGCCTTCACAAGCACTCAGCTGGCGCATGGTGGGGCCGTCTGATATCAGAGAGTGAAACGCTTAAGACAAGGAAAAGGGGGAGAGGGAAGAAAGAAGACTGTCCCCCTGGAGGGGCTGAGCATGCACGGAGAGAAGGGCACCAGGGAGGAGAAGGGACAGCTCACCTCGTCCTTGGCCTGAAATAAGTATTCTTTCCCATCCTGTAAGCTGTTGGGAGAGAGAAACCACAGAGCGTAACTGAGCATCTGATTGGCCAGCTCAGAGCTGGTGAGAACGCAGTTACCACCCAGAGACCAGGCTGGAGAACATGCCCTGGGCCCTCAGAGCCAGATCGGGCACGTTCCGCACATTCTTCAGATTCCCAGGACCGTGCAAATCCTTCTTGACTAGCTGCCGAGGGCCAGGGCGAGCTCCTTTCTACCCCAGGCCCTGCCTCCTGCTTGCTGGCAGGCAGGGGCAGCCCCCGGAGTCCCTGGAGACAGGGGAGTGCCAGCACCCTGCCCAAGATCCCATGCAGGAGGTTTTCAGCTCGACAGGCCCGCGTCTCGGTGCTTCTGCTCGCCCGCCCGGTGTGGAATACAACCAGGTCCCCCGCCTCCACCTCGGCTGCGTCTGTGTCCCCAAATGCCTGGCCCTGTAACTCCGTTCTCTCCGGATCTAGCTCCTGGCTCGCGGGCCTTATATCACTGCGAGCTCCCCTCCCCTGCGAGGGCATGTTCGGGTCTTACCCCAGCTTGAAGACATGCTTGCGCTTTCGATAGTCAAAGGCAACGCTGCCCTGGGCCCTGGCCAGGCTGACAGGCACTTCTCCGTGGTATGGCACTCCCGCGCTGGCTGCCTTCGCGTCCTTGTAAAAGCCCAGGCTCCCACGCCGCAGGACGCAGTACACGTTCTGCCACGACCTGGGAGGGACGTGGTACAGGTGACGCAGGTGACTGGCGGGCCTTTGAGGGGCCGGTAACCCTGGGCACAGCTTGGTGGTCCGAGGACTCCCAGTGCCACGCCTGTGGTCAGGCCCACCCTCTTTATACCCTCTGGCCTTTGCTGTGGTCAGGCCCACCCTCTTTATAACCCTCTGGCCTTTGCTGTGGTCAGGCCCACCCTCTTTATACCCTCTGGCCTTTGCTGTGGTCAGGCCCACCCTCTTTATACCCTCTGGCCTTTGCTGTGGTCAGGCCCACCCTCTTTATACCCTCTGGCCTTTGCTGTGGTCAGGCCCACCCTCTTTATACCCTCTGGCCTTTGCTTGCGGCCCCACTCCGCTCCCGAGCCCTCCCCCTCCCCTCTGCATCTAGGAGGAGGTTCTGGGCAAGCCCCCCGGCCTGGTGGCCAGAGCCAGTACCTGTTGGCGGCCTTCTTGCCGACGGCCTCCATCTCCTGTTTGCGGCACAGCATCCCCTCCATCTGTTCCTGGGCAGAGAGCTCCGGGCCTCGAGTGGGCAACGTGGCAACTCGGGCTGATTCGGACGACCTGCTCTGGGGCATTACAGAAGGGGTCGGGCCCCCTGTCCGCGTCTGCTTCTCTCCTCGTGGCCCGTTGGCCTCGTCGCCAGCACCAGAGGCCTGTGAAGAAAACGGTATTTGCGGCAAAAGGTCAGAGGGGGGCTAGACACGCAGGCTGGACGTGCAAGAGCTGGTCTTCCCACCCCCACACTGCCTTTGAGTCTCTCTCCCCTCCCTACCCCGGCAGCCCCCCACCCAGCTCATACCCCCCGTCGCCCCTTAGCTCCCAGTTATCGCACCCACGCCTCCAGGAGAAACTCACAGGCCCTTCTAGGAAGCTGCCCTGCTCGAGTCTCTGTTGTTCCATCAGGGGCTACAAGGACAAGAAGACATAAGAAGATGTGCGTGGGGAGGGGCTGAGGTCCTGATGGGGTGCTCAGGGCGGGGGTCACCTGGGGGGACTCGGCGTCTGTGCAGACCCCGTTCACGCTGGCTGGCTGTGAGGATGCTGGTAGGCGGGGGTGGGCCCTGGAGCGGCAGAAGGGGACACGGAATGCTCAGTCTTCTGGATCCTCAGGCTCGGCCTCCCCCGCCTCCCCTGCAAGGGTCCCCGCTCTCACCCATCCCAAGTCGCCTGAGGGGCTGTCTGGCCGTCCACCAGGTCCCCTGCAGGCAGACTGGCCGTGGGCTCTGGAGCAGGAGGCTGTTTCCTCCGTTCCTCTTCCTCCCTCTTTCTTTTCCGCTCCTTCTCCTGCTCCTCCAGCTGTCAAAAATGTCTGAGGTCAGAGCCTAGAAGGTCTCATCTAAGAGGACCAGGGCATCACGGAGGGCTGACCCGTCCCAGCTCTGGTCGGATGAAGCAGGAAGGGTGGAGAATACAATTTCGGAAGCAGGTGAGGATTAGAAGCAATGGGAGGGGCTCCCACTGTGGTGCAACGGGATTGGCAGCGTCTTGGGAGTGCTGAAATGTGGGTTCGGTGCCCGGCCGGGCACACTGGGCCCAGGATCTGACGCTGCTGCAGCTTTAGGTTAGTGGTGACCGTGGCTTGGATCTGATCCCTGGCCTGGGAGCCACCTGCTGCAGGGCAGCCAAAAATGTAAAAAAAAGAAGGGGGGTGGTGGGTAGTGGTGTCTCTTAGCGCCACCTAGGGGAACAGATGGCTCCTAAAGCTGAGGTGAGAACAGGGTGGGCAGGCTGGGGCTATGGGAGAAGAAACGTCTCCTTTGGGCAGGAGTGTGCACAAGGCCTGGGGCGGGGGCGGAGACCGGTGTTCCTGGGGTCCTGTGGCCCTCACCGCGGTGAGCTTCTCCAGCGCGCTGAAACGCTCCTCCCAGGCCACGGCGGACTTCTGGAAGGCCTCGTGCCGCTTGATGAGGCTCTCGACTTCGTCCACTGTGCAGCCCAGCTCAGCACTTCGCACCAGCGGCTCTTGGCTGCACAGCCAGGCCTCCGCCATTCCCGCGTCTCTGCCGAACACCAGCACCTCCAACACTGCAGGGGTCGGGGGTCGCAGGGAGATGACAAGTCAGAGTGGGTCACGGCAGGGACAGGGCTCCACGAACTGGGGCACAGAGAAAGCCGCTGGCCCAGAGCAAGAACTCGGGGCACAGCCCGGCCGTGCCATGCATGGGTGCCTTGAATTCCATGCCCAGGCCCCCTGGTCTTACCTACCCTGGAAACTCTAGGGCACCAGACCCCCAGCCCCTCGCCC
>PVHT021183668.1:2523713-2555194 GCA_004024745.2 Catagonus wagneri | reverse complement strand
AGCAGGCCCTGCCCCGTGTCGACGCAAGAGGAGAAGCGGTCAGCCCTGGCCTCTATCTCTGCCTTGATGCCTTGGTGGTTCTTGATGACCAGGTCTGCGGAGGACACATCCCTGCGGGGGCAGAGACCGAATCAGCCACTGCCCACAGCTCTATTCCGGCCACCAGCCCAGCACCCCTGGGGGCCGCCAGGCACCATGGGCCTCACCGGGGCCGCTCCTGGGCGTCCATCTGCAGGTTCACCCCGTCCATCCACAGCATCAGCTCCCGGACAGCCTTGAAGAAGCGGAACTTGTCCGTGGTGTCCAGCAGCAGCTGGCGGCGGGCAGCAGAGCTTCCCTGAAGCTGCGCCCAGGCCTCGGCCACAGCCTGCATGTGGCGGCCGATCTCCTCGGCCTTGTCTCCGGCGTAGGCCTTCTGGAGCCGCTGGCCGTCGTCCTGCACCTGCTGGACCTGCAAGGCCCCAGGTCAAAGTCAGGCAGAGCCGGGAGACTCCGAGCAGGTCCTGGCCTCTGCCCCGCCTCCTGCCCATTTTACTAGCTGGAGAAGCACGGAGTGGAGCAGGCTGGAGGCGGGGCAGGTAGGGCTGGTCCCCAAAGTGAGTCCTGCCATACTCCGCCCTGCTGGGTCTCACCCTGGGGGCCTGAGCTTAGCCTGGGGGTCAACCCTTTATTTTATTTTATTTTATTTTATTTTATTTTATTTTATTTTATTTTATTTTGTCTTTTTGTAGAGCCCACCCGTGGCACATGGAGGTTCCCAGGCTAGGGCTCTAACAGGAGCTGTAGCCGCTGGCCTACACCACAGCCACAGCAACGTGGGATCCAAGCCGCGTCTGCAACCTACACCACAGCTCACGGCAACGCTGGATCCACTGAACAAGGCCAGGGATCGAACCCACAACCTCATGGTTCTTAGTCGGATTCGTTAACCACTGAGCCACGACGGGAACTCCAGGGGGTCAACCCTTTAAAAGGGCCACTAGCTGGCTGAGCTTTCAGAGGCCTGACCAGCACGTGGGGGACCCTAAAGATTGTTAGAATGAGATTTTCAGCCTCAAGAAGGGACCTGGTGGGGAGCCGACTGGATTGGAACAGTTTATTTTCTGTGGGTCTAAAGCCTAATCCCTGATCCATCTGGGATCAACAGGAGGATTTTAGTACAATACGAAGAACAGAGACATCTGAAAACGTCCCAGGCCCGTAAAGAGCACTGTGGTTAAAGGTGTGACACGGTGGCTAGGTGTCCCCTGGCCAGAGATGGTTTCCTGTCCCTAAGTGGCCCTGCGGAGGACGCCGTCCCTCCACATTCCCTGCGGAGTCTCCTCTGAGCACCCCCGCCCCCACCCCCTCACCCCCAGCCCCGCCCGTGCTTGGGTCAGACCTGGGCGCTGAGGGCCTGGATGTCGTGCTCAAAGGCACAGTGCCGGCGCTGCAGGGCCTCGGCCGCGTTGAGGTCCCGGCCGGTCCCGTCGGCAAGCTGCTGCTGCTTGTGCTGCACCCGTGCCAGGGCTTGGCGTGCCCCATGCAGGAAGCGCTGCAGCTCGTGGGCGGCAGCCAGCACCTGACCCCGCGTGTCCAGTAGCTCGAGCAGGTCAGCCCAGGCCTCGTTGAGACTGTCCTTCCACTCGGCCACCGTGGCCCGGGCAGCATGGCCCCCAGCGATGAGCCCGTTGGCCAAGGCGTTGGCGCCATCCACACGCTCCTGGCCAATGGTGCTCGTGTCCCGGGAGAACTCGCGGAATTTGTCCCGGAGCATCTGGTGGAGGGAGCAGTTGCACAGTCAACGCTGTGACACTGGAGCATGTGGGCCCTGCCTCGAGGTGGGCAAGTCCTCTCACCCCAGACCCAGCACCCACTTCTCTCCCCGGGGCCAAAATCGGTTTCTGCGGCAGGGCCGAGGTACTGTGGGAAGCAGCGGGCTCCCAGCGGCCCTGGATGTGCCCGATGCCCCAGTCTCCAGCCCCCAGATAAGGTGTCAGGCTGCTCGGAACCTTTAAGTCTTCAGACAAGGATACCCTAACTACGGGCCATATTTCTGCACCCCACTCCCCCACCTCCCAAAAGGTGAAGCAGGATCTCAAGTCCCCCCCATTTTGAGTTCTGTTGGAAAAGAGTGACTGGTCGTTTCCTTTCTGCCCACGTCTGTGCGCGGCCCCACATCCTCCTTTCTGCACAATTCCTTTTTTTTCCTTTTTGACTACACCCACAGCATGCGCAAATTCCTGGGCCAAGGATCAGACCCAGGCCACAGCAATGATCTGAGCTGCTGCGGTGACAACGCCAGGTCCTTAACCTGCTGTGCCACAAGGGAACTCCTGCACAATTCTTCACATTAAATACCTCAAAACCTGGAAGACAGCGTCTGCTCAGCCTGGGCTTGCAGCCCCCGCCCCTTGGCGCTCTGCTCAGGGCGAGGTGCTAGTCTCCCACTGGGTCCTCTACTCTTCCCGGACCGTGGCCGGTCCCCTCCCCGCACTCACGGTCACGTGCTCGTAGTCCTGGCCCAGCTCGTGTGAGGCTGCCACAACCTCGCGCTCCTGGATCCACTGCTCCAGGTCGTCCAGCTCGCGGCGGAGCTGGCACAGCCGCAGGTGCTCCTGCAGGCGCTGCCTCCGCTCTCCGGCCAGCTCCTTCAGGCTGGCGTACAGCTTGTCCGCCTGGGCTTGGCGGATGGATATCCGCGTGCTGCGGCGGGTGGGGGAGGACACCCTGCTCCGATCTCTCGCCGATCCCGCAGGGTCCCGTCCCTCTCAGCCACCCGCCCCCGCCCCGCTACCTGCCAAGTCCGGAAGGCTCTGCAGCCTCTGCGCCTTCCCGGACCGGGCTCGCCCCTCCTCCGGGAACTGGCCCCCTTGCTGCCCGCCGCGCTCACCTCTCCGGGTGCTCGTGGTCAATCATATCTTGGCTGCCGGCTGCCATCTCGTGGATGGTCTGGGCGTAGTCGGCCAGGGCTTGTTCCAGTACCTGATGCCTCTTCACCTCTGCCTGGGCACTCAGCTCGTCCTGGGGGAGCGGACAGTGGCATCGGGGAGCAGGGGTCGCGGCGGGGGAGGGAAGAGCAGCCTGAGCTCTGCCTGGCTCTCACCTTGGCTTTCTCCTGGCCCATCATGTGTAACTCCTGCTCTCCCATCCAGGCCTCCGCCTCGGCGGCATCGCGGTAGAACTGCTGGGCTCGCAGGGCCTCCGCCAGCCGCCTCCCTCGAAGCTCCAACTCGTGGCCCAGGCGCTTCCACATTTCCTGCAGCTCAGCCAGCTCGGGGCCTGCGGCGGCCGCGCCCAGAGCGCGTTGCCGCTCCGTCAGGTCCGCGATCCGGGGCTCGTGACCCTGAATCTCCTTTTGCAGGGTCTGTCGGGAGCAACAGGAGGGGAAAGGCCGAAAGGCTTGCGAAGGGGCCCCCTCTCCCTCCACGCCCCCGCACACCTACTCGGCGGCGAGCTCCCTTCACACTCTGGCTACTTCCTTTTTTTTCTTTTGTGGCTGCACTGGTGGTGCATGGAAGTTCCTAGGCTAGGGATCCAGCCCGAACCGCATCTGCAACCTACACCACAGGTGTGGCAATGCCAGATTCTTAACCCACTGCATCAAGCCAGAGACAAGTGGGATCATTAACCCACCGCGCCACAGTGGGGACGCCACATACCCTTGCTCCTTGTCATTCCCGAGTCCGTTTCACTTCCCCTCCTTTCTGGCCCAAGGACGTGATGATGACACCTCTCCAGTCACATGATCTCTACCAAGGGAACCCACCCTCTGGAGGTGAGGAAAGGTGAACCACTGAGGTCTCGGATGACACACAGCATCGAGGACGAGCCAGTGAAACCTCAGGCCTTTTTTTTTTTTTTTTTTTTTTGCTTTTTATGGCTGCACCCACGGCATATGGAGGTTCCCAGGCTAGGGGTCAAACAGGAGCTACAGCTGCCGGCCTGCGCCACAGCCACAGCAACACTGGATCCGAGCCTCATGTGTGACCTACACTATTGCTCATGGCAACGCCAGATCCTTAACCCACTGAGTGAGGCCAGGGTTTGAACCCTCATGGTTCCTAGTGGGATTACTTTCTGCTGCACCACAATGGGAACCCTTTTTTTTTTTTTTCACAGCGACACCTGTGGCATATGGAAGTTCCCGGGTTAGGGGTCGAATCAGAGCTGCAGCCGCTGGCCTACACCACAGCCATAGCAATGCAGGATCAGAGCCGAGTCTGTGACCTCAGCCTCAGCTTGGGGCAACGCCGGATCCTTAACCTACTGAGCGAGGCCAGGGATTGAACCTGCGTCCTCACGGACACCATGCTGGTTTCTGAACCCGCTGCGCCACAACGGGAACTCCGCAACCTCAGGTCTTAAGAAAACAAACTATCAAGTCTGGGGACGCTCTTGGGACCCTGTAATTTGCCTGTGGCCTCCGCCTCACCTGGTTTTTCTTCATGAGGAGTTGGACACTGGGCAGGTCCTTGCCGTGTTCCATGGAGCTAGCCATAGGTAGCCGCTCTGTCACCCACAACTGGATGAGAAAGAGGGGGGGTCAGTGGAGGTCCGGGGGGCAAAGGAAGAGCTGGGGGTTGGGCAGTGGGGGAAGGTTTTCTAGGGCTCCTGGTAGACGTGTGTTGGGGACGCTCATCCCTGGTTCCGGGGTCAGGGGACCTAGAGGGCATCCCCAGATGTCCCAGGAGGGTAGACTCAAGGCCAAAGGGAAGGGAGCTGGCACCCCCCCAGCACCAGGAAGGAGACTAGAGAACCAAAGGCCCAAGGAGCCTTAGCCCAGCCCAGATCCCAGACACTCACGATCTCATCTGCCACGTCCCGGTGGAACTGGTGCTGCTCGCGAGAGGCTTGCAGGCGCCGGCAGCGCTCCTTCATGGGCTGGCACAGGGCCCTGAACTTCTCCTCCACGGCCCTGGAGGTCCTCTCCACCTCCCCCGCACCCTGGTCTTCCTGGGCCAGCGCCTTCGCCTGGGCCTGGATCGCCTCTACCTCCTTCTCCCGCACAGCCATCTCCCTTTCCAGCATCTGCCAACCCGAAGAGGAAGGAGATGTGATCGCCACGCCTCCACCTCCAAACTCAGAGGAGACGCTAGTCGGTCTCAAGCCAGTCATGAATTCTTGACTCGTCATGGCCTCCGTCAGTGGATCTTGAACGGTAACTGTGAGAGTAACTGTGCCAGTCGTCAATTTATCGTCTCTCGGGCCCCAGTCCATCTCAGTTCCAAGTCCATCTTTGCCCATTTTGAGTCATCACCTGAGCTGGACACTGTAAACATTTCTCCTTTGCCAGCTGGTGCAATGCTAGGCCCTGTCAGTAGAGGGCGCTGGAGGGTGAGCACGATGCCCAGGCGAGGAAGGGGCTTCTAGGTATAGTTCCAGGGTGCTTTTTTATTTTTCGCTCCTACAGCACAACTGCTCCTGGTGTGCAGGAGACCCAGTGGCTGTCACTCTCCAGTGAGCTTTGCTGGCATCCCAGTGGCAACTTCCTGCTGGTCAGCCTTGGCCTGACAGCTTCCCACCTGCTCTGGTCCGTGATACCCCAGCCAGTTTCTACACCATCCGGCAGCCTCTGCCTTTCCCAGCAAGGTCGGAAACTCAGCCTTGGGGTGGGGGAGGGTATCCCATTCCTTCCTGGGGACCCCCTCTCAGCCCTAGAGGTAGTAGCTGCTCCCTACATTTGCTATTCCCGTATTCCTTAGAGCAGGGAACAGCAAACCCAGCCCCCATGCCCGTTTTTGTAAATAAACTTTTATTGGCACACAGACACACCATTCTTTGGTATATCATCTATGGCTACTTTTACGCTACAAGGACAGAGCTGAATAATTGTCACAGAGACTGTAGAACCCTCAAAGTTCAAAATATTATTTGGCCCTTTGTGAAAAAATGTTTTCTGACTCCTGCTTTGGAGTTCTCTTTACAAACCCCACTGGTAGTTAACCACCTTTTATTAATTAATAGTTCTCTTCACTAAAGTGTCCTTATTCAAATTAGAGTGTGGCTTCTGTCTCCTGATTTTATTCTGACACACACACTGCTAGAGGTTCTGACACCGGTGGCCGTGGGACTTGCTTTGAGAAACACCAGTGAAGATGTCTGCGAGGTCGAGGAATGGCCTCGAGAGTCAAGAGCTACGGGCACGCCCCTCCTCGCTTCTGCTGTTCCCCCTCCCCCCCGGGGCCAGCACGCACCTGCTGCTTCTTCAGCAGGATGTTGACGCTGGTGAGGTCCTTGCCGTAGTCGTCGGAGTGCAGCTGGGCCTGCAGGCTCTCCAGCCAGCTCTCCAGGGCCGAGCAGCTCTGGGCAAACAGCTCCGCTCGGTTGGCATCAAAGAGGCTGCGGGCTTTGGCCTGGGTGGTGGTCTCCAGCTCGTCCCAGCGCCTGTGCAGCTCCTCCAGCTTCTCCCACACCAGCGCTTTCAGTTCGGGCTTCTCGAGAGTCAGCTCCCGCCCTTCCTGGGTGTGGGACAAGGAAGGGGTCGGTGTCAGATTTAGAGGCCACTGACCTTCACAGGCTGATGGCAAACAGGGACCTAAAGGGCAGCAGAGACCTGAAGTGTGGGCCACAGTACCACGTTCCTGGATGCTCTCCGAGCTGTTTCCTGACCTTCACTGCCAAGTAGACCCTACCTACTCCTTCCAAGTGCGGCTCAAACCCCGTCTCCATTAGAAGCCACCGTACTCTTTCCTTACTTCGAGCGCCCCGGTGCTTGTGGTTTCTAGTGACATATTGCACGGGCTCGTGTGTTGCTGGCCATCATTTCATGTTTCTTAGCTCATTACCTCTCACCTGAACTACGGCAAGTGAGTCTCAACTGGTTTCCCAGGCCCAGCCTTTCTGCTTGAGGACTTTTTTCTTTTTTTTGGCCGTACCTGCAGCCTGCAGAAGTTCCTGGCCCAGGGACTGAACTCACACCACAGCAGTGGCCAGCACCACAGCAGGGGTAACACCAGATCCTTAACCCACCGAGCCACCAGGGAACTCCTCTGCTTGAGGACATTTGTTTCTGGGGAGGTGAGGGCAGTGTGACTTGATCTGCATGCAAGGTGGGCTGCAAAGGCCAGGAAATTCCTGCTCCTTGCGGCTGCCTTCAATCAGCGGCAGGCAGGGAGTGGGTGGGCAAACGCTGGGCTTCCCTTGCTTTGGCTGGGGTGATTTCAATGCATGTTCCACACGTCGCCCAGGGTGTCCCATGAGGACTGAGCGCCAGGTGCCCACCGGGGTAACTGGCACTGAGGTGGCCCCTTCACCGACTGCCTTCCACTCTCCGTCTCACCTCCCCATGCCCTGCTGGGGTCCTGCGATCACCTCCCGAGGAAGTGACCTGGAAGTGACCTACGGTGGAAGCCGCACTGCAGGGTCGGCCCCGAGGGGAACACGTGCCAAGACACTGCCCTCAGGCCGCTTTCCACACGCTACCAGGAGGACAGGCACCAGAGTTGGGCACTGCTGGGTAACCGCACGAACCTGCGGCACAAGCCACTCTGGGGCTCCGTCCTTACGGGGTGATGGGGGCTTTGCAGGACCCGGCCCTGCGGCTTTCCCCGCCTTTCCTTCCACGGCCCTTCGTGCTTCTGTGCTCCTGCCAGATGGACTCACGGCCTTGCTCCCTACAGGGGCCCACTGCCACACCCCTGCCTTCCTGCCTCCCAAGAAGCATCTTTCCCCGACACCGCTGCCTGTGCTAACGCGACTCATCCTTCATGGACCGACCCGAGGGCCCTGCTTCTAGGGTCGCCGCTTCTCCTGTCTCCTTAGTGCCCAGGCTTTCTCGGGCTCTTATTACCCTCATGATAGTCTGCCCGGATTGAATTTAGCTGTCTGTGTGGGCGGCTCAGGTCATTCCTCGAGGGTGGAGCCTGCAGTGGAACCACCTTTGTTCCCTGCTCAGTGCCGGACCCAGGGCTTTGCATAGAGTAGCGGAGTAAATATTTGCTGAACAAATGGAAAAGCTGAATATACATCATTCTCTTCCTCTTCCCAACCTCCATGCCCTTGAGGGAAGGAAAGCGCCTTTCTGTATACTTGGCAGGACCTAGCTGAGTGCTGAGCACACACGATGTCGCCCAGGAATAACTGCTGAGTAGAAATTAAGTTTCCCCCCCCCCTTTTTTTTTATATTTTTAGGGCTGTGTCTGCGGCATATGAAGATTCCCAGGCTAGGGGTCGAATTGGAGCTGTAGCTACCGGCCTGCACCACAGCCACAGCAACTCGGGATCCAAGCCTCATCTGCAACCTACACCACAGCTCACGGCAACGCCAGATCCTTAACCCACTGAGCGAGGCCAGGGATCGAACCTGCGTCCTCATGGATATCAGTCAGATTTGTTTCCGGCTGTGCCACAATGGGAACTCCAGAAATTAAGCTGCACCTGCGCTCAGCTCTTGAGGAAGAGCTGGGTGGGAGATCAAATACCAGGAAAGCAAGACTCAAAAGCAAGGTTGGTAAACTCCGACCTGAGGGCCAAATCTTGCCGACCACCTATTTTTTATGAATAAAGTTTTATTGGAACCCAGCTAAACCCACCCATTTATGTACTCTCCATGGCGGCTTTTACAGTACACTGGCAGAGTGGAGAAGTTGCAGCAGAAACTGCATGGCCTGCAAAGCCCAAATATTTACCGCCTGGCCCTTTACAGGAGTTGGCTGACCCCAGTGAAGAGTGTCAACCTGCTCTGAAACAGGAACAGGTATCACGTTGACTCGAAGCTGCAATTTGTCCTTTCTCAAGTTCTGGAGTCACTGTCCCATAGACCTAAGACATTTGTTTCCCAGACCGTTACTTTCTCCTTTAGAGATTTGGCACCAAGGGCTCCGTGATCTCCAAGCCAGACCCTGAAGCCAAGACCCTCCCCTGTACTGTGGCTGGGACCCTGACAGGGGGCGGCTCCAAAGGCTCCCCCACCTTTTTTGTCTTTTTAGGGCCACACCTGCAGCATATGGAAGGTCCCAGGCTAGGGGTTGAATCAGAGCTTCAGCTGCCGGCCGACGCCACGGCCACAGCAATGCCAGATCCGAGCTGCATCTGTGACCTACACCGCAGCTTCTGGCAATGCCGGATCCCTAACCCACTGAGTGGGGCCAGGGATCAAACCCAAATCCTCATGGATACCAGTCGGGTTCCTTACTGCTGAGCCACCACGGGATCTTCCCAAAGGCCCTCTTCTTGCTGCTCCCGTCCCATCACTCACCTTGTCCACCTTGTCCAGCCAGTCCTTGTTGGCAGCCAGCTCAGCCATGAACGCCTGGTGCTTCTGCCACTTGGTGTGCAGGTTGCGGGCCTCATCATAGGACACGTCCTGGGCTGTCAGCATCTTCTCGTCAATCCAGAGTTTCAGCTGGGAACAAGCATGAGCACGGATAGCGGAGGACAGAGTGGATTTTGGAGGGAGGGAAGCATGAGGCAGGAGGGGGGCCGGGGTGGGTCCCGGGAGAGGTGGCGGCCGTGCGGAGAAGGCAGGCACGGGTTCACACGCTCAGGGGTGGCTGCACTGGACTGATTCTGGGCTCAAAGAGTAAGGGTGCTGTGGGGAAGGGATGGCTAGGGGGTGTCAGAGGGGACATGGGGGACCCAGAGCCTCACCTCGTGACAGTCTTGTAAAAAGTG
Source organism: Catagonus wagneri (assembly GCA_004024745.2). Classification (NCBI taxonomy): domain Eukaryota; kingdom Metazoa; phylum Chordata; class Mammalia; order Artiodactyla; family Tayassuidae; genus Catagonus; species Catagonus wagneri. The sequence continues at coordinate 2,545,600 of PVHT021183668.1, read as the reverse complement.
CTGCTGCTCTCGGTTGTCCCGAAGACGGCCCAAAAGCTGCTGCACCACTTCTTGATTCTTCCTGTGTCTGCAATGACAGGCCCGTGTGAAACCCTTGAACTTGCTGTGAAATGGTTATGACCCTCTCATTAACCTGGAAGGCCTCGATGTCCCTTCTCCTCTACTTTCCATCGGCTCTCCACCCCTGCCTGTCGGTCCGAGTGCCACGGATCCCATTTTCACCGGCTTCCCGAGGCCCTCACCTGCCCACCGTCTGCCTCCTACCTCCTCTCTATGGAGTCTGCCTTCTCTTGGATCTTCTCGGCATGGATGTTGCCCTCGGACACCAGCTGGCGCCCAGCTTCCAGGAGCCCGCGGATCCGCTCACCGTTGGCATCCATGGTGCTCATGAAGTCTTCCAGTTTTTTGATGGCGGCATCAGCAGCCTGGAGTGTCCCTGGCATCTCCGTGTGAGACAAAACGTATTCCTGTGTGGGAGCGAAGATACTGAGCTCATCTCTCAGCCTCTCAGAGGGAAGCTACCAAAAGGGCCCCTCTGACGAGGAGGCCAACCAGGGCGGGGCAGGCAGACGGTGTGGCTCCGGAGACTGATTGTGTGGACGGCTCCGAAAATGGGGACGGAGCTGGGCTGGAGGGTCTTTTTTATTCATGGCCATACCCGAGGCATACGGAAGTTCCTGGGGCCAGGATCGAATCCAAGCTGCAGCTGTAGCAACACTGGATCCTTCAACCCACTGTGCCGGGCTGGGGATTGAACCCATGCCTCCACAGCAACCTGAGCCACTGAAGTTAGATTCTTTTTTTTGTCTTTTTGCCTTTGTCTAGAGCCACAGCAATGCGGGATCTGAGCCGCGTCTGCAACCTACACCACAGCTCACGGCAACGCCGGATCCTTAACCCACTGAGCAAGGCCAGGGATCGAAGCCGCAACCTCATGGTTCCTAGTCGGATTCGTTAACCACTGAGCCACAATGGGAACTCCTGAAGTTGGATTCTAAAGCCACTGTACCACAGCGGGAACTCCTGGAGGGCCTTTAACACTGCAAATCCTGTTCCATCTTATTTATAGCTGCTGATTATATTTCCTTAATAGTTCTATGACGAGCCAGGTTTTCTATTTCTTTCCTCTCTTTTTTCTTTTTCTTTTTTTGCTTTTTAGGCCCGCACTTGCAGCATATGGAGGTTCCCAGGCTAGGGGTCCAATCAGAGCTGCAGCTGCTGGCCTACACCACAGCCACAGCAATGCGGGATCCAAGACACGCCTGCGACCTATGCCACAGCTCGCTGCAACACTGGATCCTTAACCCACTGAGCAAGGCCAGGGATTGAACCCACATCCTCATGGATGCTAGCTGGGCTCCTAACTTGCTGAGCAGCAACGGGAGCTCCCATTTTTTTTTTTTTTAAACATGTTCTCCCTGCGCATCCTGTTTCCTCACCTGCTCCACCTGCTGCCGGTCACCTCCCAGTCACCACTCCTTGACATTCCCTCGGTCCCTGTTTCCCACTTCTCCCTGATCGGGACACCACCTCCCTGGACCCTCACCTGGCTGCTGAGCACGCCCTCGGCCTGGCGAGCATCCCGCAGGAACCCCTGGAAGCCGTGGGCCTGGGCAAGACGGCCTTGCCGGCTCTCCCATATGCGGCCCAGCTCCTCCCAGCCGGTTCCCAGCGCTTCGAGTCGCTGCCGCAGGAAGAGGCACTGGGGATCAGCCTGGTCCCGGGTCACCTCCTCACCCACAGCCCGCAGCCGGCTGTACTCGCTCTGCGCCCGCTCCACCTCTCCCCGCAGGGCTGCATGCTGGGCCAGGAGGGCCTCTGCCTCGGGCAGGGTGGCCGGCCCTTCCTCAGAGGCCACGGAGGTCTGCGTGCGGCCGAGCCAGGCCTGGAAGTCATCCAAGCTGCGCAGGAAGTCCTGCAGCCGCCGCGCCTCTCCCAGCGACTCCTCTCGCCGCCGCATGGTGGCCCTGAGGTCCTCCCAGCCAGCCTGCACCTCTCCAAGCCGGGCGTTGATGGCAGGGGCTTGGGCGGGGTGGCTGGCAGCCAGGGCGTTTGCCTCCCGGGTCAGTTCGCCCACCCGGGCGGCGATGGCCTCCAGGTCCCGCTCGGTGCCCGCCAGCTTACGCTGCAGCGCCAGCACCCCGGCCAGGTCATTGCCCAGGCCCTGGGTGGACTCGATGACCTTGGTCTTTTCTCTCATCCAGGCCTGGGTCTCCGTGCACTCTAGGTGGTAGTTCTGGATGCTCAGGGCTGAAGTCAGAGCTGCTTTCTTGCCGTCCGCCAGGGACCGGAACTGCTGCCACCTGAGAACAGACGGCGTGTCTGCAACTGCGCGGCTTGCCCGCCCTGTCCAGTACCTTCCTTCCGAAGCCTCCTCCTGCTTCCGTCTCCCCGGCACATTCTACTCCTGCGTCTGCCACTCAGAGAGGCTGCTCCCCAGCCCCCCACCCCCGACTCCTCCCTGTCTGCTCCCTGTTCAGGCACCAGCCTCTTCAGACGACCTTACCCCGCTTTCATCACCACCCCCTCCCGCATATTCCAGAGGGCTTTCTCTCCTCCTTTTTAGCCTCCACTCCAGCCCCCACGGAACCCTCTCCAGCTGCCATCCGGTCTGCCGTCTCCTCCTCACCCCACCTGTGGTTGAGCTGCTTCTGGGTGTTGATGATGCTGTCCTTCCCGGGGGGGCTGGCCCTCAGCAGCTGCTCGGCAATGTCATTCACGGCAGTAACTCGCGCTGCAAGGGCGTTCATCTCGGGCTCCAGGGTCTCGAACCTGATGGGGTGGGAGAGCTGGGCGTGAGTGGGGAGAGGTGGTGGTGCACCCGTCCACCACCCTCAGATGCCCAAGGAAACTCCTGGGGCTTAGTTCTAGGAGCCTCTGCACCTCTTCCCCACATGGTTCATAGCATCTGTGGTCCGAGGGGAGCCCCCGGCTCCCCCCAAACAAGTAGAAAAACTGTCATTTCTAGAGTTACTCAAAAACACAATGAACATTATGGACAAGTCGAACTAGTCCCTGGCTCAGGCCTTCTCCCTGCAGTGGAAGCTCCCCTGCTCCTCCCCAACTCACCCCTTAGCGGCCTGTCCGGGTCCGGCCTTACTAACGTGTTTAAAAATGAATTGAGGCGTTTCCCCTGTGGCACAATGGGATGGGCAGTGTCACTGCAGCACCAGGGCGCAGGTTCAATTCCCAGCCCGGCACAGTGGATAAAAGGATCTGGCGTTGCTGCAGCTCGGATCTGATCCCTAGCCTAGGAACTCCATAGCCATTCAGTTTTCTTTTTTACTTTTTTTTTTTTTTTTTTTTTTTTTTTTTTTTTTTTTTTTTTTGCTTTTTAGGGCCACACCCGCAGCATCAGAGCTACAGCTGCAAGCCTACACCACAGGCACAGCAATGCAGGATCCGAGCTGCGTCTGCAACCCACAAAACAGCTCATGGCAATGATGGATTCTTAACCCACTGAGCGAGGCCAGGCATCAAATCCACAACCTCATGGTTCCTAGTCGGATTCCTAGTTGGATTCGTTAACCCCTGAGCCACGACGACGGAACTCCATCATTCAGTTTTTATCAGAGGTATTCAGCTCTACCGTTTTGTTGCAAAAAGCCACAGGGATGATATGCAAATGAATGGGTATGGCTATGTACTAATAAAACTTTATTTCCAAAAACAGGCAGAGGCTGAATTTAGTATAAGGATTGTAGTTTCCAGACTCCTGTCATGGGATATCTTGAAAACTAAAAAGCTAAAAACAAAACCCAAAACTTTAATTAAATTTTAAACTACCAGGAAATTTGACTATGGACTTAGTAGAAGATGGTATCAAGGAATTGCTAATTTTGTTTCATGTACAAATGGAACTGTGTGTAGTTCTAAAAGAAAAAACATCCTTTCCAAATTAGTTTAAGATTCATTCTTCTGTAAATAAAGCTAACTTCTTGAGAAGTTAATCAATGTCTCGGTCTAAAAGGTTTATGACTTCAGGAGTTCCCGCCAGGGCTCAGTGGGTTAAGAAGCTGACTGCAGATGGTTAGGGTCACTGCAGAGGAGAGGCAGGTTCAATCCCCCACCAGCATAGTGGGTTTAAGGATCCAGCGTTGCTGCAAGTGTGGTGTAGGTTGCAGCTGTGGCTCAGGTTCAATCCTTAGCCCAAAAACTTTCGTATGCCATGGGTGTGGCCATAACATTTTTTTTTAAAGTTTATAATTTCAAAGCCTTAGCTATTTTAAGTCTGTACATACAATTAAAAATAATTGACTCCTATCACAAATGTCTACATTCCTGAAGAATATAGAGGGGAAATGTTAATATTGGGGATTTGCTTTGGAAAAGGAAAATTATTTACATGGAGGAAGATCCTGATAACTATCGAATCTGGGTGATAGATATACAGGAGTTTGTTGCATAATGTTTCTGAGTATGTTTTAACTTTTTTTTTTAGGGCCACACCCGCGGCATATGGAGGTTCCCAGGTCAGAGGTCGAATCAGAGCTGTGGCCGCCAGCCTACGCCACAGCCACAAGCAACGCCAGATCCTAGCCACATCTGTGACCCACACCACAGCTCACGGCAACGCCAGATCGTTAACCCGCCACCTCATGGTTCCTAGTCAGATTCGTTAACCGCTGTGCCACCACGGAACTCCTGTTTTAACATTTTTCATTAAAACAGGCCACTGGTGCCGGCGGGGGACAGGCCACTGGGAAAACACAAAAGGATGCAGCAAGAACAGGCGCTTGGTGGCAGGATGCCACCCTGCACGCTGGCCCCACTTGGGAGGGAGCCGGCGGGGCGCCTACCTCTGCTGCACGACCTCCAGGTCCTCCAGGCGCTCAGGCAGGGCCAGCCCATTGAGCCACTGCTCCTTCTCCTCCACCCAGAGCCCGCAGGCGCCGGCCTCGCTGAGCATGGTGTAGAGCGCCAGGGCCGCCTCCAGGGCGCGTGCGCGCTCGCCGGCCCGGGCCCGCAGCTCCTCGTAGTGCTGCTCCAGGGTGGGCACCCTGCCCTGCACCTCGGGGGCGCGGCTCAGCTCGGGAGGCAGGGCGGCAGCCTGCTCCCTCAGGGCATCCAGGGTTGGCCGGTGGCCTCGGATCTCTTCCTCCAGGGCCCGGTGCTGCCGGGCCAGGGCCTGCGTGGAGAACTCGTCGTGCCCCAGCTCGGGGCTGGACACCAAGCGCAGCGCATCCACCAGCCAGGCCTCCATGTCGTTGGCATCCGCCTGGAACTGGTAGAGGCTGGCGGCCTGGGCAAGCCGCTGGGCGCGTTCCTCCGCCAGGGCCTCCAGCCGCTCCCACTGGGCCTGGAGATCGGCGGCGCGGGCGGCAGCCTGGCCGGCCCCAGGGTGCCCCTCGGCCACTAACTGCTGGCCCTGCTCCAGGGTGAGCTTCAGGGGCCCCAGCCGGCCGCTCATCTCACCCCGCAGGGCTGTGTGCTTGTTGAGCAGGCGGAGGACGCCGGTCAGGTCCCGGCCGGTTTCCGCGGAGGCCAGCAGGTGCTGCTGCTCCCGCACCCAGGCCTCCGTCTCGCCCACTTCCCAGAGGAAGCGCCAGAGTCGCCGGGACTCCTCCAGCCGGGCCCGCCGAGTCGCTGCCAACTCACACAGCGACTCGTAGCTCTGCTCCAGGGCGGCCACCCGCTCCGACACCAGCTGGGGGTCGCACGGTTTGTACTCTGAAAAGAGTCACAACGGAGGGTCAAGAGCTGTAGCCCAGCCCTCCGCTGCCCCCCAAGCACCCCCAGTAATGACTCCCCCACCCCACTCGCTTGGCTCTGTCACCCACCACCCACCCATCACCCTGCCTGTCCGCAGGTTTTCCCACTCTTGCTGCTTCAGCTCTTCTCCTTCCCAGCCCCTCCCCTTTCCGGTTCCTTCCCCCGTTTTCACCTTTTTCTGGGCGGCAGAAACGCAGTGCAGAGGCACTGACAGCCCGCACCCTCTCAGCCTGCACCGCGATGTCTGCTTCCACCAGCTCATGCAGCTGCAGCAGGTCCTCCACTCCAGCCAGATGCTTGCCCAGGTCCTGGGACTGCAGCCGACCCTGCCAGACACACACGGCACGGCATGGCATGCCGTTGCCCGTCCGGGAGCCGCCCGGTTCCCTCCCAGCCAGGCCTCTTGCCCCGCCACACACCTATGCTCATCTCGCCCCGTCTACCTGGATCAACCACACATCCCCGTTCCTTGGGGCGGTTCCAGGTGTCTCGCCCAGGTGAGCACACCTGCTCCCCTCCATCAGCCCTCACTCACACACAGTGACACCCCAGTTCCGTCCTGGCACCGTCGCCTCTTTGTACTCAACTCCCCTCCCGTGGAACAACTTTCATTTTGTTGTTCATATTAAATCCTGCTCCTGGAATCTCTGCTCTGACTCATTTTCTCAGCCCCAGAATTATCGCCACCCTCCCGTGGTCATGGCTCAGGACCCAGCGCCCCAGCGCCACAGCACCCCAGCAATCCTCGGTGCCTCGCCAGACCTGTCCTTGTTCTCATCTCTCGCCTAGAGCGTCGCAACAGCCTCTGACTGGTCTCTCGGCTCCCACTCTGGCTGCCCACAGCCCTTCTTCAAATAGCAGTCCAAGCGACATTTTTAAAATGTAAAAACGCAGAATCGTGTCTCTCCTGTCTTCAGAACCTTCTAATCACTTTCAACGCTCCCTGTTACTCTGAATAAAACCCAGACTCCTTGGCCCGGCCTGCGAGCCCTAAGGGAGCTGGCTGTGTCGTCCCCACCCCCCGCCACCTTACCTCACCCTCGTCCCCTCCCTGTTCTTACAGGCCCGCTGGCCTTCCTTCTCATCTGGAACATGCCACGCACGAGCAGGCCGAGGGCCTTTGCCTAGCTCTTCCTTCTGCCTGGAGTGCTCTCTCCTCGGGTCTCTCTGTGCTGGCTTCTCGGGACATTCTGCTCTCAGCTTATGTGGCGTTTTCAGACAGGCCTTCCCGGACCACTCCATCACACGGCCCGTTTCCTTTTCCTCAGAGGTTTCACACCCACCTGCCTGTTTACAGTGATAGGCCCAGGGCCGTACCGACAACCTTCTCCCCAAAAGACAGGGACTTGTCTGCTCTGTTCATCCGAACTGGGGACGGGGCCCCGAACCGGCGCACACACTGCCAAGGCGGGGCTGAGCACCCGAGCGACCGTGCCCCGTCGGACCCCCACGGACCGGGGCATCTCGACCCCGCCGAGCGTCCGCGGGTACCTTCATCTCTTCCATCCAGTCCATGAGGTAGAGCAGGTCCTGAAACACCTTCTGCAGCTCCAGGCTGAGGAGCAGCCGCTCCCGCCGGGCGGCCACCATCTGCCGCAAGAAGTCCCAGAGCCGCGCCACGTTGTGCTGCCGCGCGGCGATGCGCTTGATGTCGTGGTAGCGCTCGGCGGCCAGCTCGGCGGCCACGGCGTCTACCGCCTGCACCCGGCCGCTGTAGGCCACGATGTCCGTCTCGATGGCCTCGTGCTTCCGCACCGCTGCCTCCACGGCTGCCAGCTCCAGCCCGAAGTTGTCCTGGGGCGGGGGCGGGGAGGGGCGCCTGGGGGCTCAGGGCCAGCTCTCGGCTCACCCCCTGCCCCCAGAGCCCTTCCGACTCCACGAGGTGGCTCTAAGTGTCCCCTGTCCCATCCCATCCTGTCTCACCAGCCCTTCTCCGGTTCCAGCCCCCAGCCCCTGGCTCTTGGTCTTCTTGTGTGCATGATGGATTTCTTTTCTTTTCCTTTTTTTTTTTTTTTTTGCTTTTTAGGACCGTACCCGTGGCATACGGAGTTTCCCAGGCTAGGGGTCGAATCAGAGTTACAGCTGCCGGCCTACACCACAGCCACAGCCACGGTCACAGCAGTCCTTAACCCACTGAGTGAGGCCAGAGATCGAACCCGCAACCTCAAGGTTCCTAGTCGGAAGCGTTTCCGCTGCGCCACGACGGGAACTCCCAAGTGATGGATTTCTCGTTTCATTAGCTCCCCACGTGGCAGGGCTCCTTAACCACCACTGTCTCTCACCCTCCCACTTCTCCAGACCTGCCTGCACAGGCCCTACCTGGGACACGAGGCGCTGGTTCTCGCTGAGCCAGGTCTCCCGCATGGTGGCCTTGCGGTCGAAGCGGGCGGCCAGCTGCTCCAGCTTCTCCTGGCGGATCAGCTCCGTGCGCAGGGCCAGCTCGCGCTCGTGCTCGGCCTTCTCCAGCCGCTCCCAGGCCTGCGGGGTGGAGACAGGACTAGCTCTCAGGGCTCAGTACGTGAGGGTGGGGAGGGGTCACCGGGGCGGGGGGCACGGGGAAGCTGGGGCTGGCGGCTCTGCGGAATGCAGTCAGACGCCTGAGCGGGGAAGTCTGAGGAACAGCGAGGCGTGAGTGCCAGGGAGCCGTGTGGACACCAGGTCTGCTGGGGGACCAGCACTGGAGGGGGTCGGGGGAAAGGGGAAATCACGGTTTATTTGTGGTGCTGAGGCTGTGGGCGAACCTTACTACTTTCATTAATCTTACGCTGTCTGGGAAAAATAAAAAAGTTAAAACAGGGCAAGCGAGGAGTTCCCGCTGTGGCACAATGGGATCAGCAGTGTCTTGGGGTGCAGGTTCGATCCCAGGCCTGGCACAGGGGGTTAAGGATCTGGTGTTGCCACAGTTGCGACTTATGTTGCAAATATGGCTCAGATCCGACCCTTGGCCTGGGAACTCCGTATGCTGAGGGGAGGCCAAAAAAGGGGGGGAAAAAAAGGGCAAATGAGCTGGGGACATGTTGAACAATTTAAGGGACCAGGGGACAAGTGTGCTGTGGGAACTCTCATAGAGAGCTGGGGGTGGGGTGCCGGACTTGGGAGAGGACGCACGGGACATGCCTGACCCGGGACGGGGTGCGGGCAGCCGGGCCCAGGGTTCTAGCAGGGACAGTAGGGGCTGGTGCTGAGGGTGGCTGGTCTGGGGGACGGAGGGGAGGTCGTGGACCTTGTTGATGTCAGAGATGAGCCGGCCCTCGCGGGGCGTGTACACCTTCTGGTTGTTGGCTCGCAGCTTGCTCTGGATGGTGAAGAGCAGCACTTCCAAGTTCCCTTTCTCGGTGAACCTGAGACAGGAGGCCGGGCCAGGTCAGAGTCCAAGGCCACGAGGGGCCTGGGGACTCTCCACTTCAAAATCAAGGGTTCTGTGTGCTCTTCGTGTGAGAGCCGGAAAATACCAGCAAACCATGTTTCAAAAAAGAAAGCAGAGGGTTCTTTTGTGGCTCAGCAGGTTAAGGATCTGGTGTTGTCATTGCTGAGGCTCAGGTCATTGCTGTGACGTGGGTTTGATCCCTGGCCCAGGAACGTCTGCATGCTGTGAGCGCGGCCAAAAAAAGGAACCTAATTTTATTTAGTTAGTTTAGTTTTTTTGGCCACACCTGTGGCAGGCAGAATTCTTCTGGCCCGTGCTATAGCACTGATCCGAACCACAACACTGACAATGCTGGATCCTTAATCCACTGAGCCGCCAGGGAACTCCAAAAGAACCTAATTTTATTTTATTTTACTTTGTTTTGTTTTTTTTTTGTTGTTGTTGTTGTTTTGTTTTTTAGGGCCACACCTGTGGCATATGTAAGTACCCAGGACAGGAGTCTAATCTGAGCTACAGCTGCCCGCCTACACCACAGCCACAGCAACGCAGGATCTGAGCTGCTTTTATAACCTACGCCATAACTCATGTCAACGCTGGATCCTTAACCTACTAAGCAGGGCCAGGGACCGAACCTGCATCCTCACGGATCCTAGTCGGGTTCATCAACCCCTGAGCAAACCAAAAACCACAGAGAAAGGACCACTGTCACCCACAGGCACATGCACACTTCGTGTTTGCTTTACACATATCATAACCATGGCTAACATGTATCGAAAACTCACTCACTGAAAGCCAGGCCCTGTTCTCAGAACTTTGCATGAATTAACGTATTTCCCTCTCACTGATAACTACATGCTCTCATTACCCCCATTTTCCAGGCGAGAAAACTGAGGCACAGACAAGCTAAACAAGTTGCCCAATGCTCACGATGGCTAGCTAGGTGGCAGAGCCAGGATTTGAACTCAGGTACTTTGGACCTGGATGCTTAGCCCTTTGCTCTCTGCTGTCCACAAATAACTCTCTTGCAACACATTCTTCATGAACGTCTTTTCGAGTCAATAAAGGCATTTCTTCAATATTATTTTCAGCGGCTGTCCCATGACTTGCTCTGTTTACCGAGACCGCATTAGGGATCACCTGTGAAGCTACACATTTGTTTGATGCCCAGAAGAGGACTTTCTGGGCCAGAGGGCACACAACAAATCACTCCCCGGATTCCACAGGAACAGACGTTTTCTGGATTAATATTAGCTTGGGAGCTGAAACATATTACCTCCAAAAGGCCTCAGTAACAGAAAAACACAAAAGTTTTAGCACTTATTGTACAGACTCGCCCAACGGCAATTCCACTCTTCCATAGTCAGCTGCTAAAATACCTCCATGATGAGAACCCATGCAACGTGCAAGTTATCAGCCACACGCCTGTGTTGCCAGCAACAACCTGCCCGTTGGGTCCAGGACCTTGTCCTTAAGCTGGGCCTGGGTTGCTGTGACACCTTGACCAATCTCATCTGAGTGGATGGCACCGATCCACAAACCACAGAGGTCATTTCCACAGCATGATTTCCATGAAAAAAAAAAATGCATTTTGGAACTGCTCTGGTGCTCTGAGCTGGGGGAAATGAGGCTCCGTTGCATTTAGGTGCTGCCAAAGTTTCCTCCCCGAAGGCCACCCTCACTGAGGTTTCCCATTGTGTGAGCCCAGCTTGGGGAGGGCGAGCTGCAGCCCAGGACACCTACCTGGGGGGCTTCTCCACGGTGCGGTAGGAATTGAAGGACTGGAGCTGGTTCTGGACCCCGCTCAGGGAGTTGGCCAGCTGCCGGTCATTGAGAGTCACAATCGCCCGCTCAATCCACCGCAGCAGCTCCGAGGCCAGGGACTCATACTTCTCCACCAGGCGCTCCGCCTCCATGGCGTGGTCCAGCACCTGCCGGACAGTGATGTGGGCGCCCCGGCCCCGCCCTCCCCCGCTCCTGCTCGAGGCTGTACGAGCCCTCGACCAGGCCTCCTCCGGCCTTGACGCCCCCCTCCTCCCCCGGTGAAGGCTACCTTGCCGATTCTTTTGCCTTCCACGGCCAGGGCCTTCATCTTGGAAAAGTAGTGGTAGTAAGTGGCCACATAGGTGATAATTGATTTCTCATCTGGTTGGTCCACGTTCACATCTGAGAAGAAGGAAGCGCTCAGGTCAGGCAGAGACTAGAAACCTGCCTCCCAGAAGTACAGCCACAACTTGAATCACCAACTCCCAGCCCTCCAAGGCTGACGTCTTTCCAGCTCCCTTCAGAGCAAAATGACAAAGAAACCACTTGGACTAAAAGCATGTAATAAGCCAACCCCCCCCCCTTTTTTTTCTCTTTCCTAGAAACAAGCAGAGTATAAAACCCAGAAGTCCAAGGAGGCTTTTAACCAGTGTTTCCAGTGGAGACCAAAATCAGTTGTTGGGAGGAAGAGAGACAAGCAAAGAAGCAGCATTGCAGTTTGAGGATGGATCGTGGACCTACGGGCTAGAAAGACGTTCAAGAAGTCATCCGATTTAGTGGCAGCAAGACAGAATGAACAAACAAAGCCTCCTGAACCCAAGGTGTCCAGAGGGAGGGGGCCAGGGAGCCCTGGCAGCAGGGACACAGGTCAGGCCTCAGGGCCACCTTGGAGGACAGTCATGGCTCTTTCTGACCTCAAGCCCAAAGTTCAGCTGCAGGCCCAAAAGGGGAGTGTCCTTCAAGCCAAATTAACTTCTACCATGAGGACCAAGGACCAAGGCCGACTATGACTTGAAATTCCTGAGTTCTCCTTTTTCTTTCTTTTTTGGCTGCCCCATGGGGTCAGATCGGAGCCACAGTTGTGACTTAATGCTGCCGCTGCAGCAACGCCGGATCCTTTAACATCCGGTGTCAGGCCGGGGTTCGAACCTCCATCCTCCTGCTGAAGAGACACCACTGATCCCACTGAGCCACAGCAGGCTCACCCTTGGGTTCTCGTAATTAGGCCAGCCTGTAGCCTACCTTCGGGGAGACTATGAGAGCTAGAGCCTCCCTGAGCACTACCTCTGACACCCCACAGGCAGGCAGGAGCCACGGACATCATTTCAGAAAGTCATGGAAGGAAGGAGTTCCTGTTGTGGCTTAGTCGTAATGAACCCGACCAGTACGCATGAGGACGTGGGTTCAATCCCTGGCCTCGCTCAGTGGGTTAAGGATCCAGCGTTGCCATGAGCTGGTGTGGCTGTGGCTGGGAACTTCCACGTGTGCCACAAGTGCCGTCTTCAAAAGACGACAACAATAAAAAAGTTATGGGATACTAGACTTTACTTAAATGTTCTTTATCACAGGTATGCTTCTCAAAGGCTCTCCGAGGAATTTCGTATTCAGCCTACTTGCCTCACTAGCTAGCCGATGTCTGTCATTCCGGATTAAGAGGGCACGGGAAGTGGGGCCACAGGTGGGAGGGAAAACAGGGAGAAAATAACGAAGATCCACATCTGCCCAGGAAGCTTCAGAAGGGGCATTTCCAGCAAGAAAGTTCCTCAGCCCTTCTGTTCTTCCTCTTCTGGCTGCACCAAAACCGCCCTCTGCTCTCCAGCAGGGAGGCTGACGAAACAAGTTCTGGCACCAGGCTGCCTGAATTTCAACCTCAGCTCCACCAGCCAGAAGCTTGGGGAAGTCACTTAACCTTTAGTGGCCCCTGTCTTCTCTTCCATAGACGGAGGATAATAAGGATATTGATTTCAAAGGGGGCACTGTGAGCCTTAGGTGAGTTACAGCGTGTCAAGCGCAGTGTCAGGTACAAAACAAGAGCCCAGTGGCCATTAGCAGTCTCATCAGCCTGAGATCAGAACCACAGGGGCCAATCAGCAGGGTCAGCTGAACATATGGCCAGGGCTTGGTAAGACCTCAACGTAACGTCATTTAGAATCCTAAAATTTTGGAAAAAGAAGGTCCCTTAGAGACCAGGTAGACCAATGTTCTCATTTTATGGAAGTGACATATGGAAGTTCCTGGGCTAAGGGTCGGTCGAACCGGAGCTGCAGCTGCTGGTCTATGCCACCGCCTTGGCAACACTGAATCCGAGCCACATCTGTGACCTACACCGCAGCTCAGAGCAACACCAGATCCTTAACCCACTGAGCAAGGCCAGGGATTGAACCCGCATCCTCACAGATACTAGTCAGGTTCACAACCTACTGAGCCATGATGGGAACTCCCACTTGTTGGTTTTCTTCTTCTTCTTCTTCTTTTTTTTTTTTTTGCTTTTTTAGGGCTGAATCTGCCGCAAATGCAAGTTCCCAGGCTAGGGGTCAGATCGAGGCTGCAGCTGCCAGCCTATGCCATAGCCACAGCAACACAAAATCCAAGCCGTGTCTATGACCTACACCACGGCTCACGGCAACGCTGGATCCTTAACCCACTGATCGAGCTCAGGGATCGAACCAGCATTCTCGTGGATCCTAGTTGGGTTTGTTACTGCTGAGCCACAAAGGGAACTCCATCTAGTTAGGGTCTTAACCTGCTGAGCCACAAACAGGAACCCCCCACAATCTTCTCATTTTAGAGATGAGGAAATTGAGCCACAGAGAAGCCAAGAACCTGGCTCTGTGTCACAGAGTGGCTCCGTGAGGCGGGGGTGCCTAGAACCATATGCCAGGGCTCTTTTGGCCACAGGACTGCCTTTCTTCCTATATTGAGATCTAATTTTCACATCCTTAAAGCCACCCTTTTAAAGTATACCAGTCAGTGGCTTTTAGTATATTCGCAAGGTTGTGCAACCGTCACCATGATCTAATTCTAGAACATTTTCATCACCCCCCCCAACAAGAAACCCAGTAACCACGAGCGGTTACTTCCCGTCCTCCCAGCCTGCAGCCCCCGGCACCCACCCATCCACCTTCTGTCTCTGTCCCACAGCCTCTCTTTTCCAAAGCTCTGCCCCACCTTCAGGATCCAGCAGCTTTGTAAGTCCCAGCTCCTTCTCAGCCAGATTGAAAGCGTTCTGCAGGTTGTAATGCGCATTGCACTTCTTCAGGGACTCAAAATCCAGCAGGTCCGGCCTGGGCGGGGAGGAGATAGAGAAGGTATCGAGAGCCCGGGAAATCCCAAGGAGGAAAATGAAAGCCACCTCTCCCTTCATCCCTCGGTCCCCAGCTCCCCACATCCACTGCTCCCACTCCCACCCCCGCCTCCCATCGCCAGCCCTCCACGCAGTAGGTGCCACCACATCCTGGCTCCTCTATGAATGTTCACTGCTCATCACTGCGGCGTGGCTCAGCTTGTCTCACTGCTCTGCCTGCGTGGGTGTGGGCCCCCCGGGTCATCAACCCGTCCAGGAGCTCGGTCAGGCTCCTGTACCACCCCCACCCCGTCTTCTCACCGGTGTTTATGCACGATGGCGTTAAAGGCCAGCCCATCTCTCCAGCTGGTGGTGAAGTTGTGCACGTTGACATTGGGGTACCTGGAAGCAGAGACCGGGAAAAGCGGTGAGTAGGGCCACCCCAGTCTGTGCCTCCAGGATGGACCCCCAGCTCGTGGGCCCTTTACCGCACAGGCTCACCCCGCCGTCTTCATCTGGCACCACAGCAGCAGGGCATCCTTCGCTGACTTCTTCTCCTTGTTGTCTTCTGTTTCCACACTTATGTCTTGGATCTAAGAAGGAAGGAAGGAAGGCCCTCACTCCCTGAACAGGGGCTCCCCGGGTTATTAGAGGCGCTCAGAGACACAGGGCAGGGAATGGAATAGGGAACCGGGGACACAGCCTGGGGCTCTCCTTCTGTGCTGGCAACCCCAAAACTTCAGGTCAAAGGGATCTGAGGCAGAACGGGGTGGGAATTCCGAAGAGTGGAGGTGCCTTGAAGCAAGGGAGGCTGGTCCCTGCAGGTGGGGAAGTGCAGGTGGAGGAGTAGATATTTTCTGAGAGCTGGGTTTCAAGGTGAGGCTGACGGAGCTCTGCTTAGGGCTAGAGGGAGCAGAGGCGGCCACACCCGGGCCGTAAGCGGGGCGAGCAGGAGAGTTGTGACAGCCCTAGGACACTGGACCGGCTGTGTTCAGAGCATAAGGAGGAGTAGGGTGGCTGTTCTTTTTCTGGCTGTGCCCATGGCCTGCAGGTAATGAATCCGACTAGTATCCGTGAGGATGTGGGTTGGATCCCTGGCCACGCCTAGTGGGTTAAGGATCCGGCATTGCTGTGCACGTGGTGTAGGCCGCAGACACAGCTCAGGTGTGGCTGTGGTTGTGACTGTGGCCAGCAGCTGCAGCTCCGATTCAACCCGAGCCTGGGAACTTCCATACGCTGCACACGCAGCTCTAAAAAAGCAAAAAAAGAGAGAGAGGGAGAGAGAGAGAGAGACTCTCCGTGGTGAAGGACCAAGTCTGTAAAATTCCCAGGCCTCTGTGCACTTGAGGTCCTACAGCACACGCTCAGCAGGCAGGGCAGGCCACAGGAGGTCTGCCGCGGGGGTCTGACAACAGCCACGCTGGCTTCTACCCTGCTGAATGAAGAGAGCCCCCGGATCCGGTGCATGAGGTTCCGGGTCCTCCAGGGGTGTGGGGACCGCCAGGGCGGCAGCACCGCTGCGCAGAGCACACGCCGAGTACCACCGCGCGGGGTACCTGGAATCGCAGGATGATGGTCCACACCAGCCCAAGGGTCAGGCGGTGGTTTCCGTCCACGATGTCATGGGAGCCCATGTTCTCCAAGTGCACTTTTTGCTCCTTCAGGAACTGCAGCGCCTTGTCCACATTCTCCAGGCAGTGGATCCGCATTCGGCCTTTGGTGGGCTTTGGCTGTCGAGGGACAGGGGACACAAAGGCATGGGACGGTGGCCCTTCTCCTTCTTCCCTCCTAGCTTTCCCAGGGCTTTGCTTCCCGCACCTTCCCCATGGAACACAGGGACCGCCCCAGGGAGCCAAAGCTGAGTTGCAGATGAGGCTTGGGGCAGATTAAGATTCCCAAGGGAATTAATTGCACCCAGAGTGGGTGGGAAACAGTGTTTCTCAATGGGGCCACTGTTTCCGTCTCTATGAAGCAATGCTCCTGTTTAATCCATGCGGCAAAGCCTCTCAGAATGAAACCATCCTCTAAGCAGAGGGCAGCCGCTGTTCTCTGCTCTGTGGTGTCACTCTCCTTGCTGAGGGCCACTCCCGTGGCTTGGCCCCTTGACCACTGGCTCTCAGGCCGCCCCCTCCCTCGTGACCACAGCTCACCAGCGTCTCTCCCGAGAGCACCTCGAGGAGCCTCAGGAGGTTACGTCCATCCCGGAGGTCGCTGTACAGGTCTCCCACCCGGCATGTCACCCGGGCCAGGTGCGAGTTCACCCACTTGGTGAAGGTTTTCTTCTGTACAGCCTCTCGCTCATCTGCGGTGGCAAACACAAGGTCATTTCTGCCCTTCAAGTACAGTGCACCTGCTTCCTTTTTTTTTCTTTTTCTTTTTAGGGTCACACCCGTGGCATATGGAGGTTCCCAGGCTAGGGGTTGTATCGGAGCTGTAGCCGTCAGCCTACGCCACAGCCACAGCAACGCTGGATCCGAGCCGCATCTGCGACCTACACCACAGCTCACGGCAACATTGGATCCTTAACCCACTAAGCAAGGGCCAGGGTTCAAACCCGCAACCTCATGGTTCCTAGTCGGATTCGTTTCCTCTGCTCCACGATGGGAACTCCACAGTGCACCTGCTTCTAAACACCAGTTAGTGGGGCTGGAAAAGTGAGGTCTGGGGAGAAGGAAGGGAAGGGAGGGCTGAGAGGAAAACCCATAACTTCAAACGCTGGCAAATAAAGAAATCGGACTGAGCTGAGACACAAGGTAAAGAACAAAAATAAGAGACAGAAAACAGGCTTGGAGAAGAAAGGGTGAAAGAAATTAGAAGCAGGGGGCGTGCAGGGAAGGTCTGGGATCTGAGATCAAAGCTCTGTCACGTAACCGTGGTGAAATGCTGTCGCTTCATTCACCAGGGCTCACTTTCCTTGTCTGTAAAATGGGCACATTACTTTCTCCTTCGGCTGGTCATTGCGTTAAGTGAGACAGTGTGTGTAAGACGCAGCACGGGACGGCCCCTTGATGGGTTGCTGTTACACAGGCATGATCTAACCCCAAGGAAAGGGCACAAGTTGCTCAGGTACGTCCGTCGCGGGTATGGCTGTTCCCTTTCGAGGGTGACAAAGGAGAGGGTGTGGACTTAAATTACAGCAGTGACGCTTCCATGTGGTCATTAGGAAGATGTGACCTTCTGGAGGCTGCGGGCCTCCTGAGTCAGCCGGCTCTCCTGGGATAATTTAAAGAAAAAACAGGCTCCTCCACTTCTGGGCTGGGTCTGTTCGGTTGGTTCAAGGGGATCCTGTCCCAGGACACTAACATTCCCAACGCTAAGAGCGAAAACATCATCTTGAAAGTGGGGAACAGAGGAAAGAGGGAGCCCAAGAAACACAGGGAGGGAGCAGGGTGTGTGTGTGTGTGTGTGTGTGTGTGTGTGTGTGTGTGTGTGTCTGTGTGTAGGAACCAAGCTGTTTATCGCCAAGCTCCTAAAAAGTAAGGAGATGCCTAGCTGCCTGGTCCCCAGGGGGAGCTGCTGCCGAGGGGATGCTGTTAAGTTTCACAGAAAAATAGAAATGAAAAGTATTATAAATGACAAAGCGAGAGACGAGGCTTGGGCCATCGAAACAGACTGGCTGAGGTTTCTGCCAGTTCTCCCCAGAGAAGTCCAGTGCAAGGACCCAATCCGAGGGGCCCGGGCCTGAAGAGTCATTTCTGTTTCCTTCTCGGCACCAGCATCTCAGAAACCGAAAAGACGCACCCCTAATCTCACATTCCGACACACCTCACCCAGAAAACACGGCGCCACACCCATGTCTATTCCTGTCTTTCTCACCTCCAACCCCATATCTGGGCCACCTGGGGTCCCAGCAGCTGCTCGGTTTGCCTGATGCTCTGTGGGTCTCCTCTCAGGGTCCGCAGGCTCTGCCCGAGCCGGGGATCACACCCTGATGCCAAGGCACACGGGGGCGAGGCCCTCTTGGCACACAGGCAGCATCAAAGGGGAAAACATGTAAACAGGCGCAGCCGGGAGAAAAATGTGCAAAGCCAAGTGCAGGGGACAAAGAGTAAGTTTACAAAGTGTCCACAGCATCCACAAAACACAGTGGCTCCCAGAAACACATAGGAGTGGGGGTGCCAGGGCGAGCACAGCCTGCTCGGACCTCTACCTGAGCCTGTCTGCACCGCTTCCCTTTGACACATTCCCTGCTTTCCACACTCCCTTAGACACCCACTCGGAAATACCCAGGGCAGCACAAACATGCCCTAGGTCCCTGGCTTGCTGGCTCACTCCCCGCCACCCCAGCAGGTGCCTCCTGGAGAACTCCCCAGCCCGCGGCCTCTGACTTCTCCGAGGCCTCCCTCTCTGCTGACACAGGCGCTGCTTCCACGGCACACACCCAGCGGGGCCTGCCTACCCTCACGCCCACTCGGGCTCCCACTGCCCCTCCAGTGGGTCCAAGCCTTCCACGACTCCGTCAGCATCCACAGACTTTCTGGCCACTTGTAATTATTCCCCTGTCACATGGTCTCCCAACACACACGTCTGAGTCACCGAAGACGTTCCCCCCACTTCTCGACTGAAGCTCCTCTCCCACGGCCCCGGGCCCTCCCTCCGCGGGGGCCCCCTCTCTGCCCGCCCCCAGCCCACCTTGAAGCTGCTTGAAGCGTCCTTCCAGCACGCTGGCATACTGAGCCGGGTTGATGAAGGCAGCCGGCGAGAGCAGGAGGCCCCTGGGGTTCTGGGACCCTTCCACCGCCTCCTCGTAGTAAAACTCGTCGGCCCCATTCAGGCCGGGGCCAGGCACCCTGCTCACTCCGTTCCCATTCATGGTGCTGCTGCCTGGCACTCGCCCGGGGCCCAGTCCATACTCTGCCCGCACCGGGGCGGGGCGCCGAGGGTCCGCTCCCCCTTGGGCCTGGGATGCCGAGAGCCTGGGGTCCCCGGTGACCGGGGTGTGCTTCGAGGAGGGCGGAAGTTTCCAGGAGTGGGAAAAAGAAGTGTTAGGGGATGTTTGAGCCCCCGAGCTCCCGGACCCGTCGGCAGAGCACACCCGGCTGCTGCGGCGAGAGGAGACCGAGGCAGCTCCAGACAAACAGGTCGGACGGTGCCGGGGAGGGGTGGGAGGCGGGGCTCGGCCGGCCGGGGCAGGGCCAGGCGCCGAGGGGCGGAGGAGGGAACCGCCAGCGCCTTAGAGACCTGCGCGTCAGGCCCCGAGTTGCCTAAGAGAACAGAAGGGAGGTGGGGCGGGGCTGCTTCCCCGGTTCGCAGGTGTGAGAAAGATGCCCCCTTTCTGTGACTCTGGGAAGTCCCCCTTCAGGGCCTGGGCTTTGTCCCCAGCTCAGAGAGCAGAGGGAGAGGGGTAAATCTGGAAGGGGCAAAGCCAGCTCAGTCCTAGCCAGGCACTTGCTACCTGTGTCTGGGTTCCCTTATCAGTGAAACAGGTGTTATCCTCATTACTGGCTATCATCACCCCCTCCAGTCCCAGCTCCTTCTTTGCCACGAAGCCCACCAGGCCCACGCCAGCCAGGCCAGGCCATCCCAGGCCCCGGTACACCCTCTGCCAGGCACATTTACCCGATTCCCTCCCTAGCTCTCTATGGGCTTCAGCTCTTGCCATTCACAGCCTACTCCTGCCCCCTTCCTCCAGTCAGTATTTATTTGGCACCTACTGGGTGCAAGGCGCAGCGCTAGGCAGAGCCCACACAGCGAAGTCTCCTCAGGAGACCTTGGTTCAGCGGTGGAGACAAGTAGCTATTGACAGCCCGGGGTGGCCTGTGTCCTGTGCACGGACATGGCAAGAACGGGGTATCACGTGGTGTGTGCACGCAGACATCGTGACTGTTCCAGGGCTGCTTTTGTCTGAAATCAGGGTACCAGGGAAACCTCCCCCTAAAGAGGTGACATTCTCCTTAACCTACGTCTTCTACCTTCTCTCTTCTACAGAAACAGGGATGTGAGGATCTCGAAAGCCAGCCTGTAGACCCAGGAGGATATGATAAGGGACCCCCAGAAGCAATGGCTACCACACACGGGTCCTCAGAATGGTGTTGGGCTGGCTGAAAAGAATTACCGGGAGGCCTTAAAAATGCTGATTTCTGACCATAGGTCTAAAGATGATCTCAGTGTGTCCAGCGCAGGGTTTGAGACCCTGTGTTTGTGCAAACATCCCTGGATGATCCTGTAAAAAGTGCGGCCAGGTTTGGGAACCACCCGCCTCAGTGTCTCCCTTCTTCCAGGAGGCCACCCTGCCCTCGCTGGGAGCACTGCCTCTCAGGAGGGAGTAGCTGTGACCTCGCCCACTGCGCCGGGCTGGGAGGCCAGCAGGTCAGTGGAAAGGGGTGGTATGGAGGAGGGAAACCAAACAGGGTGGGTGGCCTTGGGGTGTGTGGGTGACTCAGCCCCACGCCAGCCAGCCGCTGGTGGTGTCAGGTGGCAGCCGCACTCTTGTTGCCATGACAACTCCTCCCCAGAACGCAGGGAGGCCCGTCGAACGGGTTTGCTCCTGTGCTCGTGTGCTTGGAGGAGCTGAAGCGGAGAGCCCAGGCCATCAGGGAGGGCAGGGGCTGAGCAACCTGGGAGAATGGGTGGCTTCGGAAACCAGCGGTAGGTGGAGGGAACCTGCTGCAGGGAACAGGCCAATGAAATAATGGGAGGGACAGGCAGCAGGTGGAAGGAACAGGTGAGGAGGGAGAGGAGCGGATGATGGGCTGGGAGGGGGAACAGGTGTGAGAGATGACAGTGGCGATGAAGAAGGACACGAGAGGATGAAAGGTAAGGGAGAGGAAACAGACTGACAAGACTAAGAGCGCATGAGAATGAAGGAAACCGACTTGGGGACAGAGGCAGGGAAGTCAGCTGAGTGCAAAGGGGAACAGAGCTGAGTCCCAGGGGCGCGTGGCTTCTCTGCTTGGGGGAAGGAAGCTGGGGCAGGTTCTGGACTGCATGCAGTTTCTTCCTGAGGCTGCAGACAAGGACCAGGGGTCTGCCAGGGCGATCTGGATTTCCCACTCTGGTGCAGCAGCTCAGAAAGCAAGTCAGTCTCCCCATGAAATCCAAGGACTCTTGGAGACAAGTTTCCCTCCCCAGCATCCTCAGCATGTCCCTGGCGCTCCCCAGACCTTACCTGCCAGGGCCTTAATTCGAGACCTCTCAAAGAGGCGGGCCGAGCTGCTGTCATTGTCCCAGTCTGAGTCCGGCAGGTCCCAGCGGTTGTTGATGTCGCTGTACTGGCCCTGGATCTCCAAGCTGTCAAAGTCTGTGGGCGACAGGGTGCTGCTCATGGTGGTGGGTGGCCTCTTGCTCCTGCAGGGGAGAACGTGGCTGGTGAGGGGCATCTCGAGGCCACTAAGCCCACCACCACCATGTCCTTCTCTCCTCCTGCCCTAGGTCTGCTCTGCCCTCCTGACTGCCAAAGGTTGTGGTTGGCTCTTTTTTTTTCCCCCCAATGGAAATCATCTCCCAGTGAAGAAGCAGAGGGGTGGGAACGCGACAGACACGCATGGGGTGAGGCAGGAAGGCAGCAATTTCTAAGAGTGACATAGTGGAGACAAAGGGCTCCAGAGCCTCAGGCTGGAGAGGGACAATGGGCGAGGTGATGAAAGCTCATGGTTCAGGACCTCAGGATGGCCCCGTGCAAACCAGTGCAGGAGGCACGTGTGGGACTCCTTGGGCAATAATGAATACAAACCAGAGCTCTTTCATTTCTTGTTCCACAAACTGCTCTGAGCCCCCACCCCCCACCACACACACACACACACACACACACACACACACACACAC
>PVHT021183668.1:2433490-2522713 GCA_004024745.2 Catagonus wagneri | reverse complement strand
TTTTTTTTTTTTTTTAACTTTTTAGGGTTGCACCTGAGGCATACGGAAGTTCCCAGGCTGGGGATCGAATCAGAGCTACAGCTGCCGGCCTACACCAAAGCTCATAGCAACGCTGGATCCAAGCCACGTGTGCAACCTGCATCATAGCTCATGGCAACACTGGGTCGCTGACCTACTGAGCGAAGCCAGGGATCGAACTCGCGTCCTCATGGATACTAGTTGGATTCGCTTCCACTGCGTCACGACAGGAACTCCTCTTTTTGTTTGTGACAGAGAAGAGTTAACCGGTGCTGGGTGAACGTCAGCTGTGATATGCGTCTCCGCCATGTACATCCATCAACCTCATCACAACTGTCTGTGGGCGAGGCTCCATTACCCTCCCCATTTCACAGATGAGGAAGTTGCTCTGTGAAAGTCAAGGTCACTGGAGGGCAGCTGGAAGAAGCAGCGCTGGGTTTTTAAGTGAGAGTGTTTCTGACCCCGGGGCAAGCTCTTAATCACAATTTTTAGGAGTTCCCATAGTGGCGCAGTGGAAACAAATCTAACTAGGAACCATGAGGTTGCGGGTTCGATCCCTGGCATCGCTCAGTGGGTTAACAATCCAGCATTGCTGTGAGCTGTGGTGTAGGTCGCTGACACGGCTCGGATCCCATGTTTCTGTGGCTCTGGTGTAGGCCGGCAGCAACAGCTCCGATTAGATCCCTAGCCTGGGAACCTCCATATGCCACAGGTGCAGCCCTAAAGAGACAAAAAACAAAAACAAAAAATCATAATATTTACATGTTCTTCAACCTTCCTGGGGCCCTTCAGATATCCCTGCAAGAGAGCAGCAACCATCACTCCCTTCTAGGGCCCAGGCTTGGGACACTGGGACCATGGGTGTGCGGTCGCCAGCACCACTTATGACTCTAGGTTACGCAAACAAAGCCTGTCCTTCTCAAAACTAACAAACGAGCTTCAGATTAGCTGCTAGGCATGTTTTTTAAAAAAGCTCTGCCGTGCAAAAGTTCTCAAGTAATTCACCAGCCATTCAAGAGAAGGAAGCGGGCTGCATCTGCAAATGAACCTCAAATTCTGAATGTCTCATTTTCCTAGTGCCTCTCAAGTACAAAGAGATTTTAATCCTGAGCACCACTTCCTAGGGTTGCGGCTATGACCTTGGCAGTCTCTGGTTCTAGGAAGGGGGTATGGTATCTCTGTGTGGTTTGGGGAAAGGAAGACAGAGCGGGAGGTGAGATGTGGGTGGTTAGGGGGTGTGTTCCCATGGATGCATTAACTGGTTCCATGGAGCTGAACCTGACCCACCTGAGAGTCAGGACTGTCTGCCCCTCCCCTTCCTCCCTCACACACACGAGGATTTCCCTGGGAGCAGCAATGATGAGGCGCAAGGCGGTCAAGGTCTAAGGTTCCTAGATTTGGGCTTTTCCTTCCCTATAATAGGAAAGAGAACTTAATTTCCGCTCGGCCTAGGACTCCTTTCTCGTTTAAAATCCATCATTTCCTCCAATCCCTAGCAGATGTTTTGAATTTGCTCTGTAAATATTGATATAAAAATAAATTCCAGGGCAGAGTCAGGCCATCCTGAGCAAAGGCTGCTGTAGTCAAGGTGTGACCCGAGCTACAGCCGCCTAATATTCTCAGGCACTTGACAGGAAGCAGCCCAAGCCCCAGGACCAACTCTAACTCCATTTTTTTTCCCCTGTCTTTTTAGGGCTGCACCTGCAGCATATGGAAGTTCCCAGGCTAGGGGCCAAATCAGAGCTATAGCTACTGGCCTACACCACAGCCACAGCCACGCTGGATCCTTAACCCACTGAGTGAAGCCAGGGACTGAACCCGTCCTCATGGAAACTATCTGTATTTGTTTCCACTGAGCCACAATGGGGACTCCCTCTAATTCTATTTCTCCGGGCCCTTCAGATTAGGGCTTTCTCCCGGAGCCACGCTCGCACTTAGCTGGGGATGGACATTTCCAGCATTCATACTCTCCCTGCACAGACCTCCTGACAAAAATTCCTCTCTACACTGCACTCCCCCACCCCCCGCCACAGCCTTCCATTCTGTGACCCCTTTTCCTTTTATCAGGAGCCACAAACCTACTAAAGCCAGCCCCTTTAAACAGTTTATTACTGTTTAAGAAAAAACTAATTTGCGATTTTTTTTTTTTTTTTTTTGGCTGCACTTGCGGCATGTGGAAGTTCCCCAGCCAGGGACTGAACCAGCACCTCAGTTGCAAGTGTGCCACAGCTACGGCAGTACCGGATCCTTAACTCAGTGCTCCAGAAGGAAACTTCCTAATTCGGGATTCTTATAGGTGGACCCGAGTTTTCCATTTCTCTACAGGCCCCACCATTCCCTGTTGCCTCCTTCCCTGTCACATCACACATTTTTGTTGCCTGCTTGGCCCCTGAAGGCTTCTGAGGGTTTCAAACCCTCCCTACATTTATGTTCTCCACAAAGAGCAGAAACTTACAAGAAGCGGACTGCCGGACCCTATTTCCAAACCCCGGGGACCCCTGTAAGCTACACAAAACCTAAACGTGCGCTGCTCCGGCTTCTTTTTGGTGACCCAAATTGGTTCTCCTGAGGGGTCCTGTTGGGACCTAGGCATGGCATCCAGACCTCCCAGTGAGGTCTCTGCGTTTGAGGCCCTCTGTGGAATCCTATAATTTGAGGGCGAAAATATGAAGCTAGAACCTCCCCTTCTCCCACATGAAAATTCAGCCACCAAAATGGTCCTCTGGTCAAATCCGATTTGAGACCCACATGCTTTGCGTCCTGAGTTTTCAGGGATGCCCGCCATCATGTAGGCAAGGGAGCCAAGACGGTACTGGTGTCTTTAGGTCACAGGTCCCCACAAGGGCCACCAGGTGGGGACTCCGAGGAGTTTGTTCCCGTAGCGAATGATGCTTTCGGCACAAGGGTCCTGAGGGCTTCTGAGTTTTGGTTTTCAAGCATTTGGGCTCTGCAGCCCCTGGCCTTTAACAGTGTGCTGTGTTCTCTGTTTCCCGCTACCATCTGCAGGGTCCAAGGGTTTTCTTTTTTTTTTTTATCTTTTCTTTGTTTCTTTTTTGGTGGGTGGCGCCTGCGACATGTGGAAGTTCCCAGCCCACGGACGGAACTCTAGCCACAGCAGCAACCCGAGCCATAGCAGTGACAATGCCAGATTCTCAACCAGCGAGCCGCCAGGGAACTCCTGTTTGAGTTTCTTGACATGGATCCCACTCTCAAAAGATGTATCATTCAGACCTGAATCTCCATACTCGGCCTGCATCTCAGCCCCACGACCCCCTGTCTGTCTCTGTGCTTGAGAATGGTCAGCCTTATTCTTCTTCTTCATGGATTCCCGGGCGCTGGCTATGCGGCGGTACGGCGGCTAATCCAGATGACGGTTTCACCAGTACCTTATTCTTAGCCGATGACCTGGAGGCCAGGCCCAAGCAGTTTACACTGTTCACGCTACGATCAGGCCAACTCCCCGCCAGCTGCGAGCTTGGGGTCCTGCTAGAGTCTACACCAAGCACTGCCTGATGCGGGCTCTGCTCAGCCCAGTGCTGATCTTCCAGGGCCGCTGCCCCCGCCCCTTCCTCCGCTTAGGTGGCAGAAAGCTAGAAACCCCACCCCCAGGGCTACAGCCTGTCTTGTACCCTAATTCCTCCTCTTGCCACCTCCTCCTCATCTTAATTCTTTACCTCCCTCAGAGAGAGCTGATAACTCCCTCTGTGCTCCCACAGCACTGCAGCGCACGGCACCGGCACCGCTATTATTGCACTGATCACATTGTATTATAGTAAGCTGTTTATGTGTCTCTCTGCCTGCCCCACTTTTAACCCCTTGAGGGCAAGGGCTGTGTCTTACTCATGTTTGTGTTTTCCCTGTACAATAGGTATTTGATAAAGAGATACTGAATGAATGGGCTATAATTCTTTTCTTTTCTTTTTTCTTTTTTTTTTTTTTGCCATCAAGTTAATGCCTTTCTTAGGGGCTGGAGAAAAAATGTGAGGAAAGAATGGGAATGAAGAGGTCGGAGAAGACCCTCTGCTTGTCATCCGGAGTACTGCCAAGGCTGAACATGCTTAGTTCAGGATCAGGGATTCTCAAACTTGCATGAATCACAACTACCTGGAGGGCTATTAAAACAAAGACCACCAGGTCCTGACCCCGCCCCCCACCTAGAGATTCCAATTCAGGAGACCTGGGGTGGGGCCTGGGAATTTGCATTTCTAAACTGTTCCCAGATGACACTAAAACTATTGATCGGGAGACCACCTTTGGAGGGCCACTGCTGTCCAAAGACAAGGAGCGGTGAGAATCAGTTAGAGGAGCTGCGCGGACGAAGATGTCACGAAGTTTCAGGGGTGAGTGTGACCTGGGGTTAGCTTCTGCGTCTGTTTCGGTTCTATCCCAGGCTAAACTCAAATACAACTTCCCCTGGGAAACCCTAAGACCCACAAGAGCGAAGAAGAAGCCTCAGGCAATGAGAGAGGAAAATGAAGATGGAGTGGGCTCTCGATCTAACCAGACAAATAGAGCTGATGGCCGGACACAGGCGAATCAGAGATGTGCAGAAGGACGCTACGGCTAGAGATGCTGCTGGGAGGCAGAGCTGAACAAATGACAGCAGGATGAAGAAAACATGAGAAGAAATGGGGACTTTAGCAAAGTGAAAATCGTCTTTGACTCCAGGTACGAGTGGACCGGCAGAGAGATAAAAGGAAAAAGAAATCACAAACAAACTCAGGGCTCCTAGGACAGCGAAGGAAGAGGCACTGGGGGAAATCAGAGATAGGAAAGACAGACAAAACCCCAACCATTTTCCCCCAAGGCTGTGTTCCCGGTAAAACCCCAGGAACTCTCCTCCTGGGAACTTGGGACCTGGGCCGAAGGGTGGGACAGAATTTTTGTTTGATTTTCTTTAGAATCCCCCACTCAGGGCAGAAATATTCAGACTCATTTGCACTCCCTTGCTACGCCCCTCCCTCAAGCCTGTAACGCGGGGGTCACATCAGCTTCTCTAAGGGACATATCTAAGACCCCTGTTAGCTTTTTTTCTCCCTAATCCTCTGCTCTTCTGAATGTGCCAAGACGTTGCCCAGCACCTCAAGCTAAGACACATTTTTGTAACTCACTCTCTCCCCTTCATCTTCAAGGAAAACTGGTCTGTGGATACCCTGCCGGTGCCTGAACCGACCAGCTCTCCAACGCTGGAATCGCGGCCGCTCGCGGACCGGAGGAGGGCAGCTGAGAAACAACCCGCGGAGACAACACGTAGCAGGTTAGGACAGGGGCAAGCCTGCAGCTCAGACAAGCATGCAATGCCATAGGGTTAATGGGGGGAAAGCCGTTCCAAGTCAGAGTGGATGGGGAAATGCCGACTGTGGTGCTGAGTGGAAACACCCCAGGAGGAGGCCTTGTGTCGGCGGATTCCAAGCCCTCCGCACATCTCGGCCACAGGGACACCTTACGGCCGCCCCTCTATCCCCCTACCCGCCGGGGCTTCGTTCCCTCTTCTCCCACTGCCACTGTTCTGGTCACCGGAGCTAGCCGTGTCCCCCTCACACACACACACACACTGAGGGACCATAAAGGAGAGCACGGAGCTAGCTACCAAA
Source organism: Catagonus wagneri (assembly GCA_004024745.2). Classification (NCBI taxonomy): domain Eukaryota; kingdom Metazoa; phylum Chordata; class Mammalia; order Artiodactyla; family Tayassuidae; genus Catagonus; species Catagonus wagneri. The sequence continues at coordinate 2,517,101 of PVHT021183668.1, read as the reverse complement.
GGGGAGAGGCGAGGAGAAGCCCACTTGGCTCCAGAGGGAGCCGGGAGCTCGCAGCCGCGGGGCAGAGACCGCCGGCAGATCCCGCAGCACCTGGAGCGGCGCCGGCCGGTCCGCCTCCGCGACGCGAACAGCTGGCGCTGTCAGACACGCTCAGAGCCCAGCGATCCCATCCCTTAACGCGTTTGTCAGCCCCAACTCTTCCAGACTCTTCTCTAGGCTCCGGAAAGGCCCGCGTCCCGCAAGCCTCGACCCCCCCCCCCCCGCCCACTGCCCTCACACCGGTACCTGCTGGGTGGTTGGCACTTGACTCTCCATCCTGTCCCCGGGACCCGGCCGGAGCGAGCGCCAGGCGCCGCATCCTCCCACCTCAGCTCCCCAGGCCGGCCCCGACCCCGACCCCGACCCCCACCCGGATCCCGCTGCCCGCACGCGGCCGCACAAAGCGCACCGCCTCGCGGGTCGGGACAAAGCGGGCCCGGGCGCCGGCACCTACCTCGGTGCGGAGCGCCGGCCGGGCAGACCGGAGCGCGGCAGGCGGGGGCGCACCGGTCGTCGCCGCGCCCGCAGACGGGCCGCGAGGGGCGGTTGCCGGCGGCGGCGGGGCGCACGGCAGGCGGCGAGCGGGCGCTGTCACGGGGCGCGAGCGGCGCGGGGGGCGCGCGGGGCCGGCGGCGGCGGGGCGCGTGGCGGAGCGCGGGCGCGAGCGGCGGGACTGCGGCGCCGCGGAAGGAGGACAATAGCCTCCCCCTGCCGCAGGCCGCCGGCTCCCGCGGGAGGCCCGGGACCATCTGGAGCCCGCGGCCCCGCGGGGCTCGGGGCGGGGCCGGAGTCACCCCCTCCCCGCCCGGCGCCATGGCAACCGCGGCCCCTCTCGGGTCTCCGCTCGGCTCCCCGGCCCGAGGTCGCTGACCTTCCCCGGGGCAAGCGTGGCGTCGGCTCCTCAGCCGGCACCCGATCCCTCGCCGCCTTTCCTGTGAGTGCGCCCAGAGCCCCATCTCCCGGTCCTAGCCGGCCCTGGTCACCTTCGGGCCCTCTGGGTAACCCCCCACCACACACAGCTTTCGGGGTCCTGTCTCCGCAGTTTGAGTACCCCACCTTTATCCCTATTCCACTTTTCGCCCAAAATCTGTATCCTGGGGACCCGCAAGCCTTCCTTTAATGGCACTCACCGCCTGGAAGGTTTTCCAATATTCAGCCTCTGTTTTCCGTTTCAGATTTTCCTCCTTGGGCACCTCGTCAGTCCATCTCCCTTTAAGCATTTCTTTCCTCCATCCCTTCTCTCTCTGGTCCTCCTTTGGGCAGGTAGGCCGGCTCTCTTTCCCAAAGCATCTCCATGGTACATGTGGTGGAGACTCGTCTCCTCCTCGCAGATCACATTCTTGGAACAGTCATCACTGCAGCTCTTCTGGGCTCCTTCTCAGCTCCTCTCATTTATCAACCAGAATTCCGGCCTACTCACTGTCTTAAAAGGGAATGGGGGTGGGGACGGGCATTTCTAGGCCTGGCACAGCTGGGTTTCTCCTCAGTTTAGTAGCATCTGAATGGTCTAAGGGCTAAGGTCATTAACCAAGGTGAACTGCTCTCTGCTTAAGAGAGTCAGGAATTATGCCCAAATAATTAAGTTATAGGGCGCCAGGTAGGAACTAAAAGTGCATTATTTCATGTGACTCCCCCCCCCACACACACACCCCCGACTCCAGCTGGAGGAGGTGGGTACAGTTCTTTCAACCTAGGAAACTAAGCTCGGAGATGAACTGTTAATATTACGTTGAGCTTTGTACAGAACAGTCTGAATTTAACCATTAGGTTTGACTGCCCCAAAGATGTGGGCCTGTTTCTACCTGGGAAATGCCTGAAATGGCCAAGTTAGGGCAGTGGGAAGAATGGGCTTTGCTTGGATGATTGGTTTAAGGCTTTATTTATTTCCGGGTAATGGCATTTTAGGATTTTGCTCCTTTCTGAAAAAGTATGCAAACTGAAACAAATATATGTGATTGAAGTACTCTCCAGATATGATTTTGGTAAGGTGAAATTGTTTGTGTTAAACCCACTTAAAAACATTTTCAAGGTTAAAAGAAGTCCTAGATGCTTGGTCTCATCTCGCCTACGTGGCCTCAGTTTTCCTAGTCTATAAAATGGGTTGAGAGAGGCAACCCATTTTATAGACTAGGTGTTGGCTGCACTGGAAGATGACTTTGAAGTTCTCTCCCAGCTCTGATAGTCAGATTCCACCACTCAACTGGAACAGTGATTCTCCCACCAAGCTGGTACTTGACCTTCCACACTGCACTTCGCCATTAACTGTAATTCAGGCTATTTATTTTTTGACAGTCACACCTCAGGCAACCAAATCAAAGGAGTGAGGGCATAAGCTGCAACTGTTCCCAGAGGGAGTAGTGAGTGGGTTCAGGAGGAAGGGAGCACCCAGATGTGATTTCAGTTATCAGGGAGACTCGGTCAGGGATGCTAAAGCTGATGGGGTGAGCACCAGCTAATCTGCTGCCCCTTTACTGCTTATGGGAACTGAGGGTCTGCACAGTTGCCTACTAGACTGTGACCCAACTAGAGGACAAGGATATTAGGCTTTATGATTAGCATAATAATAATATCTTGTATATAGTGATTTTCCCTTTCCAGCATTTCGTAGTCCTTTTAAAAGCCTCATAAGGGAGTTCCTGCTGTGGCACAGGGGGTTAAGAAGCTGACTGCAGCAGCTCCGGTCACTGTGGAGATGCAGGTTTGATCCCTGGCCCGGGAACTTCCTTGGGGACGGCTAAAAAAAAATTAAAAATAAATAAAACCTAGTTTTGCCACCTCCAATTGTTGACCTTGGGCAAGTTACCTAACCTCCCTGGAATTCAGTTTCTTCATCTTAAAAGTGTATCATAATGTGGGGATTAAATGAGTTATTGCAGGTAAAGTACTAGAACAGCGCCTGGTACATAGTAAGCACTCAAGCAGTGTCAGCCATCATTTTACTACATCATCCTTTTACCACACTGTTTCCCAGTTTGAGGAGGACGCACACTCAATAAAGAGAACACTGAGACCGCTTTTCTCAGCTCTGTTACCGAGTTGCTTTGGAAACTTGTTATTTGGCTCTGTCGTGCGTCAGCACAATCAATGATGAAGAAAACGTCTGCTTCCTTTTTGCGTGAATGGAATGATGTCTACAGAATATGCTGAGCTTCTCGGAGAATCCAGACTTGCTGCTTATGTTCCCAAGATCCATGGAAAGGTCTTGGTAGGGCTTCCTGCCACCAAACCTACAGAGGCAAGGCGAAGAATGGGCTTGGCTTGAATGACTGGTTTAAGGCTTTATTTATTTACGGGTAATGGCATTTCTCAGCTTTCATTCCTGTACTGTCCATAGAAGAGGTGGGCCTGCTCATGTCCGAGACTGGTTCTTCTGGCTGCTGCCCTAAGCCCCATTCCCTCCGCAGCCTCATGACTCTCGCTCCTTCTGGTGTGCTCCCTCTCTTCTGGTTCCTTCCCATCAACATATATGTATGTATATTTTTTATGGCCGCACCTGTGGCGTATGGAAGTTACCTGGTCAGGGACTGAATCCAAGCTGCAGCTTCGACCTACTCAGCTGGGCTGGGGGATCCCACACCTCCGAAGTGACCCAGCCACTGCAGTCAGATTTTCTTTCCCCTTCCTTCTTCCCTTCCTTCCTCCCTCCCTCCTTTCTTTCTTTCTTTCCTCTCTCTCTCTCTTTCTTTTTTTCTACCTTCCTTCCTTTCTTTCTGCCATACCCACTTCATATGGAATTTCCTGGGTCAGGGATTGAACTCTTACCTCTGTAGCGATCCAAGCTGCTGTACTCAGACTCCCAACCTGCTAAGCCACAGTGGGAATCTGGAACATGCTCAAGTATATGGCAACTTAAAAAAAAAAAAATGTGAGGAACCCAGATCCTCTTCTGGTGTCTTGCCCTTAATCTTTATTATTACAGTCTCCTTGAGTCATTGGAACTCACTGGCACCCCTTCTTTACCTTCTTTTCCATCGAACATTCATTCCAAAACTACCTGGCTTATATGCCAGGCGGTGTGCTGGGGTCTAGGGAGCTAATAATAAGTAAAATGGACACTGTCTCCATTCTCTTGGAGCTTACAGTCTGGTAGTGTTGACAGACATGAATAAAATAACCCCTTAGATATATAATCACAAGGTACTATAGAATAAATGAAAAGTTCAGGTTGCTGTGTGAGAATTTCAGAGCCATAACCTGATGAGGGAGTTGGCGGGGGGGTGGCCTTCAAGGGAGATGTCCCTCGGATGATTTGAGCTGGGATCTGAAATATGAGAAGTGTTAACCAGGCAGAGAAGGGGGGATAATATTAGCAGTTGCCAAGATTACTTGGGAACTATTTTTCTATACTTTACATGTAACGTTTCATTTAGTTCCTGCAGCACCTCTGAGAGGTTAGTATTAGCCCCAATTTACAGAAGAGGAAATCATTGAGTGCCTTGCCCAGGGTCATTGAACCAGGAAGGAGTGGAAATAGGATTTAAACCCAGACAGTCTGACACTTGAGCCGTGTTCTTGGCCACAGGAACAGAGTGTGTATGGATACCAGGCCTGATACCGCAGAATGCAAGGTGCATGAGAGAAACAGAACAGTGGAGGGAGAGGGAGGGAATGCGTGGTGAATTCTGTCTTGGAAGCTAGGCAGGGGCTAGATCAAGCAGAGTCTACTAGGTCATTTAAAGAATCCTACTACAGAGTTCCTGTGGCGCAGTGGGATCGGCAGTGTCTCTGCAGCCTCAGAACGCAGGTTCGATCCCCAACCCCACACAGTGGGTTAAGGATCCGGTGTTGCCACAGCTGTGGCTTAGATTACGGCTGTGGCTGGGATCTGATCCCTGGCCCAGGAACTCCATAAGCTGCAGGGTGGCCAAAAGGAAAGAAAAGGAAAAAATAAAGAGTCCTGCTGGTAGAGCAGCACTCTGCTACCTTTAGAGTCCTGGCAGCTATAGAAAGATTTGGAACAAGGAAGCAAAGTGAACAACTTTATCTTTTTAAAAGATTACTCCAGGAGTTCTCTGGTGGCCTAGCAGGCTAAGGATCCGGCATTGTCAGTGCTGTGGCTTGGGTTCGACCTCTGGCCAGGGGTCTGCCTGCATGCTGTTGGTGTGGCCAAACAATTAATTACTGCAGCTGCTGTGTGGGGAAATGATTGATGTGAGAAACCAGTTAGAAGGCTACCACCGTGGTCCAGGTGAGGGAATATGGTGGCTTAAACTTGGATGCTGGCAGTGGAGACAGAAACACGTGGGTAGAAAGAAATGACAGGCTGTGGCAATGGGTTAGATACAGGAGTGGTGGTGAGGAAGAGAGGGTTTGCCATGGAGGTACCGTGCAACTGGAAGAAGGGAGGTACCATTTGCTGAGGTTTGGGTGAGGAGAGTGTTGGTCTTAGAGATATGGAGCCATTGGCTGTATATGGGTGTGGAGCTCGACGAGGTCTGGGCTCACGACAGAACTCTGAAGACTTCAGGGAGAGGCGGGTGGTAAGTAACGGGCCAGATGAGCACTGATGTGATCGACTGAATCAGGTGGAACCTTTAAAGCTGCTTTCAACAGGTTGTCAGTAATCCTACTGCTAAATACAGTGTCCCATGTCCAACTGCCATCTTGCCCTTTCTCTTGGCAGCACTTGACTCTGCATCTTGAAACATTCTTTCCTTGATTTAGGGTTGCCACATTCTGTTGGTTTTTCTTTATTCGCCGTGGTCCCTCCTTTGTTTCTTGTGTGAGTTCCTTTTCTGCCTGTCAACTAACTTTCTGTTCTTGTTGGCGATGGTGTTGTGTTCTAGGCCCTGTTCTCTTTCTATGCATTCTTCCTGGGCCATTTCATCTACCACTCAGCAGTGCTCCAGTGGTCTTTTAAACACAACAATCTGACAGATCACTTCTTTGCTGAAAATCGTTCAGTGGTGCCCCAATGCCTTTGGAACAAAGTCCAAGGTTGTTGCTGTTGTTTGCTCCAGGAAGCCTTCCCTGGGCTCCAAGTCTAGGACAGGGGTCTTCTGGCATCATTCTATATTCACGCTCCTCTTGGAGCGTGAGCTCTGTGAAGGAAGAGAGGAAACCCATTTCACCAGCAGAGCAGAGGTATAGATACTTGTGCAATAAATCAGTGTGAATAACAGAAAAAACCCTGGGGGAGAAGGTGATTCCTTGTCAACAGGAGAAACTAGATGTTTTCATACCAGATGAAGTGTTTTTCATTTCATTCACCTCCATCCCCTATCACTTAAGCAGCAGCAAGTGCTTTGTAGACATACTGCCCTCTGCATAGGAATGATGCAGAAGCTCAAAGTCTTGGTTTTTGAACTCTTAACTGACTTTTAAAAATCTATTGCAGGAGTTCTCTTGTGGCACAGCAGGTTAAGGATCTGGCATTGTCCCTGCAGCAGATCAGGTTGCTGCTGTGGCACAGGTTTGATCCCTGGCCAAGGAACTTCCACATGCCAAGGGCATGGATAAAAAAAAAAAGAAAAAAAAATCTATTGTAGAGAAGATGTTATTGAAAGTGTCAGTTTTTTTTTTTTTTTTTTTTTTTTTTGGCCACGCCCAAGGCATGTGGGTTCCCAGGCAAGGAATCAAACCCACATCACAGAGGTGACCTGAGCCATAGCAGTGACAGCCCTGGATCCTGAGCTTGCTGCACCACCAGAGAACTCTGAAAGCTTCTGTTTTTTTTAACTGTTAAGAGGCAGCTTCTCGGGAGTTCTCTGCTGGACTAGGGGTTGGGACTTGGTGCTTTTCCCATTGTGGCCTGGGTTCAATCCCCGGTTTAGGAACTAGGATCCCACGTCAAGCTGCTGCATGCCGAGAGGGACAAAAAAAAAAAAAAAAAGAGCCAGGCTCCTCCGAGGGATTTCTTTGTTCTTTGGAAACTTCCCTATAAAGCTCAAGACACCGAACCTGATGGACCTAAGGTTCAGGGTTTGTGCCATCTACTGTTGAACGGGGAAGAACATGGAGTCGCCCTTCCACACAGATATCGAAATCCTTTTTGAGTGCAGTTGGAGTACAGCTGAAAAAGATTGGGAAAGGAGAACAAGAGAGTTTAGACGCAACTGTGGGGCTTTGTTTGCTGTCCCCACCACCGAACAGTATGGACAGAAGGGGCTCATGCTCCATTTCATTCCTGGAACTCTGAGGCGACACAGCTGTTTGAAGTACCCTGTTCTAACAAGTGCCACAGAGCAGAAGTGTCATTGTCATCTGTACAGGCAAAGTAGGTCTGAGATCAACTCCACCTGCTCACCTCCCCCACCCAGCCTTCTCCCTGCACTAAGCCCAAGTGTCCTTGGCTCCTTGACCTTTGGAGGAAATCTGAAAAGTTCCTTGGTGCCCAGCCTGAGAGGAGTGTGAAAGCGAGCTGAGAACTGGGTGCCTGTGGGGACCGAGGTGGAGTTGGGGGGAGGGGAGGGAGGACCCCACTGCAGAGGCTGAGGGGTACATGAGCCAAGCCAGAGACCCCAGTGGAGGCTCTCCCCAGGGAGAGCGGAAGTACAAGTTGCAGAGTTCCCCACGAAGCAATCACTGTACCTTCTCTATACCAAGACCACAGCTTCCACTTGCCAGAGAACTCCGGATACAGTGGTGATAGAGCCCAATGGTCAAGACCCAGTGAAGGAAGCTACAGTTTATCAGGCAAGAGAGACAGAAGATTGCACTTGACCTCGAAGCCCTTTCCGTGATAGCAGAATAATGTATAAACCACAAAGTGGAACATTGTGAAAGGGGATTGGGAGGAGAATCCTAAGAGATTGAGCTTAAAACTTGAAATTGGGAGTTCCCTGGTGGCTCAGTGGGCCTAAGGATCCAGGGTTATCACTGCTGTGGCTTGGGTCACTGCTGTGTTGAGAGTTCGATCTCCACATGCCATGGGTGCAGCCAAAAAAAAAAAATAAATCGGAAAAGAGGAAATTAGCACTGAGTTATAGAACCTTAGAGTTGGCATGGAGCTCAGAGGTCATTTAAACCAAATTTCTCATTAAAAAAAAACCTGGCAGTCTGAGGCCCAAAGATATTAAGCAGCTTGGTCAAGGTCATGCAGCTAGTTTAGTATTAAATTGGCACAGTTTGTGATTTTTCTGCCATTAGTAGAAATGGGGGAGTTCCTGTTGTGGTTCAACGGTAATGAACCCAACTAGTATCCACAAGGATGCGGGTTTGATCCCCGGCCTCACTCAGTGGGTTAAGGATCCAGCGTTGCTGTGAGCTGTGGTGTAGGTCGCAGATGTGACTCAGATCTGGCATTGCTGTGGCTGTGGCCGTGGCTGTGGCCGGCAGCTGCAGCTCCTATTCGACCCCTAGCCTGGGAACCTCCACATGCTGCGGGCGTAGCCCTAAAAACCAAAAAATAAATAAGTAAATAAATAAATAAAATTACATATTTCCTCACCTAAGTCTCTGACTTGAGATTGTAAACAAGTCCTCTGTACCGGTAAAAGTTGGAAAGGTGGGTTTGCAGGGGAGGTCCAGTGCCTTCCAGGGACTGCCCTGATTTCCTGAGACTCATGTGGACCAGGAGACCAGTGTAACACCAACTCAGCCATGATTTTCAAAGAACGATCATGTATTTGAAAGTAAAAGTTTGTAAATGAGCCAAGATAAAGTCTCAAGTCGAATGGGACATTCTGATGGTGGAGCGTGGAGAAGGGCCATGGAGGGTTCTACCGGGAGCTCCCGTACACAATGTAGAAAAGTCTGGGGTTCTAGGAGCCACTAGGGATGTGTTCTCGGCTGAGCAACTTTGTGAGTGCATGCTGCTGTTGACTAAACTGGAGAAACGGGATCTGATTTGAGGACATAGAAGTATTACATCCATTTATCTCTGTCCAGTTTGGATTCAAAGCAGTACTTATTTATGGACAATACCTCCCAAACTATTTTTAACTTGCAAACCTAAGCACCATTAAAAACTGGGCCCCCAAATACATTAGAATGATTCTGATTCACTTCGGAACAGTCTAGGATCAACCACGATTCTCAATACTTTTGATTTTACCAGTCAGTAATGTACTACTTTTTTCATTCTAAAAAGTTTATGCCACAAACCCCTTGAAGGACACAGACTCTCTTGAAAAAAAATGAGGATACCCACAAACCTGAAATACAATTTGGCATCATCTCCTTAATGCTAAGAGCTGAAGGGCTGTCTTTGGAATTCCTTGATCGAAAATGTGAGTTTTGCTGGGAATCCTACAGGGCCAGAACCCCCCAAAGAGAAGATTCTGTGTCCATATTCGAAACGTAGATATCTTAGGCCAGTTTTCTGTATCATAGCCTGATTTACCTGTGCTGTGGCACAATAGCTAGAAACAAGCCATTTCAACTATTATTGGCATCGGAAACTTCCTAATAGTTGAAACACAAGGTTCTGAAATCTTATGACCTTGTTGTAATTCTGGGCCATTGCTTTCTAATTGTGTGAACTTGGACAGGTTATTTAATTTCACTCTTCTTTTCTTTTCTTTTTTGGCTGCCCCCATAGCATACAGAAGTCCCCTGGGCCAGGGATCAAATCTGAGTGGGAGCTGTGACCTACACCACAGCTGCAGCAACACCAGATCCTTAACCTTCCACACCAGGCTGGGATTGAACCCGTGCCTCTGCAGCAACCCGAGCTGCTGCAGTCGAATTCCCAACCAACTGCACCACAGTGGGAACTCCTATTTAACTTTTCTAAGCCTCAGTTTCCTCTGAAAATAGGGGATAATTTTAAGGGAAATTGTGGTGAGACATAAAATAATGCGTTTTAGGTATGCGATACCTGGTGCCAGCTAAGAGTTCAGTAAATGTTAGCTATCGCTATTACCATTATTTTACTTGTTTCGTAAGAAGACCGATCTTCCCATAAGTAAAACATAATGTATGAAAATCTAGATTTGAAAAAAAAAGGTTAATGGGGGAAGTTACTTGCATCACAAAAGGACAGTTCTATTTGTGAAAGAACTGATAACAGGGTTCCTTTCAGACAGTCAACTTCCCAGTGTGTTTAACATGGATTTGGTTCACACAAAACTGGGTTTATACAGCATTTTAGGAGGCTAGCTGGTGTATAAAGCAAAGGAGAGCTGTAAGACCATCATTCAGGCCGGGTCTGAACCACTGTGACAAGGTAACAATAACAATCCTGGGTATTTCCCACTACCCTTTATAAAGGGATTAGATGAATTCTCTGTGGTCTCAAAGGGCAGAGCTGGGAACCAACGGGTGGAAAAGAGAGAGGGCGAGATTTCAGTTCGATATGATGAGGAAGTCTACCAAACCACTGCTGTCCAAAAGTCAGAATGGGTGGCCTCTGAGATGGCAAATTTCCCCAAATCCAACATTTCAAGTAAATTTAACAATTCAAGTAAAAGCTAGATACCAAAGAGTCTGGACAGTTGGAATGACTATTGCATGAAATTAGGGAGTGGTTTCCCAATCCAAAATACACAAAATTTGCAAACTAGATCAGTTATCTGCCATGGATACCAGGAAGAGGTTGAGAAGGAAGTAGAGACAGGCTCTGCAGGAGGAGGGGTGGAGATAAAGGAAATGAATTGGAAAAAATATTGCTCCTCTGGTTGGGAAGTACTAGATTAAATGACTTCTAAGATTGCTTCTAATTTAAAGATTCTAAAACTCTCAGATTGTTTCACAGATGTTATTTTAACCGTATTCCTGGGAGAACATTCCTATTTTAGTTGCGGGAAACTAGAACATAACACCTAAATTAAGTGGTAAAATGGGAAAAGAATTCAGACATCCTGACCTTTTAGATTTTTGATCCCACAGCCTCTTCTCAACTGGTGAGAATGAGAGTTGGGGAAACAGAAGGTAGAAATGGCCTTAGAGCTAGAATGGGGGAAAATCAAGCCAGCTTTGGAGATTGGTGAAACATAAGCTCAACCAAGGTTGTATATTACTAGTTTTAAAGACTTTGCTCACCAGCATTCCTGGAGCAACACTTCAAAGTACTGTAATCATAGAACAACTCAACCAAGATTGAACACGTGGAGCCAGCGTCCTCTTTCACGGGGTGCCTAGGAGAAGAGTCTTTATCCCAATTAGCCTACTCATCCTTCAAATAAAATTGATCATCCAGCCTTTGGATCAATAGGTTTACTTGGCCATATGTGACCAGATGACACAGTTTCCATTCCCAAGTCTTCTAGACCACAAAGAATACTTTCTTTCTGGTGGACACCAGCTGGCAGGACAAAGCCAGCCCTGCCCACAGAGAAAGTAAAAAGCCAATTACAGAGAGCAGAACCACTTTAGGATACAGATTTTACTGGTTATCTAGGAAGGTAAGAAACTGGACACTAAGATGAAAGGAACGCTATTCTCCTGGGCTGGTCCCAGAACCTGCTACTAGCAGATGAGAAATCAGAGACCGCAGACGGGTTTTCCTGCAGAGCCAGGAAAAACAGGAAGCTACCCACTGTCACAGTCATTCTAAGAAGGAGAGGAAGAAAACAGGGAATAGGGGTGAAGAAGAAATTCTCTAGTTATACAAACGTTGGTGTTGTCTTGGAGGGAGAGTCTTTCCTCTGCTGTAGCCCAAGAATTGGCACAAAAGTCAGCACCCCTGGGGCCTCTAGTGCCCCCATAACCTAATATTCCTCTGCGAGGACATCCCCGTCTGACCTCGGGTAGGGAAGCGGAGGGAGGTGAGACCTGAAGCTGCCCCAGATTCTGTGCTCCTGGTGGAGAAGGCCTCCAGAAGGTGAAGGGATGAGCTAATCTGAGCTTCCTGGCCCCGTTTCCAGGGATGTGATTAGTGGAGAGGCACCTGGGACCTGTTCCATTTCAGGAAACCCGGTTATGGGAACTGGTGGAGGACAGACTTGGCTCAGGACCCGAGAGAAGCAGTTTATTAACCCTTTACCACTGCCTAAAGTCTCTTTTAACAGTTCCCCAGGGGGAAAGAAACTCCTCAAATGGACTTAGTTTGGCAACAGCCTGATAAGGGGGACCTCAGGGATATTTTCCACCTAAGTTCCTAGGGTCTCTTCAGGGTCTTTGAATGCTCTAGGGGAGCCTGAGAACAAGGTGGTTCCTAAGAAGTACCCAGGAATGATATACACAGAGAGGGCACATTCAAAAGGCAAAAACAGCTTCACAGTTGCTAAAACATCGCTGTTCATCTGGCAGCATTCCCTACGATGTTTTGGTTTCACTCAAACTCTTGGGTTTGGGTCAGAATCAAAGTGGGGCTCTTCAGGTGAGGTCTCTTTTGGCCAGAGAGGGGACTTCCTTTCTGAATAAGCAGGATGTCCACAGCAGACATGCACCCATCACAATGAGGTAGGTGGAGGTAGGCAAGCAGAATCAGTATGTCACTTAGTCTAAGGACTGGAGAGAACTGGCTCCTTGAAGACACGACTAAGGTCCCGAACACCAGGGCTGAAAATGTCCGGAGCAGCATCCAAAGTCTCCTTGGGTGACCTGGTTGACTAAGTGACCTTTACCTCACCCAGGTTATTTAATTTCTTTGGGCTTCAAATCTTTTCATCTATTGAAGATCATTGATTACCTCCAACGTCCCTCTGGCTCTAACACTCTATGGGTCTGAGGATGGGGTGTGATTAAAAATGGTTTGCTAATGTGGGGAGACAGTCCAATAGTATTTTAGTTACTGGACCTCAAACAGGATGGCGGTGCACACTGATGGGTGAAAGAAGGGTGGGAGCTGTGGCTCATTCAAGCCCTAGTTTGTAGGGAGATGAGGCTGTCTTAGTTCTTGCATGGAGGGGTTGGCTTCTCATGGTGACGTGGATGCTCTGATACCACAGAACCAAGGTAAGGGACAAGCAGTTAGGGAGGTCATTCCACACTCAAGGTGCGCTGAGTAGCTGTGGAGAAGTGAGTGGTTGAGAGATTTTTATTTCAGATTCTGGCTCTGCCATCTCCAAACTCAGTGTCATACAATATCTTCTTGGAAGCTCATTTTCATCGTTTGTAAAACAATGATAACAGCACCCCCTGACAAGGTCGGGAGGCTTACTTAAAAGCGCAGGTGAAGACCACTTAGCACAGAGTAGGTGCTCACCAAATGGCAAAAATCTGAATCGAACTTGACTGACTACTATGGTTTCTGTGGTGAAATCCTGATGGCAGGCCCTGAGATCACAAGCTCCCTCCCTCCCTTCTGCCTACATCTGGTCCCCGCTCTGTCCCTGGCCACCTCTGTTAGGCCTCCCCTGCCCCTAGGATGAGGCTGAGTATTCCAACGCATGCTCATCTCTGAGGCTCACCCCAAGGACAAGGGCCAGAAATCAGGACAACCGATGCACCGGCGGCTGTTCCTCCATCCTTCCTTCCCAATGCCATTCTCAACGTGGGGCATTTTCTGCTAAGTCAACACTCTTGGGCACCTTGGCTTCTCACCCACCAAACAGTAAAGATAATTATCTCACAAGATGCTTGTGAGAGTAAAGAAGATTATGTGGTGAACCAGCGGTATCTGACAACAGGTAGTCAGTCATTCCATCTTAGCTCCCTTCCCCCTGGCAGCTCCCCTTCCTAGAGGGGCGCCTGAGAAAAGAGCCTGAAAGGGAGAGGAAGGCTCCATTGATTCTGCCAATGTCAGCTCTCTCATCAAGTCTGAGATGGTGTAATGATGGAATTTCCGAGAAATAAAAGTCACCTTTCTCCAATAGGTCTACCCGTGAGCAACAGAGATGGGGGGCGTGGGTCAAGAGCACTGAGCAGAGAGGTCTATGACATCCGTCTCAGGAGACACCGTCGCTGGAGCAGCACCGAGAATGTGTACTGGACAGGTACTCTGCCAGCGCCCCTGCCTGTTCTGCCCGGTCCCGGCTTCTTGGAGCTGGGGTGGAAGAATTCTTCCTGAAGGAAAGCAGCCAACACCCTGCCCCACCCTTCTCCTTGGGCAACCTCCTTGCCAGGCAGGGTTCTCTCTCACCAGTTTCCTTTTGGAAGCCTGAGGAACCAGCCGCCAAAACACCAGTTTGGTCTCAATTCTCTTTAATCATGCCCCTCCCTGAAGAGCCGGGAGTTCTGCGGCTGGAGTCTGGAGGACTACCTTCCTATCAGCTGGGAACGTCCAGCTCCTTCCACTGGCATATTCAGTGTTGAGTCAAATGTGGGGAGGGGCCTCTTCCTGGGAAGGGGGCCTTGTCCCCTGCCTGGGGCCGGCTGGGCCCCTGGAATTAAGCTGGGGAACTGCTTGGGATAGGCTGCCGGATAAAATACAAAACACCCAGTCTTGAGTGTCAAATGAACAAACCTTTTTTTTTAGTATACATACGTCCCAGATATTGCATGGGATGAACTGTTTTTTTTTTTTAATCGAAATTCAAATTTAACTTTTTAAATTAGCTAAGTCTGGGAACCAGAGGTTGACCTGGGACAGGCCCCGTAAAAGTTGAGACTGTTTGGGGGTCAAGCACCAGCTTGGGGAATCCCGCACCCGCACAAGCAGGGCCTCTCCGGGCGGAGGCAAAGCACTCAGGGCTGCACCTCGGCGGGACCGTGGGAAAGTTCTTTCGGGAGGATCGAGTCGTGGTCTGGCCTCATTCCTGCTCGCCTCCAGCCTCGGCAGCGCCTGCAGGCCTCCCCCACCCCGCGGCCCGCCCCGCCGTCCACCCACGGGGCGCCGCGGCTGCTGGGTCCCGCCGACTGCTCCCGGCGGGTCCCGGCAGCTCGTTGCAGAGGCGGTGGCTGTACCGGTGGGCGGCGCCGAGTGCGCAGGCGCAGCGGCCGGTGGGCGGGGCGCGCGGGCGCGCGCGGGCGGGAAGGGGCGGTGTCGCGCGGCCGGGCGTGGGCGGAGGTCGAAGCCAAGGCGGGCAGCCGGCGAGTGGGCGTCGGTGCTGTTCCCCGCGCGTGGAATGGAGGGGACGGCCGTGGCCGTCTGCGAGGTGATGCCGGGAAGGGAGAGCAAGCCAAGAAGGTCACTGAGGAGACGGCCCTTGTGAGGAGGCCGCGAAGTTTGGGCAGAGGGGTCTGGCGTTGCCTGAGGGGGATAAGGAAGGTTCGGGAACGATAGAAATTGGTGAAAGTCAGCCGGTCCCACGCGCGGTTTTGAGGAGCACGTGGGGCGTGGAGCGCCCGGGCAGCAAAGCCCGCGGGGTGCCCAGTGAGCAGTATTTGGGCAGTGTTGGGGGGGCATGGCCGTCCGCGGGGCGCAGGTGTCGCCCTGACGGCTGAGGAAACCGAGGCTCGGGGAGCTGGAGCGTCCGGCCAACCTCAGCGGACGCCGCGTTCGGGCCAGGGTGCCAGTCCCGGAGCACCCGCGCCTGCGGGCAGGGCGCCCCTGGGGGCGATGTCGGCGCCGACCTGTGCGAAGTGGGAGCGAGGCGAGGGAAGGCGGTTTCAGGCCCCGGGTCAGCCGAGGTGTGGGGCGCGTTCCCGGGTCCGCTCCCGGAGCAGCTGTGTGCGGAGAAGCCGAGCTCCCGAGGTCGAGGTCGAGGTCGAGTTCGCCCCGTTCGGACCACACTTTTCTGCTCTGGTACCGACTCCCGCCACCTTTGTGCGTGACAGCAGCTTCACAGCCCTTACCTGATTGAATTCTTGGGTCCCGGCCTGGACCCCAGGGATCCCTGGTCTAAGGGATGCTAGACGGACAAAATCCAACCAGAGGCCACAAGGGGCTGACCTGCAGGCGCCGCTCCCAGTCTTCCTGCCTTCTTCATTTTGAAAGAAAGTTGGAGGATTAGATTTTACATATGGCAGAACCTAGGAGAGAACCCAGAGCTTCTGACTCACAGGCTAGTGTCCTTTTCCCAACTGTTCTCTCATTACGGGTAAAGAAACTGCGGGGAAAATCTTAACAGAGGGAGCACAGTAAGTCAGAGGATGTGTGAAGGAAAGTGGTAGACTGTAGAAATGCCTGGAAACCATCCTTACAGACTGGTACAGATCAGGATCTTAATTCCCAAGTTCTCACGCTGAGATATCCCTGCCTTTGAAAAGAAAAAAAATGTAATAATTTTCGCTCTGGTGGAAGTGAGCGTCTACTGTCATAAATAGGAACCGGCATTAAATACAGTATATTTTTTTTAAATTCGTCTTATCAAGATGGAATGTTTTATCAGGATAGATTGGAGGCCTGTTCAGCTTAAAATATTGTGTGCAGTGTTTACTGTAGATGAATTTATCAGAAATAATAGCTAATATTTATTAAGCATTTAGTATATGCTAGGCACTGTGTTAAGCATTTCCCACATACTGTTTTTTAATGGCTGCAGCTGAGGCATATTGAAGTTTTCCCCGCCCAAGGATTAAATCCGAGCTGCAGCTGTGACCTATGCTGGAGCTGCTGCAAGGGCAGGATCCTTTTAGGTCCCCTGCGCTGAGCTGGGATGGAACCCACACCCGCAATGACTGTTGGATGACCCTCGCCTGCAGTTGGATTCCTAACCTGCCTTGCCACAGGGGGAACTCCACATGTTATTTTACTTTCAGCAGCAGGCGTATGTGGTAGATTTGTCTTCATTTTTATAAATGAAGAATCTGAGGTACAAAGAAGTTAAGTAAGTTGCCCAAGGTCGCATGCTAGAATTTGGCTCATCAGGGGTTCAAACCCAGGTATCTGTCTCCAGAGCCAGTGCTCCTGACTAGTATTCTGACTCCTGGAAGGTAAAGAGGATTCATATACAGATGCCATTCTTATTCATAGTCTTCGTGTTGACTTTTATTTGGGGAGGAAAAAAAAGAAATAGGAAAAACAAAGTCCCACTTAATTTTTGCAAATTATTATTTCCACATGAACTTACTCTTTGAATAAAGCAATTTTTTTTGTCTCCATTTCCTGTCTTGGACATTGTGTTGAATTACACTGTTTCCTTTTTTGTGTCACTCCCTTAGATATTTGTTCTGTTTAGACATAATATTTGTTCTGAACAAATGTAAACCTGACATTTTGTAAGCAAGATTTTTTTTTTGGGAAATGAGAATTATTAATTTAACTGTGTCACGCAAGTTTACTGTTACCATGATTTCTAAAGAAGGTTGTGTTTTCTTTGAATTGTGCTCTTTTCAGATGTTGAAATATTTAATAATTCACTGGAAGTGTGAAACAGCAGGAGTATCAAAGGCAGCATTGCCAGAGGGACAGCTAGTGATTTCCATAGAAGCGTTAAATTCTAAGCACCAGGCAAATACTCTTCATTGTGTAACAACTAGTAAGTGGAGGGAGAAGAAAATATTGATTTCTGGAAGAGCTTTCTTGCCTGCCCGCTTGCATCTCTCACAAGCGTCCTATCCGAATAAATATTTTTTGCCTAAAAAAATTCATATATTTCTATCTTTTTTTGTTATGATTTATGTTATAATTTATGTAAAATTTTCAGTTAGTCATAATCTTTTATCATGTTATCAGTCCAGATTTGTTCCAAATTAAATCTAAATGATTATGAAATGTGTCTGGTGATAGATTTACAAATCTGTCATACAGGAAAGGTGAGTAGAATGACTTTTGTCAAAGGATTATTTATTTTACTGGATTAAGTCGAAATTGCTCAGAAACAATGTAACTCTTTCTCTTGGTTTTAACCTTTTTCACAGCTATGTTATTTTACACTGAATTTTATCTTCTCTTTCTTTCATGTCCAGCCTTCAGTAGTTGGGAAAGAGCCAAAAAGTAAAAGAAAAGGAGGAGTTCCCATTGTGACTCAATGGGTTAAGAACCCAGCTAGCGTCCATGAGGATGCAGGTTTGATCCCTGGTCTCACTCAGTGGGTTAAGGACCTGGTGTTGCCATGAGCTGTGGTGTGGATCACAAACGTGGCTTGGATCCCAAGTTGCTGTGGCTGTGGTGTAGGCTGGCTGTGGTGTAGGCTGATTGGACCCCCTAGCCTGGGAACTTCCATATGCTGCATGTGCTACCCTTAAAAAAAATGCGTACTTTGATAATCGAACTTGCAGTTGATTTTAAAATATATATCTCTTCCATTTGGCTCTTGCTCTTTCATCATTTTTGCCTGTACTCTTGGAAAGCTGATGCATTGAGTGGCCCTGATACAACTGATTTTCTTGAACTTGTGATAAACTTTTTTGTCTGGTTTTGTGTGTGTTTGTGTATGCGTTTATTGAAGAATACTTTGGAATGATATTGTTGCATCATCCTTAGAGGAGTCACCCTGAGTCCCAGTTGAGACTGGACATACAGCTCTCCAAGACATTTTCTCACTTGAACTGGAATGACGCGTCTTCTCTTTGTGTACCTAGCAGTAAACATCCTCAAGAGAATATGAGAGTTTGGACACCACTCTGATTGGATAGAGTTCCCACCATTCATGAGAGGGATGGTTAGCTACGTGGCTGGGGTGATGCTGGTCTGCATATGGTTATATTAGCTCGTGCATTGATTCTGGTCCAGTAACTGTGGCCGAGGTGGCAGGGTTGATTTCAATCAAAGCAAAGGATTTGAGCCACAATAGCTTTTGGCCAGAAACCGAAATCCATAGGCATTTTCAGCCTAATGGATGTTTTCAGCCCACCTAGTATAAGGGACATTTCCTTTCTGTTTATTGTCTCTGATTTTTATTAATTATTTTTATTTTTTTTTAGTAGGAGGAAAGAAGATATGTACTTGTCACGTAACATTCTAACATCACAGAAACATTATGGAAAGTGAGACTTTCAGTAGCCTCACCCTTTCAGATAATTATTAACATTCAATATATATTCTTCTAGACTTTTCTATGCATATGTTCATAGTCTTTCACCAGGTAGATAGAAAGCCAGATTTCTAGCATTCTGCGATTGAGGTGTAAGGAGGAGTTGTGTATCTCAGCATTCAATGCTTATGTTCACTCAATCCATTTGTTTTTTTAGTATAACTTTGGTTCCCAGCCCAGAGACCCATGCTTCCGTCTTTTCAAAGAATAATGTCTCTGCATCCCTCTCAGGTTAGAGAGGGCTAGTCCCTAGAATGCTGAGCGGACGAGGAAATCTGAAGATCTGACTACTTAAATCATTTTTTTCAACTGACTCTTATTTTCCTCCCACCCCTATTTCCAGAGGTTCTTGCTATTATGGTCATCTTTGTCTCTTATTCTTTCTTTGTGGCTTTATTCCTTTAAAAGAATATCCCTTTTCTATTGTTTTATTGAGATCTCAGGAGGGATTAAAAGTAGATGTGTATGTTCAGTTGGCCGTTTTTACCTGAATGTGTTGGTTACCTACAGCTGCTGTATCAAAGTACCATAAGCTGGGTAGCTTAAAGCAAACTAAGTTTATTCTCTCATAGTTGTGAAGACCAGGAGCCCAAAATCAAGGTCTCAGTAGGGTTGGTTCCTTCTGGAGGCTCTGAAGTAGAAATCGATTCTGTGCATCTCTGCTAGCTTCTGGTAGTTGCCAGAAAGCCCTTGGTGTTTCTTGGCTTGAGTTGAGGAACCTAAGTGAAAAAAGAAAAAGAAAAAAAAAAACACTTTTTAAATTTAACTCCTGTCCATCCCAGTCTATCCCACTCCTTCCCCACTCCCCCTTGGCAAACACAAGTCTGCTCTCTATATCTGTGAATCTGTTTCCATTTTGTAGATAGGTTCATTTGTACCATATTTTTTTTCTTTTTATATTTTTTTGGATGCACCCATGGCATATGGAACTTCTTGGGCCAGAGATTGAACCTACACTGCAGTTGCAGCCTGTGCTGCAGCTGCGGCAATGTTGGATATTTAACCCACTGCAGCAAAAGGAACCTTTATATCTTTTTTTTTTCTTTTGTCTTTTTAGGGCTACACAAACGGCATATGGAAGTTCCCAGGCTAGGGGCAGAATCAGAGCTGTAGCTGCCAGACTATGCTATAGCCATAGCAACGCCAGATCCAAGCTGCTTCTGCAACCTACACCACAGCTCACAGCAACTCCAGATCCTTAACCCACTGAGTGAGGTCAGGGATTGAACCTGCATCCTCATGGATGCTAGTCAGATTCATTACCTCTGAGCCATGACAGGAACTCCTAACACCACTTGTTCTTAATCCATTCACCTGTTGATGGATATTTAGGTTGTTTCCAGGTCTTGGCTATCGTGAACAGCGCTGCTGTGAACGTAGAGATGCAGTTATATTTTTGAATTATGGTTTTATCTGGATAAATGCCCAGGTATGGGATTG
Source organism: Catagonus wagneri (assembly GCA_004024745.2). Classification (NCBI taxonomy): domain Eukaryota; kingdom Metazoa; phylum Chordata; class Mammalia; order Artiodactyla; family Tayassuidae; genus Catagonus; species Catagonus wagneri. The sequence goes on along the minus strand of PVHT021183668.1, from coordinate 2,496,999 downwards.
CTGGATCATACAGTTGTTCTGTATTTAGTTTTCTGAGGAACCTCCGTGCTGTTTTCCATAGTGGTTGCACCAATTTACATTCCCACCAGTTGTGTAGGAGGGTTCCCTTTTCTTCACACACTCACCAGCGTTTGTTATTTGTAGACTTATTAATGATGGTTATTCTGGCCAGTGTGAAGTGGTACCTTATTGTAGTTTGATTTGTATCTGTAATAGCTGTGTTGAGCATCTTTTCATGTGCCTACTAGTCATCTGTATGTCTTTGGAGAAATGTCTATTCAGGTCTTCTGCCCATTTTTTCATTGGGTGGCTTGTTTATTTTTGCTGTTGTTGAATTGTATGACTTGTTTGTATACTTTGGAGATTAAGCCCTTGTCAGTTGCATCATTTGCAAATATTTTCTCCCATTCTGTAGGTCTTTGCATGTTGTCCATGGTTTCCTTTGCTGTGCAAAAAAATCTTGTAAGTTTGATTAAGTCCCACTTGTTTGTTTTTATTTCTGTTGCCTTGGGAGACTGACCTAATAAAACATTTGTATGCTTTATGTCAGAAAGTTCTGCCTGGGTTCTCTTTTAGGAGTTTTATGGTGTCGTGTCTTAGTTTAAGTCTTTAAGCCATTTTGAGTTTATTTTTGTGTATGGTGTGAGGGTGTATTCTAATTTCATTGATTTACCTGCAAAGAAAAGATTGTTTTTAATTAAATGTTCCATGCTACTTGGGATTAAGTCTTTTGAAGTATGTATCATTTACCCAGAGTTATTCAAAATCCGGAGATCTAGAATATTGCTAACCAATAGAACTTTTGTGATGATGGAAATATTCTTTGTCTGTGCTATTCAGTACAGTAGCCATTAGCCACACTTGGGTATTGAGCACTTGAAATGTGGCTAGTGTGACTGAGGAACTGAATTTTTTACTTAATTTAATTTAAATTTAAATAGCCTCGTGTAGCTAGTAGCTATCGCATTGGACCACACACATTTAGAGAATGATGTTGCCTCTCACTCTAGATCAGTGATTGTCAGCCTTTTTTCCCTGCCTGAAAAATACATATTTATTGGGGGATAGACCCATTTTCACTGGTTCCTATGGCAGTGATTCTTAGATTCTGAACTATGGTGTCATGTCACTCTGGGGGAAGACATGTTCTATTTGGGGAAAAAAGCCTTCCGGAGGTTCTGATCTCCCCTGACTTGCCTGTTTCTTCTCTTCCCCTCTTCCCCTGAAGAATTATTGCTCTAAATGTTCTAATGTTCAGATTTAGAATTCCAGGTATAGTAAAGCATTTTCTTCCTCCTCTTCTTTTTTTTTTGCTTTTTAGGGCTGCACCCACGGCATATGAAAGTTCCCCAGGCAAGGAGTTGAGTTGGAGCTACAGCCGCCAGCCTACACCACACCCACAGCAATGCAGGATCCGAGCTGCGTCTGTGACCTACACCACAGCTCACAGCAATGCTGGATCCTTAACCCACTGAGCGAGGCCAGGGATCGAACCCACATCCTCACGGATCCTAGTCGGGTTCGTTAACAGCTGAGCCTCGAAGTAAACTCCTCCTTCTTCTTTTCTTTCTTTCTTTCTTTCTTTTTTTTTCTTTTTTGGCTGCATCCACAACTTATGGAAGTTCCTGGGGTGGGGATCAAATTTGAATCGCAGCTGTGACCATTGCCACAGCTGCAGCAAGTGCCAGATCCTTAACCAATTGCACCAGGCTGGGGATCGAACCCATGCCTCAGCAGTGACCTGAGCCACTGCAGAGACCGTGTTGGGTCCTTAAAACACTGTGCCACAGCAGGAACTCCAAGTATTTTCTACGCAGGAGTAAATAGTTAAAAGAAAGGTCACAATTTTAAATTGAATACTGGACTGTGAGTTATAGGCATAATGTCCTCTGGTTACCACCCATAGTTTTCAGTCTTCCTATGATCCTTTTCTGTCAGGAACAGTAATATCTAAAGAGGCATCCCTGGTGAAAATGTAAAAAGACTTGTTAGGTTCTCATCTCCAAGAAGTTATTCTGCCCCTAAACAGTTGTTGTAGCCTTATAGTACTTCGTTGGTGCTTCAATTTTTATTGAATTTGTTAGTAGTGGCCATCTTTTTAATGTTCTGTATCTGTAACAGGGATTTCAGGCTACCATGTGATTCTTAGGTAATATCCATTTAATTGCTATATTTGTGATATTTCTATTTTATTTCTTACAGTTGTTCCAGCAGGAAGCGTTTATGGTGGTTTGGTCCTCAAGAAGTTCCTAAAAGGTAAAGAATCATCCAATTTCCACAAGACTAAATCGCCTCCTGACAGTAAATTTGGTATTTTCTAAAACAGTCTTATCATATATTGAAAGATAGGGTTGCCAGATTTAGCAAATAAAAATATAGGATGCCCACTTAAATTTGAGTTTCAGACAAACTGTGAATACTTTTTTAGTATATGTATGTTCCATGCAGTATTTTATCCTATAATTTATCTGGAAATCCTACTGAAAGATGATATGTAAAATTGTGTAGAGACAAAAAAGTTGTATAGACCTAAGACAAGATACCTAGGTCACTGTACCTTCTCTGAATACTCTCGATACAACCTCAGGCAAAAGTTTCCCAGATGTAAAATAAAATTTTTAGCAAAGTATTTGTTCTCATCTACCTCAGAAGAAATAATGTATGGAGAATACTGTAGATGACTTTGATTAATACTAATACTGTTTTCCACATGTCAAAGTTGGTGTGGTTTAGGAGTTTTCAGTGACTGGTTTTAGAAGTTCTTCTTTCCTTTGACTTGGGGATAATCTAAAACTGAAGGACATACATTACTTTAAGGAGACCAAAAGTATCTGAGAAGCATTGTGCTTTCATTTCAGTCTTTTTTGGTTTTGTAAATATTATCCAATGGGCTTGTCTTTTCCTAATGAGTGATTGATTTTACAAAATAACTTTTTTTTGGCCACACCCATGGCATATGGAAGTTCCCAGACCAGGCTTTGAATCTGAGCCGCAGCTTCAATCTACAACACAGCTGCAGCAATATTCGATTGTTAATCCACTGTGCCAGGCCAGGCATTGAACCTCTGTCTTCTTGGATACTAGTCGGGTTTGTTTCCTCTGAGCCACAAAGGGAACTCCCCAAAATAACCTTTTTTTTAATCACTCAATGAATTTTGTTACATTTATAGTTGTACAACGATCATCACAACCAAGTTTTATAGCATTTCCATCCCAAACCCTCAGTGCATTCCCCCACCCCCAAAAATAAGCTTTTAAAAGAAACTTTCCCCAACTAAATCTGAGATATAAGTAGATTTTGGTGTTTTTTTTTTAAATTTGTCATTGCTTTAAGAAAATATGCTATGTATTAAACATAGAAGTAATCAAAAAGCTACATTAGAACAGTATAACGTTATATATAAATGTGAGATGTATTGCCATTGGAGTTTTCAATTTTTTTATTTTTTTGGGTGAAGAAGAAAAGGATAGCTTTATTGCTTTGCCAGGCAAATGGAGCCACAGCAGGCTAATGCCTTAAAGACTCTGCCCCCGCTAGGGAGAGATTAAGAAGTGGTTTTATAGTTTGGGGAGTGGAAAAAACAAATCAGGCCGAAGATAAGGATCAGGGTAGAGGTTTGAAAGAGCTTTGTCTTTCTTTATCTCTCTTTTTTTTTTTGGATTTCGGGGCTGCACCCGCGGCAATGGAGGTTCCCAAGCTAGCAGTCGAATCGGAGCTGTAGCCACTGGTCTAAGTCACAGCAACGCCAGATCCAAGCTGCGTCTAAAACCTGCACCACAGCTCACAGCAACACTGGATCCTTAAACCACTGAGCGAGGCCAGGGATCGAACCTGCCACCTCCTGGTTCCTAGTCGGATTCATTAACTGCTACGCCAGGACGGGAACTCCGAGCTTTGTCTTTCAAAGCTGGTGTTTAGTGGCCCCAGCCTGGTTCTGGTGGTCCTTCTTCCCAGAATGAAGAATGAATGCTTCATCAGGTATTCTTCCATTTGTTGGGGGGTTTAGTTTGAGGTTCAGGTTCTTCATGCCTCCCTCCGCGCAGAGGGAATTCAGCGAGAGACAAAGTGATAGGCAAGGACTAGGTTTACTAAGATAGGACGCTTGTGAGAGATGCAAGCGGGCGGGCAAGGAGGCCCTGCCGCCACTGGACTTTTTTAAGTTGCAAAATTTCTTTTTTTTTTTTTTTCTTGGCTACCCCTGTGGCATATTGAAGTTCCTGAGCCAGGGATCGAACCTATACCGCAGCAGTGACCCAAGCTTCTGCAGTGACAAAACCAGGTCCTTAACCTGTGGCACCACAAGAGAACTCTGAAATGGCCAGTTTTCTTAATGCTTTTTAAAATATAATCAATTTAAAATTTCATTTCCAACTTAATTACAGCATAGGCCAAAATATCTTCCTTTATCTTGGTCATATCAGAGTAAAAGAGGAAACTGTTTTTTGTAGCTCATTAGATGAAAGACTCTAAAGATGTAAACATGAGAGTTCCTTTCGTGGCACAGCAGTTAACGAATCCGACTAGGAACTATGAAGTTGTGGGTTCGATCCCTGGCCTGGCTCAGTGGGTTAACGATCCAGTGTTGCCATGAGCTGTGGTGTAGGTCACACACGTGGCTCGGATCTGGGTTGCTATGGCTGTGGCATAGGTCGGTAGCTGTGGCTCCGATTGGACCCCTAGCCTGGGAACCTCCATATGCCGTTGGTGTGTACCTAAAAAAGCAAAAAAAAAAAAAAAGGAAAAAATGTAAACATGGAGAAAATAATTCTATTTTTTGAAACTTTTTATTTTGTTTTATTTTATTTTGCTTTTTAGGGCTTGATTGAAGGCCAGGGATTGAACCTACAACCTCATGGTTCCTAGTTGAATTCATTTCCACTGAGCCACAATGGGAACTCCCTTGAACATTTTTTTTTTTGAAGTGATTTTTAGTTTAAGCATGGGGATTTAAAAGTTTCCTTGTTAGCAGTCATGAGGTGTGAAATTGTCTTGGCTCTCTGAATCTACCTTCAGGTTGTCTGTACCCTAGATTCTTAACAGACCTCAGCTTTTTGCTCTATGGTCCTAATTTGTTTAGATGTTGCTTAGTGTGCACACATTTAAAAGCAGTAATTGTGGAGGAAAAGTAACAAAAAATAGAGATTTTTGTTCTTAGCTCTGTAACAGATGTTCTTGGAAGCTTGAGTAGAATGTTCTCCCTGTAGCAGTAATCAAAGTGACAATTTGTTGAGCATTTACTATGCACTGAGCTTTGTGCTTGACACAGAGGGCTTCAGTGGTGAACATGATTCTTCCTTTATTCTCATATTTAAAATATCTTAATCCTTTAATTCTACTTCTTCTCAAAGTCTATGTTTAAAAGAAAGGGATAACCAGCTTACTGACCTGGAGCGTTTGTTCCAGTTCTAAGATTTTCAGGAAATCTGAATTCAACTTTAAGAATTTGCATTGACTGCCTCAAATTCATCTAGTGTATTTATCAATCTTTAGTTCTCTTCCTTTTTGGAATTATGCCATTGAGATTATGCAAAGAATGGAAAGATAATTCTTTTAAAAATTTTTTCATTGAGGAGTTCTTGTTGTGGCTCAGCGGGTTAAGAACCCAGCTAGTATCTCTGAGGATACAGGTTTTTTTTTTTTTTTTTTTGCTTTTTAGGGCCACACCCGTGGCATATGGAGATTCCCAGGCTAGGGGTCGAATCAGAGTTACAGCTGCCGACCTATGCCACAGCCACAGCGATGCCAGATGTGAGCCACGTCTGCAACCTACACCACAGCTCATGGCTATGCCAGATCATTAACCCACTGAGCAATGCCAGGGATTGAACCTGCAACCTCATGGTTTCTAGTCGGATTTGTTAACCACTGTGCCATGACGGAAACTCTGAGGATACAGGTTTGGTCCCTGGCCTCGCTCAGTGGGTTAAGGATCCAGCATTGCTGCGAGCTTTGGTGGCTGTGGTGTCGGCTGCAGACACTGCTCGGATTCCGTGTTGCTGTGGCTGTGGCGTCGGCCAGCAGCTGCAGTTCTGATTCAACCCCTGGCCCAGGAATATGCCTCAGGTGCAGCTCTAAAAGGAAAAAAACAATTTTTTTTATTCAAGTATAGTTGATTAACAATGTTGTGTCAATTTCTGTTGTACAGCAAAGTGACTCAGTTATATATACATATATACATTATATATATATATTCTTTTCTATTTTGGTTTATCACAGGATGTTGAATGTAGTTCCCTGTGCTGTATAGTAGGCCCTTGTTTATCCATCCTATTATGATAGTTTTCCTCTGTTAATGCCAAATTCCCAATCCTTCTCTCCCCCGCCCCTCCCCCTTGGCAACTACAAGTTTGTACTCTATGTCTGTGAGTTTGTTTCTGTTTTCTTTTTTTTTCGATAGGCAAGAAATAGGTTTATTAGGATAGGACCCTTGTGAGAGATGCAAGCGGGCAGGCAAGGAAGCTCTGCCTGTTTCTGTTTTGTAGATATGTCAATTTATGTTGTATTTTAAATTCCACATGTAAGTGATATGATATTTTATCTTTCTTCATTTATTATGATAACCTCTAGGTCCACTCACATTGCTGCAAATGGCGTTATTTTATTCTTTTTAATGGCTGAGTAATATTCCATTGAATATATGTATACCATGTCTTTTTTAATCCATCCCTCTATTGGACATTTAGGTTGTTTCCATGTCTTGGCTATTGTAAATAGTGCTTACAGTATTGCATAGGGAAAGATCATTTTTAATGTCACTGCTCCAGTTACATGGGTGAAAGTGCTTTGAAAGAAATGGAAATTCAGAGTTCTCGTTGTGGCGCAGCGGAAGCAAATCCGACTAGGAACCATGAGGTTGCGGGTTCGATCCCTGGCATTGCTCAGTGGGTTAATGATCTGGCGTAGCCGTGAGCTGTGGTGTAGGTTGCAGACGCGGCTTGCATCTGGCGTTGCTATGGCTCTGGCGTAGGCCGGCAGCATCAGCTCTGATTAGACCCCTAGCCTGGGAAACTCCATATGCCCCAGGTGCAGCCCTAAATAAACAAAAAATAAAAAAAAAAAGGGAAAGAAAGAAAGAAATGGAAATTCATAAAAATGAAAGGGAGTATGTTATTAACACTAGGGAGGAGACGGGAGTATTTCCTGCAGCGTAAACCTATACTTAACATGCCTGTACAAAGTTGTGGCATTATGTGTGGTTAAATCACGCATAATGCCACGACTGATAATTGTGGAAGTGCTTTGAAAAAAGTGAAAAGCCATGTACGCACAAGGAAATGTTTTTTTTATCACTGTTAATACTAGGGGGAAGATACAGTGTTGAGTATAGTTTGCGGAATAACCACCTATTTATTATGCTAATACAAACTTTAGACAGTTTGTGTCATGGTGACTCAGTTTTAATTTGTTTTTTTTAAAGGCTTAAAGCAATTTCGTGCATATTTATTTAATCTGTTTTCATATCCTTGTGATAAAGTGGAGGTGGCTAACTTTTTGTACAAAGAGGAAGTGCTGCAGATTAAGTCCATAGCTGAGTCATTTGCTTATAGTCATATTTCATAGCCAGCTTTAGCCTGTCTTCTCTCCAGCTGTTAGGCCTTACAGTATTAACTTCCACTCAATACTGCTATTTATTCTTAGTAATTAGTAACAAAAATGACTCAGTGAAGCTCACAAAAGAAATTATCCAAGACTGAGATTTGAATCCCTTAGCTCCCTAGCTTATATACCATTATGCCTTTATTACTCTTGTTATTTGTTTAGCATTCAGCAAACTGCTTTAAATTGGTATGTTTGTGTGTCTTTAGACTATTTAATTAGCTTCATCAGAAAGTCTCTGATGGCTGATTCATTAGCCATCAAATTTTCAGGTGCTAAAGAATTACGTACATGTATAAAATGAATAATATGCTTCTGAATTCAGTTTGTTAGCTATGTCATCCTCTTCATTGCTCGACCGATTTCTCTCAGTGCCTAAAGTAAGATCTGTCTTCTCTTTAGGGGAACTGTACTATTGTAGAACCATCCAGCTTCAGTTTTCTTTACTCTTCAATCTGTTCTGTCAGAGTTGTACCAAGGTCCTTTTTCTCTGGATCTGGAATACTTCGGATCAAACAAATAGGCTCATATTTCTGGGTGTTTTATTTATGCTCAATTAATAAACAGTGATCAAGATAATCCCCATTTTCCTACCTCTCTAATAGTTTATATTCTCTTTTTTATTTTCTTTCTTCTCTGGACCCTATTTGTACTTTTGTCCAGTAAACTTTTTTTTTGGCTGCACGCATGGCATGTGGAAGTTCCCAGGCCAGGAATTAGAACCCATGCCACAGCAACAACCTGAGTTGCTGCAGTGACAACACTGGATCCTTACCCACTGAGCCACCAGGGTATTCCTTTTCAAATTTTCTTTTAAATATCTTCTCGTTATCGTGTTTATTGACATAATTTAACTCTTTGGTAAAATTAAGTTTTGTTAGTCATTTTTTAAAAGGGTGCATGTGCTTTTCCCAAGTAAGAAAAGTTATAGCCTTTTTTTTTCCTTCAAAAGACTAGGTAGGAATACCAGCCCTTGAAAGTAGGGAAGAAAGCTGTTGATGCTTGGTTATATAGTTATGATAGTTAAGTTTTTGCCATTTCCCTGTGTTCTGCTGTTTTGGCATCAGGGAGACTTAAAAAGAAAAAAGTTTAGTTTTGTCCCTTTTGTTAATTTTTGGGAATGGAAGTGAGGAGTGGTGCTTTTCATACATTAGAGAGATTTTGTGATACGTCCAGGCTTGCTTTTCATTGAGTGAGAAACTCACAAGGATGAACTCTTGGATGTATGACTTAATATATATATTTAAAATCTGAGATTTTCATATTCAGAAATTTTCAGTCTGTCATAGTATCTTGCAAGATCAGCAGAGCTAAGGCTCACTACCTATCTAACACTTTTTCTCCCAGAAGCTCGTTTTGTTGACATGACTTCATTCATTCTCAAGAGGCAGGTCAGACATAAGTTATCACCATTTGTTTCAGAGATGAGGAAACTGAGACTTACCTCAGCTTCTGGTGTTAAGTTTAGAAGTAAGGGAAGAGTTTGTGCACTTACGTCATTGGTTATCCTGTGAGCTTAATCATCAAGCTCTTGATACATTCTGATTATGTCTTACTGCAAAGTTTGCATAACACTTTGCAAGGTTTTATGAAGAGGAGTTCTCTTGTGGTACAGTGGGTTAAGATTCCAGCATTGTCACTGCAGCAGCTTGAGTTGCTTCTGTGGCACAGTTCTATCCCTGGCCCAGGAACTTCCACATGCTTTGGGTGTGGCCAAAATTTTTTTTTGTGAAGAGAAGATTGAAGATCAAGAGAAGATAAAACAGGACTTCTCTGGTGGTTCAGCAGGTTGAGGATCTGGTATTGTCACTGTTGTGGCTCAGGTTGCCGCTGTGGCTCAGGTTTAATCCCTGGCCCAGGAACCTCCACATGCCACTTGTGTGGTCAAAAAAAGAAGAAAAAATAAATGAATTTGTATGCTTTTGTTTTCTTAATATTTATTTACTCTTTTCCCCATTAAATTTATCTACTCATACTTCACTATTGAGAATATGTTCAAGATTTAATGTGAAAGAGAAGAGAATGGAGAGAACATGAACCTTAACATATTTTTCTTCCTTTTGAACTTGGGTAGGTAAAAGAGGAAGAAATGGGAGTTCCCATTGTGGCTTAGCAGGTTAAGAAGCCAAGTAGCATTTATGAGGACAAGGGTTTGATCCCTGGCCTCGCTCAGTGGGTTGAGGATCCTGTGTTGCCGTGAGCTGTGGTGTAGGTCACAGATGCAGCTCAGATCCCATGTTGCTCTGGCTGTGGTGTAGGCTGGCAGCTGCAGCTCATATTTGACCGCTAGCCCAGGAACTTCTATATGCTGCAGGTTGGGCCCTAAAAAGCCCCTCCCCCCAAAAAAAGGGGAGGAAGAAATGGACAACTCTTCTTATTAGTGAGCCTGAGGATTGGCTCATAACCCTACTTGAGGAGCTTTTATTCAGCAGTCATTGGGAGCTGGCCTGCCTTGTACCGGCTATGGCTTAAAATCCTTGAATTGTCATTTCCCTTCAGTAAGTAATCAGCCAGGCGCCAGTTGCTGCATCTCTGACCTCTTGGTTTACCATATCCCTTTCATCTCTGTAGTAGAAAATATTATGGTAATGAATTTGGCTGGTATGAGAAGAAGGGACATTTTGAGTATTATTTTCCTGAGTAGACGTTATGGTTAGCCATTTAGCACTTTTTTTTTTTTTTTTTGGGCCGCACCCACGGCATATGGAGGTTCCTAGGCTAGGATTGGAATTGGAACTATAGCTTCCAGCCCATGCCACAGCCACAGCAGTGCCAGATCCAAGCCACATCTGTGACCTACACTACAGCTCATGGCAACCCTGGATCCTTAACCCCCTGAATGAGGCCAGGGATCAAACCCTCAACCTCATGGTTCCTAGTCAGATTCGTTTCCACTGCGCCACGGTGGGAATTCCCATTTAGCACCTTTTAAGAAGTGATCTTATGACACTATATACAAAAGTTAACTCAAATAGATGAAAGACCTAAATCTAAGAGCTAAAACTGTAAAACTCTTGACGAAAACATAGATGTAAATCTTCATGACCTTGGATTAGGCAATGTTTGTTTGTTTATTTATTTATTTATTTATTTATTGTCTTTTTGCCTTTTTTATGTAGAGCCGCACCCGCAGCATATGGAGGTTCCCAGGCTAGGGGGTCTAACAGGAGCTGTAGCCGCCGGCCTTCACCACAGCCACAGCAACGTGGAATACGAGCTGCATCTGCGACCTACACCACAGCTCACGGCAACGCCGGATCCTTAACCCACTGAGCAAGGCCAGGGATCGAACCCGCAACCTCATGGTTCCTAGTCGGATTCATTAACCACTGAGCCATGAAGGGAACTCCCAGGCAATGTTTTTTTAGATATGTCATTTAAAGTCCAAAAAAATGGAAAATAGGTAATTTGGACTTAATATTAAAAACTTTTATGCTTCAAAGAATACTGCCAAGAGAATAAAAAGACACCTACAATCAGTTAATCTATGACAGAGGAGGCAAGAATATGCAATGGAGAAAAGTGGTGCTGGGAAAACTGGACAGCTACATGTGAAAGAATGAAAGTAGAACACTCTGGAACTGTATGCAGAAAATAAAGTTAAAATGAATTAAAGACCTAAATATAAGACCAGATACTGTAAAACTCTTACAGGCGGAACACTCTCCGACATAAACCACAGCAATCTCAGATCCACCTCCTAGAGTAATGACAATAAAAACAAAAAGAAATTGGACCTAATTAAACTTAAAAGTTCCTGCACAGCAAAGGAAACCCTAAACAAAACAAAGACAACCCGCAGGATGGGAGAAAATATTTGCAAATGAAGTGATTGACAAGGGATTAATCTCCAGAATTTATGAACATCCCCTGTAGCTCAATAGCAAAAAAACAACCCCAACAAAAAAATGAGCAGAAGATCTAAACAGACATTTCTCCAAAGACATACAAATGGCCAAAAAACGTGTGAAAATCGCTAATTATTAGAGAAATACAAATCAAAACTACAGTGAGCTACCACTTCACACTGGCCAAACAGTAAATGGTGCAAAGGGTGTGGAACACTCTTACATTGTTGGTGGGAATGTAAATTGGTGCAGCCGCTGTGGAAAACAGCATGGAGAAACCGATGTGGAAAACTAAACCATATGATCCAGCATTCCCGCTGCTGGACATCTATCCAGAGAAAACCATGACTCAAAAAGATACGTGTACTCCAGTTTTCATTGCAGCACTATATACAATAGCCAAGACATGGAAACAACCTGAATGTCCATTGGCAGAGGAGTGGATAAAGATGTGGTACGTATACACAGTGGAATATTACTCAGCCCTAAAAAAGGAAAGAAATAATGGCCTTTGCAGCAACATGGATAGACCTAGAAATTATCATGTGAACTGAAGTTAATGAGACACAAGTGTCATATGCTGTCACTTACATGTAGAATCTAAAAAAGGATACAATGAACTTCTTTGCAGAGCAGATATTGACTCACAGACTTTGAAAAACTTATGGTTTCCAAAGGAGACAGGTTAGTGGGTGGGGGGATGGGCTGGGGGTTTGGGATGGAAATGCTATAAAACTGGATTGTGATGATTGTTGTACAACTATAAATGTAATAAAATTCATTGAGTTAAAAAATATAATCATGTGATGGAGGTGTTAACCCCTGATTTGCTTAGGCCCTCATGATGGGTTTAGTGGCCTCATAAGAAGAGGAAGAGAGAAAGATATTTCCCTCTCCTAGTACACCCACTGAGGAAAGACCATGTAAAGACAGAGGGAGAAGGCAACTCTGCAAACCAGGAAGAGACCTCTCACCAGAAACTGAATTACTGGTATCTTGATCTTGGACTTTTCAGCCTCCAGATCTGTGGGAAATAAATTTCTGTTTAAGCCACCCAATCTGTGGTATTTTCTTGTGGCAGCCTGAGCAGACTAAGGCAAACGTTGTAAAAAAAAAAAAAAAAAAGCCGGTAAGCCCATGAAAAGATTCTCAGCATCATGAGCTACTAGGGAAATGCAAATCAAAACTGTAATGAGATACCACTTCATACCTACCAGCACAGCTATAATATTTAAAAGAACAGAAAAATAGCAAGCCTTGGCAAGGATATAGAGAAATTGGAACCCTTGTAACTTTGCTAGTGGAAATGTAAAATGGTGCAGTCACTTTAAAAAACAGTTTGGAATTTCCTCAAAAATCTAAACATAGAATTATATATCATATAACTCAGCAATGTCCATAAAAAACTTATACACGAATATTTAAAGAAGCATTATTCACAATAGCCAAAAAGTGGAAACAACGCAAATGTCCATCAGTTGATGGACAAGATGGAATCTTAATCCAGTTATAAAAAGGAATTAAGTCCTGATACATGATACGGCATGAATGAACCTTGACAACATTATGCCGAGGGAAGGGAACCAGACGCAGAAGGTCACAACATATCGTATGATTTCATTTATATGAAATGTCTAAAAATAGACAAGTCTATAGAGATACATCTGAAGATTAGAGGAAGGAGGAAGAATGGAGAGTTACTATTAATGGGTATGGAGTTTTCTTTTTGGCACGATAAAAATGTTCTAGAATTAGAGAGTGGTGATGGTTGCGTAACTTTGTGAATATACTAAAAGCTGCTGAAATGTACACAAAATGGTGAATTTTATGGTATTTGAATTATATATGATTTGTAAGAAGTAGTTACGCGATTTTAAAGTTCCTTGAACTCCCATTCCCTTTTCCTTCCCTATTCTCTAGACTGACACCTTTTTGGGTACCACTTATCACGGTATAATCCCCACACTGCCATGACTTTATACCTTTTCCTCCTTATCAGTCTCCAAACATGGGTAATCCCCATTGTCTGCTTTTTTCACTTTTTTTGTCTTTTTGCCTTATCTAGGGCTGCACCCGTGGCATATGGAGATTCCTAGGCTAGGGGTCTAACAGGAGCTGTAGCTGCTGGCATTCGCCACAGCCACAGCAACACGGGATCCGAGCCCCGTCTGCAACCTACACCACAGCTCATGGCAACGCCGGATCCTTAACCCACTGAGCAAGGCCAGGGATCGAACCCGCAACCTCATGGTTCCTAGTCAGATTCGTTAACCACTGAGCTACGACGGGAACTCCTGCTTTTTCACTTTTTAAAAAAAATTAATGATTTTTATTTTTCCATTATAGTTGGCTTACAGTCTTGTATCAGTTTTCTACTGTACAGTGAAGTGACCCAGTCACGCATACACATATACATTCTTTTTCTCACATTATCCTCCGTCATGCTCCATCATAAGTGATTAGACATAGTTCCCAGGGCTGTACAGCAGGATCTCATTGTTTATCCATTCCAAAGGCAATAGTTTGCATCTATTAACCCCAAATTCCCAGTCCATTCCACTCCCTCCCCCTCCCTCTTCACCTTTTTTTTTTAAGGCCACACCTGTACCCACGGCATATGGAGGTTTCCAGGCTAGAGTCCAATAGCTACAGCTGCTGGCCTATGCCACAGCCACGGCAACATGAGATCCAAGTCACGTCTGTGACCTATACCACAACTCATGGCAATGCTGGATCCTTAACCCACTGAGCAAGGCCAGGGATCGAACCCGCAACCTCATGGTTCCTAGTCGGATTCGTTTCCGCTGCACCACGAAGGGAACTCCTATTATTATTTTATTTTATTTTTTTTTGTCTTTTTGCCTTTATGTAGAGCCACACCCACGGCATATGGAGGTTCCCAGGCTAGGGGTCTAACAGGAGCTGTAGCTGCCGGCCTTCGCCACAGCCACAGCAACGTGGGATCCGAGCCGCGTCTGCAACCTACACCACAGCTCACGGCAACGCCAGATCCTTAACCCACTGAGCAAGGTTAGGGATCGAACCCGCAACCTCATGGTTCCCAGTCGGACTTGTTAACCACTGAGCCACGAAGGGAACTCCGGGGAACTCCTATTTTTAAACTGCTAAATGTTGCCAGTGCAAATCATAAAACTAGGCATTGAGTACACTACAAATTTAAGTAGAATTTCTAACTTTTTTAGGGTCATTTAATATTCTTTTATTTTTTAATCTTTTTTATACTTTTTAATAATGCCCATAGTGTATGTTACAGACTGCCTGAACTCATCTAAACAAAGGCCATCTATTTTACCGAGAAGTGTGAGGTTGTCTAAGTGGTATTTCTTCAAATTCTCTTTGTAACTTAAGTTTGAAGTATTAAATTGCAGTGAAAAATCTTTCATTAGCTGTATGGCCTTAGACACATCAGTCTCATAATAACCATTTCATCATCTGAAATATCTTTTAAGAAGTTTGACTATCTGTGGAACTTAATTTGTAATAGTTTTATTATAAAATGATTTTATAATAAAGTGATTTTGATTAAGTAGGTACAAGGTGTTTATAAAAGAAAACTTTCGGAGTTCCTGTTGTGGCGCAGCGGTTAACGAATCAGACTAGGAACCATGAGGTTGCGGGTTCGATCCCTGGCCTCGTTCAGGGGGTTAAGGATCCGGCGTTGCCGTGAGCTATGGTGTAGGTTGCAGATGCGGCTCGGATCTGGCATTGCTGTGGCTGTGGCCTAGGCCAGCAGCTGTAGCTCTGATTCGACCCCTGGCCTGGGAAACTCCATATGCCACAGGTGCGGCCCTCAAAAAGCAAAAAAGAAAAAAGAAACTTTCTTACAAAAGATAACAAACTTGTCTAAATATCTGTACTAAATGTCTATGGTCAGAGTTAAGATGTGCAATGACTTGAGGAATCTGTGTTGTAGTCCTGACTGACATTAGATAGTTTCGGTGTGATTTTGGTTATCTTGATTTTTTTTTTTTTGGCACTTTACTTTCCTAGAATGTAAAATATAGAGAGTCATTGTATAAAAAGCTTACAAAATCTAATTTTAGACTTCTGCTTTGTACCTCTGAACTCCTTTTCTGCTATATGAAAGATGAAAAATTTTGGTCTCTTTCATAGGCAATTTTAATTTTATAATGTGAAAGCAGTTTGAAAAAGTATAAGGCACCATGTAAATGAACATGAATGATATAATGTATTTCCGGAAGTGGTTCTCATCCTTTAAAAAAGAAAAATATGCTATTTCTTTGGGCTCTATTCTCTTCCTGTTCCTTCCTTCCTTTTTGGCCTATATTGCCTCATTTTTTGCTATTTAAATCTTTTCCTCTCTTACACTAGCTTTTTTGTCCTATGTGAAGATATTATTGTCTTCCCCAGTCTTTCAAAGAAGAGAAATAACCAACCCTCAATCCTACTCTATAGTTATTTTCCCTTTCCTACTTAAATTTTTTAAGGGAACAATCTCTACTTACTAGTCTTAACTCTTCTCACTCACTCAGTTCCTTAGTGTCTTATAAATTGACTCTTCATTTTTCTTTTTCTTTTTTCTTTTTTTGTCTTTTGTCTTTTTAGCGCTTTTGTCACAACATACGGAGGTTCCCAGGCTAGGGGTCGAATCAGAGCTACAGTTGTCAGCCTACACACAGCCACAGCAATGCCAGATCCGAGCTGTGTCTGCAACTTACTCCACAACTCAGGGCAACTTAACCCACTGAGTGAGGCCAGGGATTGAACCAGCATCCTCATGGTTACTAGTCGGATTTGTTTCCACTCTACCACGACAGGAACTCCAACATCTCCAGTATTGGAACAAACTCACATCATATGCCTCCAGATATGTTCTGAGAAGGACACATCACTTTTGTGGTATTTCTGCAGGAAAAAAATGCTTAACCTGAATATGTTAAGGAAAGAGAAGACCACACAAATTGAAGGATATTCTATTTTTAAAAATTGGTCTGGGAGTTCCCATTGTGGCCTAGCAGTAACAAACCTGACTAGTATCCATGAGGACTCCGGTTTGATCCCTGGCCTCACTCAGTGGGTTAAGGATCTGACGTTGCTGTGAGCTGTGATGTAGGTTGCAGACGTGGCTCAGACTCTGAGCTGCTGTGGTGTAGGCCAGCAGCTGCAGCGCCAACTCAGCCCCTAGCCTGGGAACATCCATATTCCGAGGCTGCAACCCTAAAAGGACGCTCCCCCCCAAAAAAATTGGTCTGAACTCTTCAAAAGTGTCACGGCCAGGAAAGGCAAAGGAGGAAAGGAGGTTAAGACTGAAAAATAAATGCAATGGGCAATACTGGATTGACTCTTGGGTCAGAAAAAATAGCTATAAAGTACATTATTAGGAAAATCGCTGATATTTGAATATGGACAATGGATTAGATAATAATACTGTATTCTTACATAAATGCATATTTTGAGTAATTATACTCAAGTTATGCAAGCGACAGTCTTAGAAAATGAGCACTGAATCATTTAGGGGTGAGGGAGCAAGATATTGCCAATTTAATCCTAATTGGTTCAAGAAAAAATATGCATATATACATACCCAGAGGATAAAGCAAATGTGTTAAAATATACAACTTATAAATCTGGGTAAAATGTATATGAGAGTTACTAGTAGTATTCTTGCAACTTTTCTCTAAGTTCGAAATTTTGTAATAATAAATTACAGGATTCCTGTTGTGGTGCAGCAGAAATGAATCCTACTAGTAACCATGAGGATGTGGGTTCGATCCCTGGCCTTGCTCAGTGGGTCGGGGATCCAGTCTTGCCATGAGCTGTGGTCTAGGCTGCAGACAAGGCCCAGATCTGGCATTGCCGTGACTGTGGAGTAGACCGGCAGCTGCAGCTCTGATTCTGTTCCTAGCCTGGGAGCTTGTGGATGCCAAGGGTTCAGCCCTTAAAAGCTAAATAAATAAATAGCAAAATTTATACTGTTCCATTAAAAGATTATAATAATTTTATTAAGCTTTCCTCTCTTTCAGGACATTTGGTGATTTCAAGTTTTGTGGTATTATAAATACTACTTTGATGAAGTTAGAGTTGTTTTCCATACAGGAATTGCAATTTACATTTTCACCATCAGTGCATACAAACACCTGTCTGATCCCCCTCTCACCAATATTGTGTCCTGCTACTTAAAGAAGACTTTTTTTTTTTTTGCCACACCATGGCATATGGAAGTTCCTTGGCCAGGGATCAAATCCGAATTGCAGCTGTGGTCTATGCCACAGCTCTAGCAATGCTGAATCCTTAACCTGCTGCACCAGGCTGGAGATTGAACCTGCACCACCGCAGAGACAACACCAGGTCCTTAACCCACTATGCCACAGAAGGAACTCCTCTTGTCTTTTTTATAATGGCCGTTTTAACAGATATGAGGTGATATCTCATTGTGTTTTTTCTGTTGTTGTTGTCTTTTTGGGGCTTACCGGGGCATGTGGATGTTCCCAGGTTAGGGGTCAAATCAGAGCTGTAGCAACACCAGATCTGAGCCATGTCTGTGATCTACACCACAGCTCACCGCAATGCTGGATCCTTAACTGAGTGAGGCCAGGGATCAAACCTGCATCCTCGTGGATACTAGTCAGGTTCATTACCACTGAGCCACTATGGGAACTTCCTCATTGTGGTTTTGATTTTCATTTCCCTGATGATTAGTGATGCTGAGCATCTTTTCATGTACCTGTTGGTCATCTGTATTTGTTTTTGAAGGATATCTATTCAGATCCTCTGCCTATTTTTAAATTGGGTTGTTTGTTCCCTATTGAGTTGCCTGAGTTCTTTATATTTTTTGGATATTAACTCCTTATCAGATATGTGATTTGCAGATTTTTTCTTCCATTCAGTAGATTACCTTTTCATTTTGCTGGTGGTTTCCTTTGCTGTGAAGAAGCTTTTTTAATGTAGGTCCCACTTGTTTATTTATTTTTATTTTTATTTTTTAGGGCCACACCTGTGGCATAGGGAAGTTCCTAGGCTGGGGATCAAATCAGAGCTGTAACTGCCCACCTCTGCCACAGCCACAACAACACAGGATCCAAGCTGTGTCTGCAGCCTACAGCACAGCTCACAGCAACGCTGGATTTAGGGACACACCTGCGTCATGTGGAGGTTCCCAGGCTAGGGCTCAAATTGGAGCTGTAGCTGCTGGCCTTCACCGTAGCCACAGCAACGCAAGATCCGAGCCACATCTGCAACCTACACCACAGCTCCTGGCAAAGCCAGATCCTTAACCCACTGAGCAAGGCCAGAGATTGAACCTGTGTCCTCATGGATGCTAGTCATATTCATTCCCACTGAGCCACGATGGGAACTCCAGCACCATATAAATTTTATTGAAATAAGTAGCTTGTGTCCCACTGAGCCACAACAGGAACTCCCTACATTTTTAATTTAAAAATAATTTTAGGAGTTCCCATCGTGGCACAGCAGAAATGAACCCGACTAGGAAGCATGAGCTTGCGGGTTGGATCCCTGGCCTCACTCAGTGGATTAAGGATTCAGCATTGCTGTGAGTTGTGGTGTAGGTCGCAGACTTGGCTCGGATCCTGCATTGCTGTGGTTGTGGCTTAGGCTGGTAGCTACGGCTCTGATTTGACCCATAGCCAGGCAACCTCCGTATGCCATGAGTGTGGCCCTAAAAAGCAATAATAATAATAATAATAATGATAATAATAATTTTAGATTTACAGAAGAGTTGCAAAAATAGTACAAAGAGTTCCTATATACCCTTCACCCAGCTTCCCCTAGAATTAATATTTTAAATAACTGTAGTACAGTTGTCAAAAGTAAGAAATTAATATTGGCAAAATACTATTAACTAAGTTACAGATTTAAGATCTTATCACTTTTTACATTCATGTTCTTTTTCGATTCCTGGATCCATTCTAGTATCTCACTTTGCATTCAGTTGTCGTGTCTTATTAATCTCTTGCCATCTGTGACAGTTCCTAAGCCTTTCTTTTTCTTTCATAACCTTGACATTTTTGAAATGTACTTGTAAAGTATTTTGTAGAATGTCCTTCACTTTGAACTTGTTTGATGTTTTCTTATATTAGACTGAGGTTATACATTGTCAGGAAAAATACCACAGAGATATGTCCTTTTTCGTGCATGATCTCAGGGATTGATATGTCTTTTTGTTGATAATATTAACCTTGATCACTTGATTAAGGTGTTGTCTGCTAGAGTTTTACAAGTAGAGATACTCTGTAATTTTTGAATATTTGGGGGAAATACCATGAGACTATGCAAATATCCTATTTCTCCTTTAACTTTTATCTACTAATTTAGCATTCATTGGTGGGTCTTATCTGCAGCAGTTATTAGTATAGTGTTATCATGATTTAATATGTCCCCATTCCTTCCATATTTATTCATTGGAATTTATCTGTAAGGAAGAGCTGTCCCTTCTTCACCTTTAATTTATTAATTCACTTATTCAGATGAGGATGAACTTGTGGATATTTATTATATTTTGGGGGGTTATAATTCAATACTATTTTGAAAATTTTCAACTGTTACAATTCTTGCCTTACAGTGTTACTATTTTTGCTTTAAACTGTTGTATGTTAAGAAAAATGCAAGGAGAAAAAATAGTCTTTTATATTTATCCACTTATTATTTCTTCTTTTTTTGGGTGTGTCTGCAGCATGCAGAAGTTCTAGGGCTAGGGACTGAAGCTGTGCCTCAGCAGAGACTTGAGCTGCTGTAGAGACAATGCTGGGTACTTAACCCACTGCACCACAGTGGGAACTCCTGGAACAAATTATTTCATCTTTTGTTTATCTAAAAATATCTTTATCTTACCCTATTTTATAAGGATATTTCACTGGATTTGAAATACTAGCTTGACCGATTTTACTTTTCAGCATTTTAAAGATGTCATCTCATTATCTTCTGGCCTCCATTGTTTCTTGGAAGAAGTCAGCTGTAATTTATATTATAGTTTCTCTATATGTAACATGTGCTTTTTTTTCTCTAGCTTCTTTTAAGATATTCTCCTTATCTTTTTTTTAAAGTCATCTTGATTACTGTGTACCTAGGTGTGATTTTCTTTGTGTTTATCCTGCTTGAGGTTTGCTGAACTTTTTACATTTTCTTATTTTTCATCAAATTTTAGAAAAATTTAATCTATAATCTTATATTTTTCCTGTCCCATTCTCACTTTCTTTTTCTGGGACTCCCATTACACATATTTTTTTTTTTTTACTAGAGTTGATATTGTCCTGCAGGTCTTTAATATTCTATTCATTTTTCTTCAACTTTATTTTCTCTGATCTCCAGATTGGATAATTTTGTTCTTTGCCTTCAATAATTTCACTGACTTTTTAAAATCATCTTAGTGTTATTATTCTGTCATCTGCTGTTAAACCTATCTTAATTTCAGTTATTGAACTCTACCTTTTTTTTTCTTTTTTTAGGGCCAAATATGCAGCATATGGAAGTTCCCAGGCTAGGGGTGGAATCGGAACTGCAGCTGCTGGCCTACACCACAGCCACAGCAACACAGGATCCGAGCCATGTCTGCGTCCTAGACCATAGCTAATGGCAATACCAGATTCTTTTTTTTTTTTTTTTTTTTTTTGGCTTTTTAGGGTCACACTCACGGCATATGGAGGTTCCCTGGCTAGGGGTCAAAATGGAGCTGTAGCTGCCAGCCTGCACGACAGCCACAGCAATGCAGGATCCGAGCTGCCTCTGCAACCTACACCACAGCTCATAGCAACGCTGGATCCTTAACCCCCTGAGCAAGGCCTGGGATGGAACCTGCAACCTTATGGTTCCTAGTCAGATTTGTTTCCACTGCACCATGATGGGAATTCCAGAGCCGGATTCTTAATCCACTAAGTGAGGCCAGGGATGGAACCTGCATCCTCATGGATACTAGTCAGGTCCTTATCCCACTGAGCCACAATGGGAACTCTCAGCTCTTGCATCTTAATAGAATGTAGTCCTGATTCTCATCTGCAGTTATATTACATGGCTCTAAGGCTCTTATCCTGTATCACTGATGTTGCCACTAACATCATTTGGCTTTAACCAACCCTCAGTGAGCAGGTGGCATAACCTTGGTTTTTGTCCATGTTTTGGTCCCTTGCTTAGACCTCCTATGGGTGACCTCTGTGGCTCTTGCTCTTAAACCTGTTGGTGTTGCAGTATTAACCACATTTTTTTTTTCTATTCCATGCCTCAGATATGGTGTATCTTTGGTTCTTACTTACCATTGTGTATTCTTTCTATTTCTTTTTCCTTTCTGAAGATTAGGGGACAATATTTCTCCATTTCTGGTTTATAAAGATTTCTCTTTAACTTTTTTCCATCACAACTGTGTTTTTTTAAGATTTAAAAATACTTGTTTTATCATTTTATGTGTTTAATGGGAAGATAAAATTTCAACATGTTCAACTCATCTTGAAATAGGCTTTTTATTAAGTTCTATTCTTATGGAGTTCCCCTCATGGTTCAGTGGTAACAAACCCAAGTAGGATCCATGAGGACGCAGGTTCAATCCCTGGCCTTGCTCAGTGGGTTAAGGATCCGGTATTGCCATGGGCTGTGGTGTAGTTTGCAGACATGGGTCGGATCCCATGTTGCTGTGGCTGTGGTGTAGGCCAGCAACTACAGCTCCAATTTGACCCCTAGCTTGGGAACTTCCATGTGCCACAAGTGTGGCCCTAAAAAGACAAAAAAAAAAAAAGTTTCTGCTATTTTACTTTTTCACATTTAAGTAGTCAATACAAACGGATTTTTGTTTTTGGCGGGAGGTGTATGGAGTGAGTTAATTGAAATGGATTTCTCGCCAAATAGCTATTCATTTTATTTTTTTATTTTTTGTCTTTTTAGGGCTGCACCCTCTGCATATGGAAGTTCCCAGGCTAGGGGTCAAATCAGAGCTGTAACTGCCGGCCTACATCACAGCCACAGCAACGCCAGATCCGAGCTTCATCTGCCACCTACACCGCAGGTCACAGCAACTCTGGATCCTTAACCCACTGAGCGAGGCTAGGGATCAAACCCACATTTTCATGGATACTAGTCGGGCTGGTTACCCCTGAGCCATGATGGGAACTCCTGTTTGTTTTATTTTAAATTGTTATTAAGATTTGTAGAGAATTCAGAATTATTGACAAGCCTTTTCCTCATGTATCTACATATTTTCCCCATTTTGCACTACATTGCTACTTAAAAAAAAATTTTTTTTTTAAAACGTGTGGCCACACCTGCAGTATATGAAAGTTCCAGGGCCAGGGATTGAACCAGAGCCATTGCAGAGACAACACCAAGTAGTTATGGTGTAGGCCACAAGGGAAGTCTTGCTACTTTAAAGTCAGGAACAATTTTTTCTTAGTTCACAGAGAGGTAATTGAATCACAGAAAAAAAAGAGGTCTCCGTAGGTCAGAAAGTCAGTCAGTGGTAAAACTGAAGACTGATGCAAGTCCTCCTGGTTTAGTGCCAAGTTCATTAAACTTCAATGTCACATAACCTTGTTGCCATATTATCTCTGGCTTTGTGACTAAATTATGTTTGAAAAACAAACTAATAGCAAGAAAAATATTACCCATTAAGATTGCTAGCTAGAACTTGACCTTGGTAAAGTTCATGCTTTTTGAGGTGGTTAACGCTTCATTAGATATATGTTATGAATGCTTTAGTAGAAAGCTGTGTTATTATTTTAGGACATATTATTAAATTTTTAAAGTTGAATTCTTATATAATATCACTGTTATCAACCGTATTTAAAAGGTAGAACTTGCAGAGACTGAGATCTTTATTCATATTTAGTTTTCCATTATAGTACTACTATGGGGGGGAATAAGGGGAGTGGCATTTTATAAAGTGGGAGATTTACTTTTTTCCCTTTATAATATGAGGCCAGGGTACAGAAAGCATGAAAGATGGTGTGTACTTTGAGGTCCTCTTTGTTGATGATGATCCAGGGCTCACTGTTTCTTTGTGTAAAGAGTTCTGAGTCAACATACGTAAATATACCAAGTGTTTAACTTACAAATTAAATTAGCAAGAGTTTGCTTTTCTTTGTTAAAGACTACCCTTAAAGGACATAACATGTTAGTTAAATGCCTGAGAAAGTCATTCCTGAATTTTTCTGCTTTCAGTTCTAATTTAGCTCACTTACTGGATTTGTGTTATTAAATGATGAATTGATTTATTAAAAATATAAGAATATCAGAGCTATTGGTTCTGAAGATTTCTGGCATTGGATATGACCCTGTGGAAATTAACTGAAAATACAAATTGATTTAGCAAATTTTCAATTTGTATAAAATTTAAAACATGAGATTAAATGTCTTAACCCCATAAAGTAATTCTAAGTGTCCAAGCAATTTGCTGATGCATAACCACTTCCAGTCATATTTAAAATTTTGCAGATAATCTTTTCATCAGGTAAAAGCTTTCTTGGCTCATCAGTTTACACAACCCCAGAAACTCTGGTCCTTATCCAAACTGCTTGTTCTGTTTTGTTGCCATTTCTTCTCACACAGAGATACAATCTATACTGCCTGGATTCTCTGCAAAGCTCAACTGGACTTCAGAGGAAGCCGGCTGTTCTCAGGACACATCAGGGGTAACATCCTTCCAGGTGACTTTTGAGGCAAGTTTTGCAGTGGTTCTGTAAATTAATGATGTTTTTATTCTTATTTTATAATAACAGGAAAGAAAAGCCTAGGTCCATGGTTGAAATGAAATAAAGCATTGGTCCCCAAACTTTGCTGTGTAAATTTTAAATCACATAGGAGCTTTCAAATTAGTGATGTTTGTGTCCCACTCCAAGAGGTTGTGATTTGATTGGTCTAGGGTGTTGGATTAGTCTGCTTGGGCTGCCATGAAAAAATACCACAGATTGGGTGGCTTAAACAATAGAAACTTACTTTCTCATACTTCTGGAGGCTAGAAGTCCAAGATTAAGGTTAATTTGTTACTGTTTGCTCACATTGCCTTTCCTGTGCATTTATGTGGAGAGAGAGCTTTCTAATATCTCTTATAGGAACTCCACCCTTACGACCTCATTTAACCTTAATGATTCCTTAGGGCCATCTCCAAATGTAACCGAATTTGGGGGTGGGAGGACTAGGGCTGTCATAGATGAATCTGGGAGGAAATAATTTAGTCCATAAGAAGTATGGCCTGGATTTGGGAATATCTTTAAAATCCCAGGGGTTCCCGTTGTGGCTCAGTGGTTAATGAACCCGACTAGGAACCATAAGTTTATGGGTTCGATCCCTGGCCTCGCTCAGTGGGTTAAGGATCCAGGGTTGCTGTGAGCTGTGGTGTAGGTCATAGACATGGCTCTGATCCTGATTGGCTGTGGCTGTGGTGTAGGCCAGTGGCTACAGCTCTAATGGGACCCCTACCCTGGGAACCTTTGTATGCTGCAGGTGCAGTCCTAAAAAGACAAAAAAAAAAAAAAAAAAAACTCCCAGACAATTCCTAATGTGCAGGTAAATTTGAGAATCACATAAATAACCCATTATTGAGTTTAAGCTCCTGAAAAAGAAAAGAAAAGTGGATTCCCAATCCAGATCCTATTTAGATACAGTTTTATTAAGTTAAATATCTTTAATGATTTACTTATAGCCCAGATTTAGAAGAGTGACAGTTGAGTTCTCCATTCCCCTTAACAATTCTCTGGAATTCCCATTGTGGCTCAGCCGAAAGGAATCCAACTAGTATCCATGAGAATGTGGTTGCGATCCCTGGTCTCAATCAGTGGGTCTTGGATCCAGCATTGCTGTGAGCTGTGGTGTAGGTTGCAGATGCGGCTTGGATCCTGCATTGCTGTGGCTGTGGCATAGGCCAGCAGCTATAGCTCCAATTTGACCTCTAGCCTGAGAACTTCTGTATGCCATGAGGGCAGCCCTAAAAAGCAAATGAGCAAACAAACAAACAAAAAAACCCCACAATTCTTTGGTTCTCTATCTTTCCTTCCTTTGAGCTAGTGGAGACAAAGAATTAGAGTACTTGAAAACATTCTCTCAAAAGCACTTGGGAGTACTTTCTCATGTTGGAACAATTATATGCTCCTTTTAAAAGGAAATGAGTGGGAGTCCCCGTGGTGGTTCAGCAGTAATGAACCCAACTAGTATCCATGAGGACTCGGGTTCGATCCCTGGCCTCGCTAAGTGGGTAAAGGATCTGGTGTTGCCGTGAGCTGTGGTGTAAGTCTCAGACGTGGATTGGATCTGACATTGCTATGGCTGTGGCATAGGCTGGCAGCTACAACTCCCATTCAACCCTTAGCCTGGAAATTTCCATAAAGTCACAGGTGTGGCCCCCCCCCAAAAAAAGACCAATAAATAAATAAATAAATAAATAAATAAAAGGAAATGAGTATGGTTTGGGACAGCAGATATCCCTGGCTGTGCCTTATCTTTTTTAGGGGAACAAAGAGTAAACAATCTGGAGCAATTAATGGTTAGTCAGCTCTAAAACTATTAAAGTCAAGTAGCAATAAAAAAGCTAATTCCAGTGAACCAAGGGAGGCAGTTCTAGAAAATGAGATTGTATGTTTTAGCCAGTCTGAACAAACAATGGTAATTCTTAACCTAACATTTATATGCATTATTCAAGCCTCCTGACAGCTCTATGAAGTGGATAGGACAAGGATTACCACCCTATTTTACAGATACAAGAAAACTGAGATACAGGGAGTTCTCTCATGGCACAGTGGCTTACGGATCCGGCATTGTCACTGCTGTGACATTGTTGCTGCTGTGGTGTGGGTTCCATCCTTGGCCCAGGAACTTTCGCATGCTGCCGGTATGGCCGATAAATGAATGAATAAAATCTAAAAATAAGCAAAAAAGAAAAACTGAGATACAGAAAATTTGACTGGCTTTCCTAAGGTCATACCAAAGTTAAGTGATAGAATTTGAACCAAAGTCTTACTCATATTGATCAATGCTGTTTCGGTATTAATTCATTCAGAAACCTTTGTTCATTCACCTTGGCCTCACTGAGCTAGACAGAGTTCCAAAGACACATTACTTGATCCCAAGGAACTTGGATTCTAAAGGAAAAGATAGACAAGTAAGCAGATAATTACAGTAGAATATAGTTGTATTGTGATAGAGGTGAGCGCTGACTGCCGTGGTAGCCCAGAGGAAGGGTACCTAACCCAGTGGGAAAGGATCAGTCTTGATGAGACTGAAAAACAGATTTTCTGGGTATAAGGGGTTCAGAGACTTGAAAGAATAGAAAACTGTCATGGGAGTGATAAAGTTTATCTCTCATTTTTTTTCTTTATTGCAAAAGTGGTGTTTTTTCCCAGGAAAATCAAAGTGTGCCTTTAGAGCACAGATTATTTGACTTAATCAGGGTAGCCACTGTTACATCTTGGTGTACGTCTTTTCACATAGGAGTGGGACATTTCACCTTAAGGTTTCCAGAACAGTACGGTTCCAGGCTATGGACATGGAAATAAGTGGCTGGATATGAGTGGAGGTCAAGGTCATTGGAGATGAGGTGGTGAAAGGTCATTGGAGATGAGGTGGTGAGACTAAGTTACTGCTCAGACTGGTCATCTACTTGGATGTGGAAGTCAGTCCTGATGGCAGGACTTAAGAGTATAGAGGAAAGCTGTGAACTAATGTCGAATAGTCAGTTGGCGATGGGTGAGGAAAGAGTAGTAGAACCTCACAGAAGCAAGGATTTCCTGAAAGCATTTCTTCTATTACATCTTAGAAGAGGCTATTTGCTTTGTGTTAGCGATTTCCCACTGACCTGACATCATGTCACTTTATCTTCTCACTCTGGATTAGGTGCCAGTCCTTCTTGTGTATTTCTTTAGCAGCTCTTTTATATTTGAGTCATAAAACTTCTCACATTGTCATATAAATTATTTATTTGTCTTTCTCTTCCACTTCAGTGTAAAATCTTCAAATTAAGAGATAACTTATCTCTATAGGCCCAGATACATAACAAATCACATTATTAGTGAATAAATATATATATATATGTATATGGTCATTATGCATAAACATCGCCTGTCAAGCTCCATAAAATAATAGGTTATGTAATATCTGATTGAAATGTTATGTGTACAGAAAGTGAACATTCTTGGAGAGGCAGCATTGCATAGTGAAATGTGGGCTTTAAGAGTTAGTCAGATCTAGGGGTTCCCTTCGTGGCTCAGTGGTTAACGAATCCGACTAGGAACCATGAGGTTGCGGGTTCGATCCCTGGCCTTGCTCAGTGGGTTAAGGATCCGGTGTTGCCATGAGCTGTGATGTAGGTTGCAGATGTGGCTCGGATCCCGCGTTGCTGTGGCTGTGGTGAAGGCCGGCGGCTACAGCTCCTGTTAGACCCCTAGCCTGGAAACTTCCATATGCCGCGGGTGCGGCTCTACATTAAGGCGAAAAGACAAAAAAAAAAAAAAAGAGTTAGTCAGATCTAGATTTGAATCCCAGTTCTGCCACTTAATTAGCTATGTGTGACCTTAGACAAATTAATTAGCTTATTTAGTCTCATTATCCTCATCCATAAAATGGGGATTTTCCTGCTTGTATATAAACTGCTTGTCATATAGCAGGTGTTCAGTAAATAGTAGCTCCCATCATTATTAATTGTAGACCCTCTAGTGGTAGCTGCTCAAGGAATTTTCGCTTACTTGGTTCCTTACTGCTAGATATAATTAAGCCCTTTTTATGATACACCCTGTAATCACTGAGGTTACAGAAGTTTGGAACTGTTCCAAGAAGTTGTTCTGGAAGTGTTAAGTATAGGAAATCTAATATACGGCACAAATGAACCTTTCCACAGAAAGGAAAATCATGGACATGGAGAACAGACTTGCGGTTGCCAAGGGGGAGGGGGAGGGAGTGGAATGGACTGGGAATTTGGGGTTAATAGATGCAAACTATTTTCTTTGGAATGGATAAGCAATGAGATCCTGCTATATAGCACTGGGAGCTATATCTAGTCACTTATGATGGAGCATTATAATGTGAGAAAAAAGAATGTATACATGTATGTGTGACTGGGTCACCTTGCTGAACAGTAGAAAATTGACAGAACACTGTAAGCCAGCTATAATGGAAAAAATTAAAAATCATTAAAAAATTCAGGAAAAAAAACCTTTGAGATCATTGCTTTTCTACTGTTTTAATTTTTTTTTTTTTTTTTTTTTTTGGCTGCCCTGCAGCATCTGGAGTTCCTGGGCCAGGGATCAGATCCAAGCTGCAGCTGCAGCAACACCAGATCCTTAACACACTGTGCCAGGCCAGGGTTTGAACCTGTATCCCAGCACTCCCAAGATGCTGCTGATCCCATTGAACCACAGCAGGAGCTCCTCTACTGTTTGAACATTTTATAATAAAAAATTTTGGTATTCCCATTGTGATTGAGTGGGTTGAGAATCCAGTTAGTATCTATGAGGATGTGGTTTGATCCTTGACCTCACTCAGTGGGTTAACAATCCAGCATTGGCACAAACTGCAGCATGGGTCTCAGTTGCATCTCGGACCTGATCTGGCATTGCAGTGACTGTGACATAAGCCAGCAACTGCAGTTCTGATTTGACCCCTAGCCTGGGATCTTCCCTATGCTGCAGGTGTGGCCCTAATAAGAAAAAAAAAATAATAATAATAACAAGGAGTTCCCATCGTGGCGC
Organism: Catagonus wagneri; assembly: GCA_004024745.2. Classification (NCBI taxonomy): domain Eukaryota; kingdom Metazoa; phylum Chordata; class Mammalia; order Artiodactyla; family Tayassuidae; genus Catagonus; species Catagonus wagneri. The sequence continues at coordinate 2,467,900 of PVHT021183668.1, read as the reverse complement.
AGCATAAATGAATCTGACTAGGTACCATGAGGTTGCAGGTTCGATCCCTGGCCTCGCTCAGTGGGTTAAGGATCTGGCATTGCTGTGAGCTGTGGTGTAGGTCTCAGACACAGCTCAGATCCTGCATAGCTGTGGCTGTGGCATAGGCCAGCAGCTGTAGTTCGGATTCAACCCCTAGCCTGGGAACCTCCATATGCCGCAGGTGCAGCTCTAAAAAGCTAAATAAATAAATAAATGTATAAATACATAAATAAAATATAAATGAAAAATTAAAATTAAAAATTGTAATTCTCACTTTAATAATAATAACAAATTTTAAGAGAAGAATGTGACTATGGTATGGTATATATGCTGGAGTTACTCTTTAAATATTATTATTTGCATGTATAATTAATCCTAGCTTTATTTCCGGAATTTTTGGCACTTTTTTTCCATTTTTTTTTTTTAGGGTTGCACCCACAGCATATGGAAGTTCCCAGGCCAGGGGTCTAATTGGAGCTATAGCTGCCGGCCTATGCCACAGCTATGTGGCCACGTGGGATCCGAGCCGTGTCTGCGACCTCCACCACAGCTCATGGCAACGCTGGATCCTCAACCCACTGAGCAAGGCCAGGGATCAAACCCACATCCTCATGGATACTAGTTGGGTTCATAATACATTTGAGCCATAGTAGGAACTCCCAGTCTAAATCATTTTTAAGGGAGTTCCCTGATGGCTCAGTGAGCTATGGATCCAGTGTTGTCAGTGCCATGGCTCAGGTCACTGCTGTGCTGTAGGTTCAGTCCCTGGCCCAGGAACTTTCACGTTGTGGGTGTGGCCAAAATCTTTTTTATTTTATTTTTTTTAATTTTTTGCTTATTAGGGCTGCACCCACAGCATATTGAGGTTCCCAGGCTAGGGGTCAATTTGGAGCTGCAGCTGCTGGCGTACACCACAGGCACAGCAATGCCAGATCTTAACCCACTGAGCAAGGCCAGGGATCGAACCCACAACCTCATGGTTCCTAGTTGGATTCATTTCCGCTGTGCCACAATGGGAACTCCAAAATATTTTTTAAGAAGTAAAAAATAAAAGGTTAATATTTAAATAAATAAGTAAATGTATAAATTACTGTTAAAATTGTTCCCAAAGGTGGTTTTGAGATTGCGGTTTTACTCTTATGTTTGTTCATGTGTCTCCTGAAGTTCCATGAAATAGATACTTCAACCCCAAAAGTGATGGCTGTTAGATTCCCTTTTGTGTCCAGTTCTCAGATCCAAAGATGTTTCCCCTTGGATGTCTGAAAAGTTTTCTGAGGTTTAGTTACTTTCATAAGAAGATATACCACAATTTAATTCATTTGTGCTCTGAGTTTGTGCATGTGTGGTAGATGTTTTTGTTATGTTGTTACAGGTTGATGAAAAGCCCAGAACTTTGATGACAGATAGTCTGGTTATAAAGAATTTTTTACGCAAAACTGTCATGGTGCTTCCTAAGGTATGCTGTTCTTTTGCACAATAATGATTCTCCTGTTTAAGTTATATGTTTTTTCGGCTGTGCCCATGGCATGTGAAAGTTCCCAGGCCAGGGATCCAGCCTGTGCCACAGCAGTGACTGGAGCCACAGCAGTGACAATGTCGGATCCTTAATCCAGTAAGCCACCAGGGAACTCCTAAGTTACATTAGTTTTTGTTTTTGTTTTTAATATATATATTTTTAATGAATTTTATTATATTTGTAGTTGTACAGCCATCATCACAACCTAATTTTAGAATATTTCCATCCCAAACCCCCAGTCTATCCCTCCTCCTAACCTGTTCCCTTTGGAAATCATAAGTTTTTAAAAGTCTGTGATTCTGTTTCTGTTCTACAAGTATGTTCATTTGTATCCTTTTTTTAGATTCCACATATAAGTGATAGCGTATGATGTTTATCTCTCACTGTCTGAGTAACTTCACTTAGCATGATAATTTCTATATCCATCCGTGTTTGCTGCAAATGCCATTATTTCATTCTTTTTTTTGTGGCTGAGTAATATTCCATTATATATATATATATATATATATATATATATATATATATATATATATATACACACATACATACACACACACCACATTTTCTTTATCCACTCCTCTGTTGATGGACATTCAGGCTACTTTCATGTCTTGGCTATTGTATATAGTTCTACAATGAACACTGGGGTACATGCATCTTTTTGAGTCATGGTTTTCTCTGGTTATGCCCAGGAGCAGGATTGCTGGATCATATGGTAATTCTACTTTTAGTTTTCTGAGGAATCTCCATAGTGTTTTCCATAGTGGTTGCACCAATTTACATTCCCACCAGCAGTGTAAGAGGGTTCCCTTTTCTCAACACCCTCTCCAGCATTTATTGTTGACTTTTTGGTGGTGGCCATTCTAGCTAGTGTAAGGTACCTCATAGTTTTGATTTGAATTTCTTTAATAATTAGTGATGTTGAGCATCTTTTCATGTATTTTTTGGCCATCTGTATGTCTTCTTTGGAGAAATATCTGTTTGGATCTTCTGCCCATTTTTTGATGGGATTTTTTTTTTTAATATCGAGCTGCAAGAGGTGCTTATATATTTTGGAGATTAATCCCTTATCAGTTGCTTCATTTGCAAATATTTTCTCGCATTCTGTGGGTTGTCCTTTTGTTTTGTTTAGGGTTTCCTTTGCTGTGCAAAAACCTTTAAGTTTAATTAGGTCCTATTTTTTTATTTTATTTTTTGTCTTTTGGGGGGGTGCACACCTGTGGCATATGGAGGTTCCCAGGCTTAGGAGTCGAATCGGAGATGTAGCTGCTGGTCTACACCACAGCCACAGCAACACGGGATCTGAGTTGCTTCCACGACCTATACCACAGCTCACAGCAATGCTGGATCTTTAACCCACTGAGCGAGGATGGGATCAAACCTGCATCCTCATGAATACTAGTCAGATTTGTTTCCACTCAGCCACAATGGGAACTCCTATTTTGTTTTTATGGGCATTAGGAGATGGATCTGAGAAGATGTTGCTGTGGTTTATGTCAGAGAGTGTTTGGCCTATGTTTTCCTCTGAGAGTTTTATAGTATCTTGGTCTTATATTTAGGTCTTTAATCCATTTTAACTTTATTTTTTGTGTACGATGTTAGAGTGTTCTAATTTCATTCTTTTACATGTAGCTGTCCAATTCTCCCAGCATTACTTTTTGAAGGGACTGAGCCATATATTTTTAAAAGACTTCTACTCGGTAGAATATGGAACAATCTGACTGGTGTTATTTCTTTCAGTGACAGTGATTACAGCTTTTAATATTTGATTTGGTTTCTGTATCCCTGAGGCAGTCTTTGTGTTGGTCAAGTGACATAGTTGAGAGCCCTTGGATATAGAGAGAACTTTCTTTTGGGTTCTTATTTCACTACCTTACTGTTTTATCACTTTGGGTACTTTGTTTCCCTCCTCTCTGCTTCATTTTTTTTTCTTTTAAGCCTGGATAATAAACGTTGCTGATTGGCTCCTTTTTTTCTGAAGTGAGTATGAGAGCAAATAAGGAAATTTTGATAAAGTGCTTTGAATTCTAGAGAGCTAAATTTTTTATTATGTGTAGTAGATATGTTCATAAAGTTACATGCATTTAAGTATGCTATGTAACTTCCCCTCTTTTTTCTGCAAGCTTTCTTACTTTTTCTGTCTTAAGCGGGATTCAGTACTTAGTGTTTGCCAGTCACTATTCTGAGTGCTGTCCATGTTCTCACTCATTCGCCTCTCCCAGTACCCCTTGTGAGTAGGTTTTATCATCATCATCCCTGTTTTATAGCCGAGGAAACTATAGTACAGAGGTTATATAATTTGCAGAGCCAGGATTTGAAATGAGGTAGTCTGGCTCTAGAGTCCCTTATTACCTATAATTTATATAGAAAGAAACAGAGGTTGACAGTAGAAAATAATTGAACAGTAAAGTAAATTGAGGGAGGACATGAGAGTCAAATGGGGATAGGGGAAGAAATAGCACAGGATATTTCGTAGATGAAAACGGTGGAAGGAATAGAAGAACTGATAGTACCTTTAAGAAGAGGGAGGAGTGCCTGCTATGGCACAACAGGTTAAAGATCCAGCTTGTCTTGTCTCTGTGGATGCCGGTTTGGTCTCTGGCCCAGTGTTGTTGCAATTATGGCATAAGTCGCAGCTCCAGCTCAGATTCGATCCCTGACCCGGAGACTTCCACATGCCTTGGGGGTGGCTGATAAAGAAAAGAAAAAAATCTGCAGAAGAGGGAGAAGAGATATATTAGGAGAACAGCAGAGGAGAAAATGGTTGTATTTCCTGATAATTTGTGACTCCTTGGAATTGTAGTGTAGAACTTAATACATTTAAGATGCAGAATTTGAAGAGACAAATGTTAATTATGTTTAGGCAAAGTCCAATGGGGAAAAAAGATGATATAAATAATATCTTCTTGGGAGTTCCCGTCGTGGCTCAGTGGAAACAAATATGACTAGGAACCATGAGGATGTGGGTTCGATCCCTGGCCTCACTCAGTAGGTTAAGGATCTGGTGCTGCCGTGAGCTGTGGCATAGGTTGCAGACACGGCTCGGATTCTGAATTGCTGTGGCTGTGGTGTAGGCCAGCAGCTGTAGCTCCGATTTGACCCCTAGCCTGGGAACCTCCATATGCTGCAGGTGCGGCCCTGAAAAAGAGAAAAAAAGAGACAGAAAAAAAACAATGTCTTCTTCTTTAGGGGTTGAGTAGGAAAGTTTTTAATCCCTATCATGGTTCCTGTTAAATCTTACACCCCGTTTATTTTGCAGTTTAGCTTTAATTTCAGTGTAAAGGTGAATGGAATTCTCTCCATGGAGAACTTTGGGTAAGTCCTTAATCCACAGCTTAAGTTTATGCAATGTCTGTGCAGTTTTTCTCAGTCATTCTCATTTTTCCAGTAGATTCACAGTTTGATTTCTCGACTCAGAGTCACTTTTAAACTAATTATCTGAGACATCCCCCATTTCCTTATTCTGTATTATCTTTTAATAAGTAGATTACTCTAAACCTTTCTTGTCTTTCCCTTTCACTAGCATGAGTGAACTTAAAAATAGCCATTTTCCCCTTGGTTAATTGGTTACTACATTCTAGGAATCTCTGGGATTGGTACTCTTGGGCCAAAATTTATATCATGTGGAGATTTGTTTTAGAATCTTTGAAATGTGGCTTAGCTTTTTTTGCTTTGCAGGGCAGAGAATGAACCTACTTTGAACCTGTCAAACGGAATTGCTCTTGTCGTAAACTATCAGCATTATGTGAGGTGAAGGGGAAAAGCGCTGTTGTCCCTCTCCATGCACTGTTGTTTACTCTCCTATTATGTGTATGAATTTAGGAGAAATTGGAAATGGTTTCACTTGTCAAAGTGCCAGATGTCAGATTCTCTGTTCGAAAAGTGAAAGTAAAAATTTTAAGCTATCTCTATTGAAAACTATTATTGAAAACTATTATTATTCCCGGCTCCTTGAATATATTGTAATTGACCTGAGGACATATTCTTTCTCCTCTCCATGTCTTAATTTCTTCTGTAAATGAAACAAAGCAAATTCCAATCTCATTTATATGTGAGAAGAGACAATGACATTAAAAGGTTACTTAAACTCTTGGCTAGAAAGATACTATGAATACAAAGGAATTCTTTATATGTTATTGTTTGTGTACCAGCATTTTACATAGGTTTAGAAGTCATCTCTCTTCCCACATCCATTGTCTTCAGACTACAAACGAATCCATGGAGGAGGTAGAAAATAAATTGAATAGAACCCTGTGACTTGCCTTCCTGTGTTATCCAGTTACCACAGAATCCAAAGTGAACATGAATGATAGCAAGAAAAAACCTAACTTATGTTTAAGTCCAACTAATTCGTTCTTTATTCAATAGTTTGTGCCTCCATTTATATGCCCTGAATCAACACTGGTAGTCATTGATCTTAAGGCTTGAAGAAGCTGCCTGTGGTTTTTCAGTCTGTTTTCTTACTCTTGCCCCAAATCACCTCTCAAATTAGTGTATGTTTTATTCTTTAATATCTGCAGGAAACAAAACCCCCACCACATATCTTTCTTTAGTAATCTTCTATCGTCATACAGTCCCTACAGGTAGACAGCTTGCTATCATAGATTTACTGAGAGAGTTTAAGCCTCTAAGCCAATGTGTGTGGGCATATTTCCCTGGGTGACCTGATTAGTTTGGAGAAAGACGGATGGTTCATTAATATTTCTTTTCTGTTTAGAAAAGAGCTGTTGGAAAGTAAGCAGATATCAAATTTTATTAGATTCTTTTTAGGAGAGAAAGCTGTCCCAATTTTTTCTCGTTACTCCTGTCAAACAGAAACCTCACACTTCATCAGGGAAAGGTGTCGCATGTGTAAGAGCAGGCATCAGGAGGCCAGTTTTAGGGTGTTTGTGATTCAGGGACCCCTGGCCCCCACCCCCACCATGATGGTCTTTGAGTGATCTTGGAAACTTCTGCTCAGAACCATAGAGTAAATTTAGTGGAGGAAATATATTTTGAGTCTATAAAACTGCCATTAGTGGCAATAAAAGCAGGAACAATCCTTTAATTCCTAAAATGCCAATTTGTCTATTTTTTCCATTGCTTGTGCTTCCCTGAGTGGGACACAAGTTACTTATTCCAACAAAATTTATATGGTGGATTATATGGTTATGCATATGCTAGAGGTTATAAAAAGAATTTGAATTCCTATTAAAATAATTTCTTAGGAGGGAAGCAGAAGCTAAATCTGTCTTACCTGTGTTTTGACAGTGCACCGAAATCTGGTACAACTGAACTACCGTGTAGCAGAATCCATCCTGTGCTAGGACACCCAGTAGTGCTCTTCATCCCTGATGCTGTGGCTGGAATGGGCTTGCTGGGAGAGCTGATACTGACTCCAGCTGCTGCTCTGTGTCCTTGCCCAAAGGTCTCTTCCAACCAACTGAATAGGATCTCTTCAGTTTCCATATCCTTTTGATGACAAAATTTTCAAATTTGTTGTCTTTTGAAAATGGATTTGTGTATTTCAATTTTAGAAAAGCCTCTAGCATATAAACTCTGTGTCCAGAAGCTGGTATGACTTGTATGAAGACAAATTTTCTTTTTTTTTTTTGTCTTTTTAGGGCTGTGCCCGCAACATATGGAGGTTCCCAAGCTAGGGGTCTAATCAGAGCTGTAGCTGCCAGCCTACAACACAGCCACAGCAACGCTAGATCCGAGCCGTGTCTGCAATCTACACCACAGCTCACGGCAAAGCCAGATCGTTAACCCACTGAGCAAGGCCAGGGATTGAACCTGCAACCTCATGGTTCCTAGTCGGATTCGTTACTGCTGTGCCACGACGGGAACTCCTGAAGACAAATTTTCAATATGAAAGCTAAGCTTGAGAATTTTTCCAAGAAACTGAAAACTATAAAATATGACATATGTGCCACACTCTTCATATATTCTAATATGACTGAAGCATGGAATGAATGGTACAAGAGGGAGAGATGAGGCTGGAAAAGTAGTTTGGAGTTGAATATGTTGGATCTCAAGTTGAATATGTTGGATCTCAAGTGCCGCACTAAGGAGTGTGAACTTTAGTTTCTTTTTAATGGGAGGCCACGGAATGTTTTAGGACTCTCTAGCATCATCTAGCAACAGGATGGGTGGAAGAGAGAGGTCAGTAATCACTAAGTAAATAGGTGAACTCACTTATTTAGAAGATGATAAGTGAATGAAGTAAAGGTGTGATGACCATGGAAAGGAGGGACTTACCACTGGAAGGAGTCAACATAATGAGGTAGACAGTTCATTGTTTGAGTAGGAGGGGGTTGGGGACAGGGAATGGCTAAAGCTGATGTCAAGAATTCTTTATCCACAATAGACAAGTTTATAGAGACAGAAAATAGACAGGGAATGACTATTTTGGGGGGTGATAAAAATGTCCTAAAATTGGAGTTCCTGTCGTAATGCAGCAGAAATGAATTTGACTAGGAACCATGAGGTTGCGGGTTTGATCCCTGGCCCCGCTCAGTGGGTTAAGGATCTAGCGTTGCTGTGAGCTATGGTGTAGGTTGCAGACATGGCTCAGATACTGCATTGCTGTGACTGTGGCTGTGGCCGGCAGCTGTAGCTCCCATTAGACCTCTAGCCTGGGAACCTCCATATGCCACTTGTGCAGCCCTAAAAAGCACACACACACACACACACACACACACACACACACACAAGTCCTAAAATTGATGATGGTGATGGTTGCACAATTTTTTGAATATACTAAGACCACTTTAAATGGGTGAATTGTATGATATGTAAATTAAATCTCATTAAAGCTTTTTTAAAAAAAGATTTCCATGGATGGCTGACAGAATAATGATACTGTCAACAAGATGAAAATTATAAATAGCAGATTTGAGGAGTAAAGAAGATTAGTTTGGCTTTACTTATATTGAGTTTATGGTGCCTACAGAACATCCTTTAAAAAAGGCAAGCAGCCATTTATAGATTTTGGTCTGGAATTTTGAAGTAATCAGATTTAGAGATACAGGTTTTAGAGCCTCCGAGTTTTCTCCATAGGTAAGTACTGTGTAGTGCTGTGGTTAGAGCATGACACAAGAGTGTAAATGCTGGATTCACCGCTAGTTAGCTGTGTGACTGCACAACCTACTCAACCAGCCTAAGCCTTTATTTCCTCAGCCTTAAAGTAGGGATAATAATACCTATCTCATAGACTTATTTTTTTTTTCTTGCAAAGGTTTTTGTAGTTGTTCTTTGGGGATTTGTTTGTTTCAGGATTAACTGTATAATAATCCATGTGAAGCTTTGAGCAGACTTCCTGACACATAATAAGTGTTCAATAAATATTAAGTATTATTATTATTATACTATTGAAGCTATAGGAGTAAGTGAAGTTATAGTGGAATATAAAGAACAAGAACGGAGTTCCCATTGTGGCTCAGTGGTTAATGAACTCAACTAGCATCCATGAGGACATGGGTTTGATCCCTGGCCTTGCTCAGTGGGTTAACGATCGGTCACAGACCTGGCTCAGATCCCGTGTTGCTGTGGCTGTGGTGTAGGCCGGCAGCTGCAGCTTCGATTCAGCCCCTAGCCTGGGAACCTCCATATGCTGTGCGTGCAACCCTCAAAAACAAAAAAACAAAACAAAACAAAATTAAAAAAAAAAAGCAAGAACAGAAGAAGGCCAAGGTCATGGTATGTTAAATGTCAGCTGAGAATATCTTTAGAAGGAGGAAGGAACAGAATAGTGATAAAGACTATGCATGGACATTTTGTATTTTAAAACATACTTTTTCTTACTATCTAGATCATATAGAAAAGTATAAAGTAAAATGTAAAATTTTCATCTTCCTCCTCATCCCATTATCTAGAGTAAGACAAATGTTCTATCCTCTTAGAGATTACATTTTAGTGGGAAATTTTAATAAATAAATGGATGTTAGGTAGTGATAAGTGCAGTAGAGATAAAATAAAGCAGGTAAAGAGATAATGATGGCGATGTTATTTTAAATATTACGGTCAGTGAAGACTCTAGGGAGGTGACATTTTAGTAAAGAGAGAGCGCTAACTGTGAAAACTGGTGGCATTTCAGTTTCTGAAAATGACAAACTTAGATAATTTAGACCAGCTCTCCTACTGAAGACAAAGGCTGGAGGAAATATTAAGATATTATAAAAATACCTAAAAGTAGTGAATAGGGAGGAATTTCTCAACCATGATTTGGAAAGAAACAAAAACCTGAGCCCAGCTTGAGGGCTGTTTTGCCCTGCTGGTCTTTTAACAATTAGGGCAATCAGCTGAGGGGCTAAGATGAACTTCTGAATCAGTGCAGGAGAAGAAGGCCAAAGAGTTCAGGGCCTTCCAAGCTTGGAGGTGCTGTTAAAAATACCTCTTATTTTGGACAGAGATAACTAAAAAGCTACACTTTTAAGAAGTAAGATGAACCTGAAATAAATCATCCTTCAATGGGGTGCATATATTTTGGGGGTAGTCAAGGCAGACCAGAAAATCTTAACTTTGAAATTGGATTAAGATGATTCTAGATTTCTGATTCTCCCAGATGCCTTGTAAAAGCAACAGAAAGGCCAATGAGATTATGTCAAAGGATTTAGGAACATCCAGCCATGATCAAATAATAGGGACTGAATTTATCATCCTACCTTGAACAATTAGAAAAAATGGACAATTATATTAAACAACAGCTTTCATGTATTACACAACAGGTAGTGTAAAGATAGTGGTTCTGGAAAGAGCAGAAACAAACAAGTGAACCTTACAATTGCCCATGTACTGTTCAGAGAGAATTTCCAGGCTACAGTGCCATCCGGGGATACCCAGCTGGAGTCTGGTAGATTTCTCTGAGTCGAGGTGATGAAGTTGGGAGTTCAGGGAGGCCTAGACAGCTAGGATTGTAGAAAAGAGTACCTAAGAGGAAATAAATAGATAGAGATAGAGCTCCAGATAGAGAAGAACTCTGGAGTGCACACAGTGCTGGGAGGAGTTTCTGTTCCTCATACTTATTACTGCATGAGGTGGAGTCCTAAGAAGGTTAGGACTGGTTGCCAAGAACTGGAGAGAAGTGAGCCCTAGCCTACAGAATTCTCTGGTCCCACCTAAAAAAGCTTACGGGTAACACCAGTAAGGCCCAAATTATTTCCAAGTAACTTTACAGTGTCTCAGAAAACAGTTCAAGAATATTTATAGAAATATAAAAATATTCTGCACCCAACTTAACAATGCTGAGCCATTCAAACTTGGCATGCAAGCAAGCAGGAAAATAGGACTCATAATGAAAGAAAAATTTCAATCGGTGGAAACCTACCCAGAAATGACACAGGTAATAGAGTTAGTAAACATGGACATTAAAAGTGATAACTGTGTTCCATATTCGAAAAGTAAGGAGTTTTTGGGAGTTCCCATTGTGGCTCAGTGGTTAATGAATCCGACTAAGAACCATGAGGTTGCAGGTTCGATCCCTGGCCTTGCTCAGTGGGTTAAGGATCCGGCGTTGCCGTGAACTGTAGTGTAGGTCGCAGACGTGGCTCGGATCCCGCGTTGCTGTGGCTGTGGCCTAGGCCGGCGGCTACAGCTCCTGTTAGACCCCTAGCCTGGGAACCTCCATATGCTGTGAGTGCAGCCCTAGAAAAGGCAAAAAGACCAAAAAAAAAAAAAATAAGGAGTTTCTGCTATGGTGCAGTGGGTTAAGAATCTGACTGCAGCGGCTTGGGTTGCTGCAGAGGTATGGGTTCAATCCCTGGCTTGGTGCAGTGGGTTAAAGGATGTGGCATTGCCTCAGCTGCAGTGTGGATCATAGCTGTGGCTCAGATTCAGTCCCTGGCCTGGGAATTTCCATATGCCACAGATGTGGCCATTTAAAAAAAAAACCCAAAAAATAAAAAATAAATAAATAAAAGGTGAGAGGAAAGATTGAACGTATTAAGAGATAAAAGAGCTTTTTTTAAAAGACCCAAATTGAACTTCTAGAGGAAAAAAATACAGTTTTTAGGATGGCGATATACTCGTTATTCGATAGATAAAATTGCCATCGAATTTATGTATTGCATAAGATTAGTGAACCTAAAGACACAACACTAGAAACTAAAAGAAATGCAGAGCAAAACAGACTAAAAGTATAAACAGCATCAGTGAACTGTGAGATAACTTCAAGTGGCCTAATTCAGGGATGTGCAATTGGAGTCTTGCAGGGAGGGTGGGCAGATAAAATAGTTGAGGAAGGAAATTCCCTTGGAGGGCAATGGGTTAAGTATCTGGTGTTGTCACTGCAGAGGCCTGGGTTGCAGTGGCATGGGTTTGATCCCTGGACTGGGAACTTCCACATGCTGTAGACATAGCCAAAAAAAAAAATTTTTTTTGAGGAAATAATGTTCCCCAAGTTTCCAAATTTGATGAAAACTAGAAGTTGCACAGAGTTCCTGTTGTGGCGCAGTGGAAACAAATCTGACTAGTATCCATGAGGATGGCAGGTTCGATCCCTGGCCTCGCTCAGTGGGTCAGGGATCTGGCGTTGCTATGAGCTGTGGTGTAGGTCACAGACATGGCTTGGGTCCTGTGTTTCTATGGCTGTGGTGTAGGCCGGCAGCTGTAGCTCCAATTCGACCACTAGCCTGGGAACCTCCATATGCCAAAAAAGCAAAAAAAAAAAAAAAAAAAAAAAAAAAAAAAAAAAAAAAAAAAAAAAAAAAAAAAAAAAAAAAAAAAAAAAAAAAAAAAAAAAAAAAAAAAAAAAAAAAAAAAAAAAAAAAAAAAAAAAAAAAAAAAAAAAAAAGAAAAAGAAAAAAAAAGAAAGAAACCTGCAGATCCAATATCAACAAACCCTAAACATAAGAAAATTTTACCAAGACATACCATATTCAATTTACTTAAAGCCAGTAATAAAAAAATCTTAAAAACAGCTAGAGATATAAACACACATTACATATGAGGAACAAAGATAAGAATTACAGCAGATTTCTCATTGGAAACAATGTAAGCTAGAAGAAAGTAGAATAAGCTCTTTAAAGTAATGAAAAAAGAAAAGAAACCTGTTAAGGCGGGATTCTATACCAAGAGAAAATATTTTTCAAAAATGAAGGCAAAATAAAGACTATTTCAGATATGCAAAAGACTTCATCACCAGCAGGCCTGTATTATAAGAAATGTTAAAGGAAATGCTTTAGGCAGAAGGAAAATGGTACCAGATGGAATTCTGGATCTGCAAGTAGAGAGCACTGTGGAGTTCCTGTCATGGCACAGTGGAAATTAATCCAACTAGAAACCATGAAGTTGCCGGTTGGATCCCTGGCCTTGCTCAGTGGGTAAAGGATCCGTTGCTGCTGTGAGTGTCAGTTGCAGACGCAGCTCAGATCTGGGGGTGGCTGTGGCGTAGGCTGGCAGCTGTAGCTCCAATTCGACCCCTAGCCTGGGAACCTCCCTATGCAGTGGGTGTGGCCCTAAACAAAAAAGCAAAAAAAGAAGAACAGTGGAAATTGTGACTATTTGGAAATATATATAAAAGACTTTAGCCCTATTTAAAAAAATCTCTTAAAAAGGTAATTGACTGTTTAAAAATATCAAGTGTGTAAGAATTACAGCATAATTCTGTAAAATGTGTGACAGTAGCACAAAGGCCAGAAGGGGAGGAATGGAAATATATTGTTGAGGTAAAATGTGTGACAGTAGCACAAAGGCCAGAAGGGGAGGAATGGAAATATATTGTTGAAAGATTCTCATATGTGTGTGAGCTGGGGTTTTTTGTTTTTGTTTGTTTTTTCCTTTTTAGGGCCATACCTGCCACATATGAAAGTTCCCAGGCTAGGGGTTGAATCAGAGCTGCAGGTGCTGGCCTACACCACAGCCACAGCAACTCAGGATCCAAGCTGCACAGCTCACAGCAACTCTGGATCCTTAACCCACTGAGTGAGGCCAGGGATCCAACTGGCATCTTCATGGATACAAGTCTGGTTCATTACCACTGAGCCACAACAGTAACTCCTACAGTTTACTGGATTTTATATGTATCTCCCATACTCTAAGCATGATAACTTGAAGTTAAGTATTAAATCTGTATATTCGTCTTCGTATCCCCAGAATTAGTATAGCCTGTGGTACCATTCAAGCCTGTGATTGAATGAGTAGTTTCAATAAATAAATGAATTGTCTCAATACTGTGCTTGCGGCTCTCATTAAACCCAAAATAAATTCCTAGGAATTCTAATGCATCTGTCTCTGGTGCCTCACACCTAGCCTCAATGTGGAAAAGCCTTCCTAGTAATACCTAGCACACTAGTTTATTTCTGAGAGTGTGAACCAGGTCAATGTTATGTTTATTTTATGCAAATTAATAGTCATAAAAAATTAAAAATTTGCAGTTTTCTTTAGCAACTCTACATATTTCTATATGGACCTTCAGGTCTGCCGCTGATATTGCCAGGGCAGGAGCACCCATCTACTGCTGTCTTCAAAGCTACCTCTGAGCTCATTGACTGGAAGAAATACCACTTGCGTATGGTGCCCAGTTTGAATCTCAAGTTAGACAGAGGTAAATCTCTCTCTCTGTTTGCGTGGGAATAAAGAAATCTGCGAAATATTAGAGAAGTGCAAAGAAAGAGAAATAGCAGGTATATACAAGCATAGGACCCAGTGACCTAATGGTTTGGGTTGAGGGGTACAGGTGGGAGTCTGGCTAAGTTGGAGGGTCCACAGGAAGTGAGTCAAACAGAGTCCACAGCCAAAGCCCCATCAGAGCCTAGCCGTTTTGGCATTACATGTTGATGCCGGTTCTCCTCTCCTCTCTACTGCCTCCTCTATTCCCAGTCCTCTTGAAGTAGTCAGTGGGCCTTTGTCTTGTAGGGACTTGTTCAGAGGGTTTCTGTTGTACCTTAATTTGTCAACTCGGGGCGGGGAGGGTGTTAGAAAGGTAGTTAAGGAGCAGTGACATCTTTGAACTGTTGTGAAAGTAATATTTATTTCCTAGTGAAATGAGAAAATCCATATAAAATTACTTAGAAAAATTATGATACTATATAAAAGCAAGGCAGGAGCATAAACCATATAATAATGAACCTAGAAAGCTGGCTGTAGTCTTCTTATGAAGCCTAACAACATTAGCTCTTGGTGAATCATGCTGAAAGTTGAGTAGTTAATAATTGGACTGACAAGAGTTCCTGCAATAGCGCTGTGGGTTAAGAATCTGATGACAGTGGTTCAGGTCACTGTGGAAGCGTGAGTTCCATCCCCAGTGCAGTGGATTAAAGGACCTGGTGTTGCCACGGCAGCGACGTAGGTCTCAGCGTGGCTCAGATTCAGTCCCTGGCCCAGGAAATTCCATATGCTCCGGGCACGGCCATAGAATTAAAAAATGTATACACCAACAAATAAATCTGAGAAAGAGGGATATGTGGCCATGAGCTGAGGTCTTGAGCTTGATTGTTGTTAGCTAGAATCCTTTGAAATTAGGAAGGCAGTCTGGTTGATTGGATTCTGAGGAAGATCGTCAGTAGGGAAGAGCTGTGACTGGTGTGAGAAGACTGAAGCCTCCCGGTCTAGAGAAGTATCTCCAGGGGAAGATGGGATCTTCATCTAGGAAGTCGGCTTCGTGGGAAGACTTTTTTCTTGAATAGGTAGTTATTCCAGAGGCTAGAATGCAAGAAGGGTGTTCTTGTAGCTAAGTGGTTTTTTGCAGAAAGTGTTTGGTCTTAAAAAGGCTGTAACCACAGCTGGCTGGCCATTGCTTTTTATATTAAGAAAAGCCACAGATTGGGAGTTCCTGTTGTGGCTCAGCAGAAACAAATCTGACTAGGAGACATGCGGTTGCGGGTTTGATCCCTGGCCTCGCTCAGTGGCTTAAGGATCTGGTGTTGCTGTGAGCTGTGGTGTGGGTCACAGATACAGCTCGGATCTGGCGTTGCTCGGATCTGATCCATATGCCACGGCCCTAAAAAAAAGAAAAAGCAAAAAAAAAAAGAAGAAAAGCCACAGATGATGAGCTAACAGTGGAAGCAAAGGTCAGGTTTCCAGGCATTGGGGAAGACATTATGTTTAACAGGCCATAAACCCTCAAAGATGGCCTCTGACTTAGGGCTTCTGTGGGACCGTCAGTGAGGAAGAAGTGCTTTCCCTGCTCTCTTGGGTAATGGCTGCCTGCTGTGCCCTGGCCCAGTGGAGGGGATGTACCTACTACTCCTCTCACTGGGTGGCTGTGGAAGTTGTATTAAGAGAACGCTGGCCCCTAATGGCTCCGCTGTTGTATATAAGTGAGTCTTTTGGGGGAGTTCCTGCTGTGGCACAGTGGAAATGAATTCAACTAGTAGCCATGAGGATGTGGGTTTGATCTCCGGCCTCAGCCAGTGGGTCTCTGATCCAGTATCGCTGTGAGCTGTGGTGTAGGTTGCACACTCGGCTCGGATCCTGCATTGCCGTGACTGTGGCATAGGCCAGCAGCTGTAGCTCCAATTCAACCCTAGCCTGGGAACCTCCACATGCCGCAGGTCTGGCCTAAAAAGCAAAACAACAGTAACAACAACAAAGTGAGCCTTTTGGAATTGGTTTGGCTTTTGCGTGTGTGTGTGTGTGTGTGTATCTCAGTACCCGCATCCAAATCCTGTTCTATTCCTGGTTTTGACCCTCTTTCGAGGCTCTTAGTAACTTCCCGTTCCTCTGAAAGTAAAGCAAGTGAAAGTGAGTGAATTTGTATTATTGTCTGTTGCTGTTATTTAAACTGAATTGGCTATTTAGAAACTGAAAACAGTCCTTGAAAATGTCCAAGATGGGACTCTTGATGTTCTAAAACTGATATTTGCATATTCCCTTACAGGAGGTTAGCTTTCTAGAAGGAATTGGTATTTTTCTTCCTGTGCTTTTGAGGTATAAATGATCTACCTGGGCTCTCAAGAATTTTAATCACCTGTGATCCCTGAGCATGGGGTGGGGAGGAAAGACCTTTTTAAACTCTAGCAGGAAAATTATGAAATTTCTGTGTCCATATAGGTATGTGTATGTCTTATGTGTGCCTTTTAAATATGAGGTGTCTCTGCCTCCAAATGGCATTGCCAAGATTGGTCTGTGGATGAGCTCTGTTTAATTGGCTTAAAAGAAATTAAGTGCTTATATAAATTCTCAGAAATAGAAACTCCAGAATGAATTTTAGGTTCACATGATCTGGAAAATAGTCAGTACTCATACCTGGTACTGAAGCTATCTTAAGCTTGTTGGTTTCATTAATGTGTACATGTCTTTTGGAGTTCCCTTGTAGTGTAGCAGGCTAAGCATCTGGTGTTGTCAATGCAGTGGCTTGGGTTGCCGCTGTGGCTTGGGTTTCACCCTGGCCCAGGAAGTTCCATACGCAGTGGGGGTAGCCAAAAAAAAGAAAAAAAAAACATATATATATAGTCTTTTGTCCTTTTAGGGCTGCACCCGCGGCATATGGAGGTTCCCAGGCTAGGGGTCTAATCGGAGCTGTAGCTGCTGGCCTATGCCAGAGCCACAGCAACGCGGGATCCAGTCCACGTCTGTAGCCTACACCACAGCTCACGGCAACACCAGATCCTTAACCCACTGAGCAAGGCCAGGGATTGAACCCACAACCCCATGATTTCTAGTCAGATTCATTTCCGCTCTGCCATGGGAACTCCTATATATATTTTTTTAAAGATAGATATGTGTATATATATATATATAGAGTGAGAGACTGCATATCTGTTGCAAATTTGTCAGCAAGGAAAATAACTTGGTATGATGAAATTTTAAGTAAATGTATATGAGATAAGACCCTTTCGGTAAATTCTTTAGGGATGTTTGGGGATGTCTGTCTAAAGTAGCCTTTCCAGATTTGATAACCATGTGCTGCCTGCTCTCTGCCTTACATGGTGGGACGTCGCTCCAGGACCTTGCTTCAGACATCTAAGATCTCCCTATCCATTAAACTACTGATGTCTCTAGGAAAAAAAAAATTAGAAAAAGGTAAAAGAATATTTGACCTTAACAGATGGACTGTCATGCCATCAGAATTTTTTAATCTCTAGGGCTCTCCATATCTCCTTCTCTCTCTCTCTCTCTTTTTTTTTTGTCTTTTTAGGGTTGTGCATGTGGCCTATGGAGGTTCCCAGGCTAGGGGTTGAATCGGAACTGTAGCCGCTGGCCTACGCCATAGCCACAGCAACTCTGGATCTGAGCTGTGTCTGCTCATGGCAACATCGGATCCTTAACCCACTAAGCGAGGCCAGGGATTGCACCTGCATCTTCATGGTTACTAGTTGGGTTTATTAACCACTGAGCCACAATGAGAACTCCTTTCGTTTTTATTCTAATGCTTTGTTGGTTTCCTTCATTCTTGCCAATGTATTTATTTAATTTTTTTTTCTTTTTGTATGGCTGCACCTGTGGCATATGGACATTCCCAGGCTAGGGATCAAACTAGAGCTACAGCTGAGGCCTACGCCACCTCCACGGTAATACCGGATCTAAGCCAAGTCCGCGATCTACACCACAGCTTGCAGCGACACGGGATTCTTAACCCACTGAGTGAGGCCAGGGATAGAACTCGCATCCTCACAGAGACAGCTTTGGGTTTCTAACTCACTGAGCCACAATGAGTACTCCTGCCAATTTATGATGCCTGAACTCGCTCGGTTAATTATGAAAATGAGTAATGCAGAAAATGCCCCCTCATCGCTCTCCCTTGGCCGGGAACCACATGCAGGTATTTATCTGTATGGATTTGGGTAGAATTTAGGTCCATTGCGATTGTATTGTAAAAGGTCAAGAGGCTAGGACGGGAGTGTGGGGGTCAGATTACTTGAGAATACAAATATCATATAGCATTGTGGTTAAGAGCACAGATTTTGGAGTTAGTCTAAAACAGTTCCACGCTTGCTGTCTCATTTCGAGCAATGTATTTAACCTCTCTGTTCTTTTCTCATCTATAAAAAAGCATAAGACTAGATCTGATACCATAGTGTTGTGAAGTCTAAATGTTGGGATAGTGCATGCCAGGAATTTAATGTGGTATGTGGCATATAGTAAGCATTCAGTGCAAGGTAGCTGTTATTCTTACCAGTGATACCTACCTTAGAAAGCTGTATGAGGAATGAATGAATTTATGTATAATGCTTCTCAGTGCATTTTAAAGAGTGCCGTTTGGTTTACATTGTACACACCTAGTCGCTATTTTGATGTTCTTCCTTTGAGTCACTGTTATTTGCTTCTGTAATGTGGGTAGAGAAGCAGATTTAGGAGGAGAAGGGAATATTCAAATTTAGATCTATCTCAGATTCTTCTTTGTTTGAGGTGCAGGTTCCTTATTCACTTGGCATTTTGAGGGCTTTACTTATCTTAGAATATTCTGTCACATCTTGTTCTCTAGATTTGATGCTTCCAGATGTGAGTTATCAGGTGGAATCCGTTGAGGGGAATCAGTCTCAGAATATGGACCCCCAGGGACAAACTCTGCTGCTTTTTCTCTTTGTGGATTTCTACAGTGGATTTCCAGTTCAGCAAATGGAACTCTGGGGTAGGTATAGGAGAATGGAGCTGCCAGCTTCAGTGGGCTTAGATGTTAAGTGAATAAAAAAGGCAGACTTTACATGATGCCTAAATCTGAATTAGTTTCTATAGAATAATACATTTCAATGAAAAACCTTGCTTAAATAAGTTAAACAAATTATATGCTCTATGGGAAAGATCTGTATCTTAAAGCATCACTCAGATGACAACATGCCCAGATTTGGTTGGCTAGAAATCAGCAGACACTCCCTGTTGGTCCCTGCAGAGGACTGAACTTTGAATGGATAGTTCCCAACTTCAGCTGCACAGTTTATTATCTGGGGAGCTTCTAAAAATGCCCAAAGCTCACCTCTAGAGATTTGGATTTCCTGGGACTGAAGTGGGCTCAGGCATCAGTATGTTTTTAAAGCTTCTTAGGCTTGAAAAGTGTTCACCACTCTGCTGCTTTTCCAGGTGGAGTCAAGATAAGTTATCAGTCTTACTTGGCCTTGATGCAAATCTCGGATACAACGGAGGAGGTGTGAGAGTGCAGTGATTGCCACACCGACCTCTGGGAAGGGAGAAATTATCCTTGTTCAGGCAAACAAGGGGATCTTTGGGCATTTATCAAACAGATAGCTGATAACCTATTATCAGAAAGATTTTCTGCGTTAGAGGTAAAGCAGTGAGTTCACTGTCTTGTGGTCCGTGAAACACATGCATCAGAATCACCTGGAGTATTTGAAAATGTGCAGCTTCCTGGGCAAGGATTAACTCACTGTTTTGCTATAATGTAAAAATCTGGTATAACTCAAGAATATGTGTTTTTAACAAGCTTCTCAGGCAATTCTGAAGCATAGTTAAGTTTGAAAGCCACTGAGTATTAGAGTTGACTAAAGCATTTTAATCTAATAAAGCCTGACATAAATTTCAGTGTTTCTCAATGCCCTCTGAAACTTTGAAGAAAGCAGCAAGAAGTAGAGCTTGTAAAAGTCTGGGGAAATAAATGTTCACAAGCCTCCCTTTTGGTGCTCATTATATGTTTCTACGTTACTATTTTTTCTTTGTGTCCCAATGTTTTTTCCTGGGACTTCACTCTCCAGGCATTCCAGTGCTGTTTGGTGTGGCTGAGTCATAGCTGAAATGAGGCAGCTTACAACCTCAGATCAGAAGAGCTCACATTAAATGGTGCCAACTGTTTGCTGAACAAACCATTGTCCCTTGTAGGATTCTTTTTGCTGCCTGCCTTCCATGCCTCTCCTATCTTTTTCCATCATGTATATATTCTTTAGAGGAAAGCACTACTTTCCTGGGCTCTGGCTTGCAACTCTTATTTGAGGAGCTGATGTTCTTTGGTGCTCCACTGCCCCATTCATTAAGGCCCTGGAATGGGAAAATTGAAGAGACCCAAACTAATGAGTTTCCAGCAAGGAGGTCAAAGGTGAGAATGCCTAGGGCTGTTACCAGCGTGGGCAGAGGCTCAGAAGAGAAGCAGCTTAGTATGGTGGAACAGACTTTAGGGTACAATCAAGAGCTCTGGGCTTAATTTTAGTTCTGCTATCAAATTCCTTAATGATTTTTGGGAATCAGTCACATAAATCATCTGATCCTTCATTTTCATAAATATGCTTTTTTTCCTTGGTCGCACATGAGGAAGTTCCTGGGCCGGGAATGGAACCCTTGCCACAGTTATGGACTGTACCAGATCCTTAACCTGCTATTCCACAAGGGAACTTCCCCTTTTCATATATTTATTTTTATTTATTTTTTATTTCTATGGCCACACCCATGGCATATGGAGGTTTCCTGGCTGGGGATTGAATCTAAGTCACAGCTATGACCCACCCTGCAGCTGCAGCAACACTGGATCCTTTAACCAGTTGTGTTGGGCAGGACCAAACTTGCACCTCTGCAGCGACCTGAGCTGCTGCAGTTGGATTCTTAGCCCACCGCGCCACAGTGAGAACTCCCTCTTCATATATTTAATATGAGATTGTTAGACTAGGTGATATCAAAGGCCCTTCTAGTTTTAAATACTCTCTTAAGATGTAAGATCTGCTATATCTGGCAGGGTTTTTTTTTTTTTAAGGTCTGCTAGAGGGGGCACCATGTTTAGTCTTCCCAAGGATGACATGAATTCTGATACCACATTCTGGATCCTATTGAACTTACTTCCTCAGATACCAGGGTTCCCTGTCATTCTTGTAGTGCTGTGATAATTGGTACATCCCTGTTCAGTTTGACCCTGAAAGCCCTTAGCATCCTGGGTAGTTGCTAAGTAACCCTAGCAACCCTAGGGTTACTGCATTAGTAACCCTAGTAAGTATCTTTCAGAATTTCCTTATACATCTGATAGTTTAGGTTTAGACTTTGAAGAAGATGCACCGTGAGGGTAGGTAGATATAGCTACATGGACATAGCTATATGTGGTAATTTTATCTCCTTTAGCTCTCTTCTTTCTCATATCCTTGAAAGCTTTCTCCAGAGCTCTTTTTAAGAAACAGATTGTGCAGAACTACAGTCTGTTTCCATGTGTCTTAAAAAAATCACTTAATTGGCCTTCTGCCCACCTTGTCATGGTAACTTTTCTATGATTAAATCATTATTTTGCCACAGTGTTAAAGGCATCTGGTAGTATCTGCAATTTTTGGAATGAAAGTATAGCTTTTTAATTAAATGTCTGCTTTCAAAGGGGATCTGACTGATTTCTTGAGACTATTCTTAGAACCAAACTATAGAAAATAGTAATCCAGATGATATCATCGCAAGAGCGATATTTTCTCTTTGAATATTTAATGTAAATTTTAAAATACTTCATTATATATTATTCCAGTTTATCTGCATAAAATACCTGGGAGAGCAAGTGGAATAAAGCCACTTTCTGTGCTAAAATGAGAAAAGTGAAGTGCTTGGTCACCACGAGTTAGCAGTAGAATTGACCCTAGAATATAGGTTCTCTTGAATCTAGTTCCAGACCCCTTTTGAGCAGAGCTCTTATTATCTTCCTTTCCAGAAAAGCATCATGGTGCCTGGTGCTAGAAAATGTTCCTTCTGGCTTACATTTTTAATGCAGTCCTGGAAAAGCCAGCCAGCCTTAGGCTGCTTCATCACAGCACCTTTGAACAGACTATGCAGAGGAGAATAGAAAAACGCTGAAAAAAGAAAGATTAATTAAGAAGCATCTTCTCCAGGTGCACTGAAAAGTTAATTTGCTTCCGTGTATTGGTTGTATACGGGTCATCAATGCTAGCATATTGTGTAATGACATCTTTTACCTGGTCTCACGCATTTTCTGAAGGATGCTGAGCAGCGGCACATACAGTTACTTTATCAGAGATAGTCTCTCATTTTAAAAGACCTTATGGCAGCAGTTCTTGGAGTCATCTTTGTGAGTTTTAACTTTTTCAGTACCACACTGTATCTGAAAAATTGGTACCCTGATAGTAACTTATCACAGCAGTGATGTTCACATAGGAAAAGAGTGGGGCTAGACACACTCTCCAGGAGGCTGTCCTTTCCTGTGGGAGTCACCAGGATCATCGCTTAGAGCATGTGGTATATATTTCTGTTTCTGATGTGAATTCAACAAGATCCCTCATGCGAGGCTTCAAAAACAATGTCATTCTTCACTTTAATTTTCATGAGCTTTCTTTCATTTGTAAGTGGGAATTGGGTAGGTTTGTAAGTTGCTGGGAGTTTGTCTCGAAAAGTAATTATTTGTGGATAGGCAGAAGTGGCCTCTTCTTTCAAGAGGCTTCTTTCCCATTCTCAGCCCTGACTCATAGCACATGAACAGCAGCCTTGAAGCGGTCGTTCTCACTCAAGGTTACCAACACTCTCCTTCCCCTTAGGAGCCCACACTTTGCTCACAGCTCATCTCAGTGCCATCCTCATGGAGAGCCACAGCAAGGTGCACGATTCCATCCAGGCTGCCGTGGACCAGGCCTTGGAGCAGCATCACGAGGCTGCCAAGGTAGTAAATTCACAACTCCCTTTCTCCTCTCTAAGAAAATGGTGGAGAATATGGCAGACAGCCTGAAAGCCCTTCCTCCCTTAATGCCTCTTCCTTTCCTCTTTAGTCACCTGGGCAGACCTTATAAACTGCACCTAGCCTAGGAACTTGGCCTTTAACTTAGATGGGTCACTGTAACCAGCTTCCTTAGTCTCACCTCCTAGTAGGTGAGTTTGAGTAAATGCGGGCAAAGTAATAGGGGGAAATGACTAATAATGCACCTCTTTCTTATCTGTGTATCTCCCTTCCCATGCATGCTTCTGGAGCTACTGTTACACTAAATCTTACATTCTTCCCCCATTTCCTAATCCTTTATAACATCGCTTTCTCCTCTTACCTGATTTTCTGAATTCCTCCATCCTATGTACTTTTGGTAACAGATTTTTTTTTTTTTTTTTTTACTTTATATGACCCCTTTTCAGGGAAATAACAAATACGCTAAAATAGTAAAGCTTAAAGCTTTTTGTTTTTAAATAGTAATTATATCTGTTTTATTGCCTAGTGTCTTAATGTTTTCTTTTTTGAATGTGTCTGTGTCAATAAGTCACCTCTGTGAAAGGAGAAAACATTTTTTCTTTATTTAAATTCCCAAGTGTCCTTTATATATCATGATCTCAGTATTGTTGACGGTAGGGAAAGAATTGTTCAAATACTGCTCTAAAGTCTTTGGTTCCTTTGGGATTCTCTGAACCAGCAGCTTGGGATTATTATAAACTGAAATCCCCTCTTTCCTTGTTTTGTTCCCTAGGCTCATCAGAAACTGCAAGCCTCACTCTCAGTGGCTGTAAATTCCATCATGAGTATCATGACTGCAAGCACCAACAGCAGCTTCCGAAAGATCTGCCTCCAGACACTTCAAGTTAGTAGGAGGTGGAGGATGTTTGAAAGTGCCAGGGTTTTTGTTGTTTTGTCTTTCTTTTTAGGGCCACACCTGTGGCATATGGAAGTTACCAGGTTAGGGGTCAAATCAGAGCTGCAGCTGCCAGCCTACATCACAACCACAGCAACGCCAGATCCGTGTTGCATCTTTGACCTATACCGCAGCTTGCGGCAACACCTGATCCTTAACCCACTGAGCAAGGCCAGGGATCGAACCCACAATCTCATGGATCCTAGTCGGGTTCCTGCTGAGCCACGAAGGGAACTCCCTCTTCCCAGTTTCTTATTGAAGAAGGTTCTATTACCTCATGGTGACAGAACATATTGGAAATAACTGAGCGACCGTAAGGATTACATGTATATGGCAGTATGGAGTAGTGTAACAAGTTTTGTAAACAGAGGCCTGAGTTCAGATCTTGGCTCATTTACTTGCTAGCTGTGTGGACTTAGGCCTTTACTGAACTCTGAACTTCATCTACAAATTGGAAAAAAATAACAGTACCACACAGGGTTATTACGAGGTAGAGGGCTAGATGTGAACCTTTATAACACATGGTAGATTCTTAATAAATATTGGTCTCTTTCCTTCCTTCCTTTCAATGTGTGCTGACCATCTGGTATTATCAGCAGGGAACACATTCATTCCATGTCTGTTGCTCCCTTTTTTGTACTTTTTTTCTTAGGGTCGCACCTTTGGCATTCGGAAGTTCCCAAGCTAGGGGTCGAATCAGAGCTGCAGCTACTGGTCTATGCCGCAGTCACAGCAACTTCAGATTCGTCAGATTCGTGCTGTGTCTGTGACTTACACCACAGCTCACAGCAATGCTGGATCCTTAACCTACTGAGCGAGGTAAGGGATCGAACCCATATCCTCATGGGTACTAGTTGGATTCATTTCCACTGTGCCACTCATATTATTAGTTATAATAGTATTAGTTATTATTATAAGTAATAAACTTTATCATTTAATTTTAACTTTGCATATTATCTCATATACATTATATAATTGTAACTAAAATATTCTATATTCATATATAATTTGATATTTCCCCATTTCAACAATCTTTTTTTGGGGGTGGGGACCCACACCTGCAGCATATGGAAATTCCCTGGACCAGGTTGCAGCTGTGTGTTTAACCAATATTCCATTGTGTTGGTTTAATCTGATTTAATAAACCATTCCCCGAATTTAAGTTGTTTACATTCTTTCTGCCGATATAAATAGTCACAGTTAATATCTTCAGTTAATATCTTTATATGATACCTTGCTTCTTTTGAATTATTTCCTAGAATAAATTTCTATAAATGGAGTTAATTGGTCAAAGTGGATAACACCTTCATAATCTAGTGCATCTTTTCACAGCTTCAACTTTCTGGATCATGTGGATAGCATAAGGTAGTGAGAAAAACACTGTACTGTCAATCCTAAAATCAGCCCTGACTTTTACACTAACTAGTTGTGTGGGTCACTTCTCCTTTTTGAATTTCGCTTTTCTCATCTACAAATTTAGTGTACTGTATTAGGTGATTACTGTGGTCCTCCCCCTTTTTTTTTCTGCAGTTCTGTGCTAAAAATTAGAAGCTGTGACCCATTCTTTATGGATGTAAACTATGTTACTTTGTTCTTTTTCTCCGTAAAAAATTTAGGGGGGTGGGGAGAATTCCTGTTTCAGCCTTAGTTATTAAGTAGCACCTCCGCTCTCTTGGAACTTGTTTTAGAGGAGGGCAGTTTATATAACCTCTTCATGAACAGATGGATCTCAGGGATATTTATCTCCTGGAGAGAGGAGAACAAAGACCTTATTTGAAAGATCTTGCTTAGGAGCCACAACTACTTGTCTCATGTCAAATAACCCAGACCTTTTTCCTACTTCTCCTGTGTTCATAAGAGCTGAGAAGCATGAAGTATGTCAGCGGTTTGTTTGCCTTTCTCTTTGTCTCAGCCTCTCCCCGTATAAACTTCCTGTGGGTACTTTGCTTTGGGTGGTGGTACTGGAACTCAGCATGTTCTATCTCTGGCCCATTTTAGGCAACTGACACACAGGAATTTGCAACCAAGCTGCATAAATCATTTCAGGAGATCACCCAGCACCAATTTCTTCTCCACTGCTCATGTGAGGTGAAGCAGGTAAGTGTAAAGTAATAATCAGTACTTTGATGGAAATCTTCCATATCGAAGTGTGGGAACCCTGAATTCAGGGGGGTAGGTGCAGGTGCTTTAGACTGCACAATCTCAGGTTAGCCTTTCAGCATGGAAGCCTGTGGTTTAGTAAAACTTTATAGAATTGAGTATTACATAGAGACTAAGAGCATGGTTAGAGATGTTGCTTGAATTCCATTTCTGCCACTACCTAGCTGCATGACATTGTTGTGGAAGCTGTTTAACCTTTCCAAGTCTTACTTTCTTTGTCAGTAAAATAGGCACCATGCACGGCTAAAATGATCATTGTGAGGTCTGAATACAATAATGTAGGTAAAGTGCTAAGCACACAGCTGCTTTTATGATGATGACAATACAATGGAATTCTTATGTTTAGTTTTGCCTAAAGAAAAACATACTTTTATCCACTCACCTTTTCCCCCCTGTTTTTTGGCCATACTCATGGCATATGGAAGTTCCTGAGCCAGGGATTGAATCCAAGTTGCAGCTGTGACCTGTGCCACAGCTATGCAACACCAGATCCTTACCGCGCTGCACCGGGCTGGGGATCAAACCAGCAATGCCACAGAGGCAAGGCAGATCATTAACCCACTGCACCACAGCGGGAACACTCTATTCACCTCTTTGGGTGCTGGAGATAGAGAGTTGTATTAGTTGGGGTCTCTGCCCTGATGGAGGTCAAATAGTTACAGGCTTCTCTAAGGAGTGAAGAGAAATTTTATGTATTTCCAGATTCTGTGTATAGGTAGTAGTAGTGTCCAGCTGAAGCCCACTCCTCTAGCTCCGTTGGTAACAATCAGGAATTAAAGTATAAGATGAATAAGTAGACGATATTAAGGACGAAATTATATACAGTGATCTCTGGCCAAGATAGAGTAACAGATTTACCCTCCTGCCTGAAATAACCAAAAATCTGGACAATAACAAAAAAAAAAATACAACATATGAAACAATGCTTCTCAAGACATTGGGCCTCAGACAACGAACGGGGTAGTTATTCCTGAGATGGAAAACAAACACAGTGAGCCCTATGATTGCCTTACACACTTCCTAGAGAAAGTAGGGAAGCTAGGGAATGGGGAATGGGCCTCCAGGCGAGCCTAGTGGGCTCCCTGAGTTAAACAGATGAAGCTGGGAATCCAGAGGTGCCAAAGCAGCTTAAGTTTTCAGGGCAGAGTGCTGGAGAAGAGACGACAGAGGTGCACACAGAGGTTCCTCTCTCCAGTATTCAGTTGAGAACTGATCAGCTTATTCATGTGAAGAAACTGTCCAGGTAAAGAACCCTCCCAGAAGGATTAGAGGGAACAAAATGCAGAGCTTACGCAGGGCCAGGAATAGTACCTATTCCCATCAAACAGAGAGGAAAGTCATAATTTATGGAGTATCAGGTAGAATCCTAAGAATAGTCTTGCCTCAGGAATGGAGAAAAATTACATCTACAATAGACACTTTTCTGGCTGTGCCTAACAAAGCTCAAAAGCAGAAGCAGGACCTAAAAGGATCAAGTTGTTTCCAAGTAATTCAGTGGCATCACAGAACAAAATTCAAGAGTATTTATGTGAATACAAAGATCTCCAGCACCCACCAAGGTAATATTCATAGTGCCTTGAATCTAACAGAAGATTAATAGGCATGCTAAGAAGCAGGGAAATACAACCCACAATGAAGAGAAAACTCCTTCAGTTGATCAATCAATTATTCAGTCAAAATTGATCCAGAACTGACAGGGAAGATAAAATTAGTAGACAAAAAAGTTGTTATAACTGTATTCCATATATTTAGGAAGCTAGAAGAAAGACTGATCATACTTGAAGATGTGGAAAGTATTTTTTTAAAAAGGACCCCGAATAAACTTTAAGTTGAAAATGAATATCTCTGAGGTGAAAATTATACTGATTACACTGACTAATATTAATGGCACATTAGACACTTAAGAAAAAACACATAGCAATAGAAACTATCTGAAATGAAACGCAAAGATTAAAAAAATAATAGCAGGAGTTCCCATTGTAGCTCATTAATAACGAACCCGAGTTCGATCCCTGGCCTTGCTCAGGAATAGGCTGTGGCATAGGCTAGCAGCTGCAGCTCCTATTTGACCCCTAGCCCCGGAACTTTCATGTGCTGCATGTTTGTCCCTAAAAATAAAATAAAAACTTTAAAAATTAGCAGGATATAGTTACCAAAGTTTACTCAAGAAGAAATAGCTCAGTGTACTTAGATCTCTATGTCTCGTAAAGAAGTTGAATTTTTAGTTAAAAATCTTACCATAGGGAGTTCCCTGGTGGTCTAGTCATTAGCCCCCCTGGAAATATGAGTATATACTGCTTGATTGCATTTACGCACAAGTCTATAAAATGCCAGTTATTCTATAGTTACAGATCAGTGGTTGCTTAAGAATGTGAGGTATAGGAATTGGAGGGAGTGGAGGGGAGTTATGAAGGGCAGAAGAAACTTTTGAGGGTAATGGATATGTTCATTATCTTGATGTGGTGATGGTTTTACAAGTACGTACATGTGCCAAAATTAACAAATTGTTGGAGTTCCCGAGGTGGCTCAGTGGTTAATGAATCCGACTAGGAACCATGAGGTTGAGGGTTCGATCCCTGGCCTCGCTCAGTGGGTTAAGGATCCGGTGTTGCCGTGAGCTGTGGTGCAGGTTGCAGACGCGGCCTGGATCCTGCATTGCTGTGGCTGTGGCGTAGGCCGGTGGCTACAGCTCCTGTTAGACCCCTAGCCTGGGAACCTCCATGTGCCGCGAATGTGGCCCTAGAAAAGGCAAAAAGACAAAAAATAAATAAATTAACAAATTGTTAAACATGTGCAAATTATATCTCAATAAAGTTGTTAAAAATTACAGACGTAATAATAATACCTCTCCTGCTTCTCTTCCTCTCCTACTTTTGCTTGCCCGATTGGATGGGAAGGTTTAGGTACCTTGGCATCTAAGGATCACAGCATCTCATGCGTTTTCCCACCATCCTCTGCAGCAGCAAAGCCCCTGTAAATGCTGCCTTCACCACACTGCTTTCTCATGGCTGTATGTACCTTCTAGGAAGAACCTTCTTAGGGATGCTGTTCCTTTCAGTGGGCTCCCTGCAAATACTCTTGCTGGTTTCCCTTCACCTTAGAAAGCTGCCCACAACTTGATCAAATAAAAGCGAATACCCATTGTATCAGTATCCTATGGGTACCGTAACAAATTACCGCAAATTTGGTAGCTTAAAATCAAAAGAATATTCCCTGGTGGCCCAGCAGGTAAAGACTCGGCATTGTCACTGGACTCACAGTTCTGGAGTCCAGAAGTCTGAAACTAAGGTGTTGGCAGGGCTACACTCTCTCCACAGGTTCTGGGGGAGAATCCTTCCTTAGCCCTTAGTGGCCCCAGATGTCCCTTGACTTGTGGCCATAAAACTCCAGTCTATGCTTCCATCTTTACATGGCCATTCTCCTTTGTCTCTCAGATCTCCCTCTGCTTTTCTCTCTCTTTTTAAATTAGCTTGGTGATTTATTTATTTATTTAAGTATAGTTGATTTACAATGTTGTGTTAGTTTCAGGTGTACAGCAAAGTGATTCAGATATATACATAATTTTTCGATTCTTTTCCCTTATAGGTTGTTACAAAGTACTTAGTTCCCTGTGCTATACAGTAGATCCTTGTTAGTTGCCTATTTTATATACAGTACTGTGTATATAGTAATCGAACTTACTCCTCCCATCCTTTCCCTTTTGCTAACCATAAGTTTGTTTTCTATGTCTGTGGGTCTGTTTCTGTCTTGTATATAAGTTCATTTGTATCAGTTTTTTTAGAATGCACATATAAGCAATATCATGTGATATGTCTTTCTCTGGCTTACTTCACCTAGTATGATAATCTCTAGGTATATTCGTGTTGCTGCAAATGGCATTATTTCATCCTTTTTATGGCTGCATATACCACATATTTATCCATTCATCTGTTGGTGGACATTTAGGTTGCTTCCGTGTCTTGGCTATCGTAAATAGTGCTGCAATTATGCCTTTTTTTTTTTTGGCTGTGTATGCAGAAGTTCCGAGGCCAGGGATTGAACCCTCACCGCAGCAGTGACCAGAACCATATCAGTGACAACACTGGATCCTTAACTGCTAAGCCACCAGGGAACTCCATTGCCTCTCTTTTAAGTAAACCTTGGATTTAGGGCCCTCTCTAAATCCACAGTGATCTTCTCTTAAGATCCTTAATTACAGGAGTTCCCCTTGGGGCTTAGCGGAAACAAATCCGACTGGGAACCATGAGGTTGTGGGTTCGATTCCTGGCCTTGCTCAGTGGATTAAGGATCTGGCATTGTTGTGAGCTGTGGTGTAGGTCACAGACACGGCTCAGATCCTGCATTGCTGTGGCTGTGGTGTAGGCTGGCAGCTGTAGCTCTGATTCGACCCCTAGCCTGGGAACCTCCATATGCCATGGGTGTGGCGCTAAAAAGCAAAAAAAAAAAAAGAGAGAGAGAGAGAGAGATCCTTAATTACATCTGCAAAGACCCTTTTTTCCAAATAAGGTCACTTTCACAGGTACAGTGGGGCTGCTATTCAGTACACTGCAGCCATTCATAAGGATAGATACAGGATAAGGTATGTGACATCACAGGACATGAGATATATGGGCAGGATCTAAAAGTTTGATATCCCCGTGAGATCCTAAAAGGAATCAATCTGACCTTCTTTGCCCCACTGTATTCCTATAGTGATGGCTCATAGCGTTAATAAACTTGGCAGATGGCTAGTGAACCCAAGGTCTTATCCAGTAGTCATAGGTCTTAGGAGGAAGGAACATTTCTTAAATCCCTAACCTGTGCCAAGATTTCCACTTTAATCTCTACAAAGATCTTATGAGGTAGGTTGTAATTTTCCCATTTCATAGATAAAGAAACTGGTTAGAGAACTTTTCTAATTTGCTCAGAATTACACAGTCAGTAAATGGAAAGGCTAGGCTTTATAATGAGGTCTCTGGACCCAAAGCCTAGTAACATTTTTACCATATATGACTGGATCACAAGCCCAGGGAAGATGAGTGACCAAAGGCTTTGAAAAGAACCCATACTTCTCTGCTCAGGATAATTAGTTTCCCTGATGATGGCCATTTAGTGATAACTTGTTGGTGACACAAGAGTGGCACCCAGTGGCTACAGCTAAAAACTACAAGGTCAGTGATGATAGGTCCGTGCCTTTTTCCTCTGGACCAGCTCCTCAGTTTCCATATCTAAACAGGTGAAGTAGAATAGCTGACCTTTTGGGTAACACAGAATAAAACCATCTGCGGATTATTATATAGTTTATGGAGAAATGGAAGAAATAGAGAGTATTCAGAGGTATTTTGTGTGTGTGTGTCTTTTTATGGCCACACCCGTGGCATATGAAAGTTTCCAGGCTAGGGGTCGAATCCCAGCTGTAGCTGCTGGCCTGCACCACAGCCATAGCAAGGCAGGACCCCAGCAGAGTCTGTAACCTACACCACAGCTGATGGCAATGCCAGATCCCCAAGCCACTGAGCAAGGCCAGGGACCGAACCCTCGTGCTCGGGGATACTAGTCGGGTTCATTACCACTGAGCCATGACAGGAACTCCCAGAGTTTTATAGAATATATTCATTTTAAGCCTAGATGTGGGAACAGAGGACAGTGGGCTGTAAAAGACAAGATGGTAACCCTGAACTTACCGTCATAGATGAGTGTATGCGCTAAAAACTTAAACTCACAATAGGCAGAAGTAGGAGCAGGGGTAAACGTAAGGTATTGTTTCCCGGGGGGCAGACCAGAACTAAATGTCTCATAGAGTTAAATCTGAGGAATTTCATCCCGAGGGTAAGGCTGTCTCATCTGGGGGCGCCGATGATGAAAGAGGGTTATGTAAGTCTCCCCTAGGACTCAGATTTATATCTGAATGTAGTATTGCCTTGGTGACACCAATTTCAAGATAGGATAAAGGTTTGTCTTACTACTTGAGATTTTCTAAGCTGGAATGAAATAAAAGAATAAGTTTTCCCTCAAAGAAGAAAAAAATGTTCAGAAATTTTACCAGTACTGTTTCTTTATTCACACCTTTAGGGCCATCTTTACCTCTTCTCTGTTCCTTAGAATATAATTACTTAGAAATTAAAACTTGCTTTAGTAAACAACATATGATAGAATACATTTTTTATTGAGTTGTAATTCATGTGCCATAAAATTTATCATTTTAAAGTATACAAATCAGGAATTCCCCTTGTGGCACAGCGGAAATGAATCCGACTAGGAACCATGAGGTTGTAGGTTCAATCCCTGGCCTCACTCAGTGGGTTAAGGATCTGGCGTTGCTGTGACCTGTGGTATAGTGGCTCAGATCCTGCATTGCTGTGGCTATGGCACAGGCCAGCTCCAGTTTCGACCCCTAGCCTGGGAACCTCCATATGCCATGGGTGTGGCCCTAAAAAGCAAAAAAACAAAAAACAAAAAAAAACATATATATATATGAATTGTCCATATGTGTATAATATACATATCCACATATATACACACGATTCAGTGGTTCTAAGTATATTCACTCTGTTTTGCAACTATCACCACTAAATTCCAGAACATCTCCATCATGCCAAAAAGAAACCTTGTGCCTAATTTGCAGTCAGTCCCAATTCCCCCATCTCCTGTATCCTGGCAACTAATTTACTTTTTGTCTCAATGGATTTGCTTTGACTGAGTATTTCATATAAATGGAGTCATATAATAAGTAGATTCTTATGTCTGGCTTCTTTCACTTAGCATAGTGTTTTCAAGGTTCACCCATGTTGTAGAATATTTTATTGTATGTATATACCACATTTGAAAATCCATTCATCAGTTGACAGAACTGTTATTTCCAGTTTTTGACTTTTATGAATAATTCTGCTATGAACATTTTTGTGTGGACATATGTTTATAATTCTGCTTGGTGTATATCTAGGAGTAGAACTGCTGTGTCATGTAACTCAAACTGTTTTCCAAACTGGCTGCCTCGTTTTACTCTCCCACCAGCACTGTGTAGTGGTTCCGGTTTTCGCACATCCTCACCAACAGTTGTTCTTGGCTGTTGTTATTACCATCCCAGTAGGTATGAAGTGGTATCTCATAGTGGATTTGCTTCACATTTCTCTAGTGAATAGTGATGCTGAGCATCTTTTCATGTACTTACTGGCCATTTATATCTCTTAGAAGAAATGTCTATTCAAACAAATTTTTTTTTGTTTTTGGCTTTTTAGTACTGCACCAGCAGCATATGAAAGTCCCCTAGCCTATGCCACAGCCATATCCAAGCCACATCTGCGACCTATGCCGCAGTTTGCAGCAATGCTGAATCCTTAACCCACTGAGCGAGGCCAGGGATTGAACTTGCATCCTCATGGATGCTAATCAGTTTCGTTTCCACTGAGCCATGAAGGGAACTCCCTGAGTTCTTTATTCTGGATGCAAGTCCCCTATCAGATGTGACTAACAAATATTTTCTTTTGCTTTTTAGGGCCGCACCAGTGGCATGTGGAGGTTCCCAGGCTAGGGGTCTAATCAGAGCTACAGCTGCTGGCCTACACCACAGCCACAGTAATGCAGGATCCAAGCCACAACTGCGACCTACACCACAGCTCATGGCAACGCCGGATCCTTAACCCACTGAGTAAGGCCAGGGATTGAACCTGCAACCTCATGGTTCCTAGTCAGATTTGTTCCCGCTGCACCACAACGGGAACTCTGCAAATATTTTCTTCCATTCTTGTGGGTTGACTTTTACTTTCATTTATGTGTCCCTTGAAGCACAAAAGATTTTTGTTTTGATGAAGAGGATATCTATTTTTATATACTTATATTGAAAAGCAAGGCTCTTGGAGGATTGGGTTCTGACTTTAGTTTCTCCATCCAAGCTGAACCAAATCAGCAGGGCTTTGAAAGGCCACATGAGACTACAAAATGTGCCCTGTGGCTTCCCATGTTTGACCTCAGTCAGGCATTTGTGGAGCACTTATCCTGTGCCAGGTACTATGCTAGCTGTAAAAGAGATATAGGCATGATGAACCTTACCTTTCATGGAATTAAGATGTAGAAAATGGAGATTGGATTAAGATGGCGGAATAGAAGGACTGGAGCTAAACTTCTCTCCCGAAAAACAGCAAAACTATAACCAAATGCCGAGCAGCCTTCAACCAACTGGACTGTAAACTTCCAAAAAAGATATTCTACTCCAGAAGACAAAGAGGAGACCATATCAAGAGGTAGGAGGGGCGATTACGCGATAGAAGCAACCCCATACCTCCCGGGTGGGAAGCCCCACAGACTGGAAAGTAACTGCATCACAGAGACTTAGCTACAGGACTGAGAGTT